>SMGT01001531.1:263219-287381 GCA_004794575.1 Lanistes nyassanus | reverse complement strand
CCCCCCCACCACCACCACACACACATACCTCTGATTGACTACGGCTGATGTCCTAGTAATTCTTACTGAAGCCAGAAAAAATTGCCAGTTTGACGTTAGTGACTAACTAAATGGAAGACTGGCAACGCTTAAAAAAAGATCTCTCACCTGTTCAGCGTCCTCGTCCTCGTCGTCATAAGCATCCCCTGCAGCCTCAAACACGTTCACAGTCCCTCTGTCGCTGTCCTCGTCGCTCGTCGACAGCCTTCCGCTAAACTGTCCTATTGACGAGATCTCAGAGACAGGGCTGTCGGTCTGTCTAGCCAAACCTCGGTCACACTGCACTGCGCCCTCGAGCAATCTCTCCATCTCATCCAGCTCTGCGACCCATTCTCTCGCTTCTGGATTTGGCTCGTCTGAACGCGACTGTGGTCCAACTGTTTTGTCCTTGCCTGTCTGAGGTTCATTTAGAGACCCACCCTGGCCTGGCTCAACTTCAGCCATGGATGCATGTGTATCAGGCTGAGTGCAAGACAGTGGCTGACTAAAACAGTCGGCGGCTTCTGATTCCAAGAGTGTAAAGTCGTCCGGCCTCCTTCCATCGTATTCTCTCGGTTCATTGTTTGTCGAAACGACCTTAGGGGTGCCTTCGGCCATGGCTGCAAGAAAATGCGAGCTTTCTTTTAGAAACTTGCTGTAGATGAGAAATATTCCTCTTGTTTTGCTCTCAGCAATAAAGATGTGCTAGTCTGTCATTTATTTTTGTTTCTGCACAGTTCCAGGGCAAGCAGAGTTGCATAGACACATCAAAGTCAAATCGCATCCACAAAAACGATACGAAAATTAAAACCTGTCTCTCAACGTGGGTTCACGCTGACGTTAGAGCTCACGTGAAGGCACGACGTCATGTGAGGGGGAGGGGGCAGAGGGGTCCAAGGAAGACGATGTGGGGAGAGGAAGGGTCATACTGGAACGTGCAGATATGCGGAAAGCACGTGGAAAACAAAGTCGTTTCACCGTGAGCACAGTGTTAACGTCTGCGTTACCATAACTTTGCGTGCTTGTGTTGCTTCGCTGCTGTACCCACTTAGCAGGGTTCCACGTAATCTTTAAAAATCTCTTTGGGGTTGTTATCGTACAGTTTCTGGCGGTTTGTCTCAAATATGTGCAGTTCCAAGATGAGAATTTGCGTAATTCTGACGTAACAGGCACAACTCCAATCTCTAGCTATGCAATTTCACTCTATTGATGCACGAAATTCATTCTGTACCGCTATATCGATAAAATAAACTTTTTTTAAAATATAGTGATAGCATGGGGAATTGCTATAAAATTCCTAATAAAAGTATAACTACAAAATAGATGCTATAGCAACACCATGCATTGCAGATCTATGTAGTAGAATTTAATATTTATAGACTGGTAGTGTATAGCTCTAGAGTGGAATTATGTAGACAAAGACTGGAGTTGCTTGTGCAGAGAGCGTAACCCTACCCTAATTCTTGGCCCCTTATACACAACTACTCGATGTTTGTCTCTGTGACCGCCATTGAATGTACAGACTCAGGCATTGATATTTGCCCCGCCCCCTCCCGTCCTTGTCCTTAAAACAACAGCCGCCGCTCGCATCCAGTTCTTTCTAGGCCAGAGGCTGCAGAAGAGCTGGCTGGTTATAGCTTATCGTCGAGATAACCATCGTCCTATGACGGGCAGAAGGGAGCGGATGACGAGTGTCGAAGGAAGAACGAGGGCAACGAAAGTGGAGAATCCAGAGAAAACCCTCGGCTACCAACCCTGCAAAACGCAGGCGTGCACGTGCACGGGATCCGAGCCCAAGAGCCTCTGTAGCGGCGGCTAGGAGGCATTAGCACTGTGCTGCGGGCCGTACAGTCTGAAGGGGATTACGACAAGATTGTGGTGGGATACGTTCTGGAGACGTTTTTGAGAAATGTTTCTTTAAATGCCCGGTTCTAAGAAAAAGCAAGCGCCATCTCTCGGTGGCTTCCAAGAGTGCTAAAGAAGTTTCACAGCTGGGGGGGTCCCTTTCTGTTTAACTGCCATGTGCTCTACGACGGTCATTTTCACTTGAATTCAGCACATAAAATCCCCACATTCATTACATATGCTCATGCCCTTTATGTCTTTCACGCTTCATCAGTTCAACCGATCGTTTAACACAAATGCCTCTTGAAATTTTACCAGCCTGAAATTTTTCGCTGCCCATACGAGTCACTTAAAGTCGAGGAAAGGATTTGTCATCGTAAAGTTTCGAGATGTGTGTTTAAGTTTTATCCACCCGAAGTAACTGGCCTCTTGGCCGCTTAAAACTCGCGGTCTAACCAATCCAGAGCAATAATGCCTCCTCCAGGTAGATTGCAGCAGCTCTTTATTCAGTTTATTCTCATACAAGGAATGCTCACAGTACATCGAGAAAAGGAATGGTTACAGTACATCAAGGAATGCTTACAGTACATCGAGAAAAAGGAATGCTTACAGTACATCGAGAAAAAGGAATGCTTGCAGTACATCGAGAAAATGACTAGCCATCAGAATCCAATAAAAGCGATATAAAATCGCGTTAAACATCAAAGAATTGACAAGCCATTAATTGCACGCGAAATCTATTTTGAGCGAAGTTAAAATCAAGGCAGGCATTAAACATAGTTGACTAATCATTTATGTCTTAGAAATCTGCTGACAACTAGTTCAGCAAGGTTAACATCTTGGTTCACATCAATACAGTTGACTAGCCATTGATCTCCATTGACAATGACAGTGTTAAGCAGACGGCAAGTATCGATCAATGACAGACAGTAATGTCTGAAAATCTATTGGCAATACCACCTGAAGTTGAAATCCAATTAGGCATTACATACAGTTCACAAGCTCCTATGTCTATGAAAAATGTGTTGGTAATACAAGCGTTAGGCTATGCGAAATATAAAAGGCGTGAGATACATCTGACAAATCGTTATGTAAAATGAAGGAAAGATACATTTGACTAGGTCACTGTAAAATGCAAATGACATGAGATCCATCTGACTAGGTCGCTATGTAAAATGCAGGAGGAAAGATACTTCTGACTAGGTCGCTATGTAAAACGCAAAAGGCATGAGACCTGACAAGTCATTATGTAAAATGCGGAAGAAAAGAGACATGTGACAAGTCACTATATGTCTACGAAATATATACTGACAGCACCAGCGTTTAGCGAGTCTAAATCTGAAGCAAAACAAAAAATGACAAGCTGCTAAAGTCGAAGACATCTACAGACAATACCAATAAGTACCATTGACGAAGGCAAATTAACTATTTAATTCACGTGACAGCAAAGCCTGTTGTAGCAAACTTGTTTGTATCTAGTTCACTGTCCATTGCTATCATTACAAATGCAATGATGTTTCAGGTAACTCAGAAAATATGTAATATTCCGGCGATGTATCGGATAAAGTAATCAGCTAAACGTACCTCGACACTGGCAATAAAGGCGACACCAAGCAGTTCGATTGCAGTGATACAAAAGTGTTATCCGTCATACAAGTGTTCAGCGACATTCCAGAAACGCACAGCCACAGCGCATGTCGCCCTGCGACAACTTTCACGCGAACCGGCAGTAAATGCAAACGGAGTGCAGTTCAGTCCGCCGGCAAAGTACGGCGGTCTGTACCCGAACAAGGTACAGATGCCGTGTGGCTCTCGCAAGGCAAGCTGTCGGTATCTTTATGTGCATCAGGATGCCAGAGACTTTGGTCCGTCTTTGTCGGTGGGAATGAAACTTAGGAGGCACATTGTTTACCGCGTAGCAAGATTCTACTGGTTTTCTCGAGAAAATGAAATAACCGCAAACAGCGATTTCACCAGTGCACGTGATTGAAAAAGGGCTTATTTGAAATTGTTTCTGCTACAATAACAGCGCATTTACAATGCATTTAAAAGTCGATTTAGAAAATGATAAAATACAAATTTTAAAATTACAGTTGCAATAATAAACAGGGAGACAACACTTCCATTCTTATTACATTTAGACAATGCCTACACTTAATGCACAAGTCAAATAGCACAAAATCTTCCACAACGTCGATAATTTTAAAAATTGAGACAAAAGCCACAAATGAAGTTTTTGTAAAGAACTGACTGCTTAATTTCTATAAGATACGGTTATAAGGTAAAATGGGATTTTGGTAGTCCGCGGATTCTGATAGGCTGTCAATGAGAAGAACATCAGGTGGAAATTCCCTGGGTCTGGGGACCAAGCAGCGGCAGGGCCAGAGACGTCTCCTCCTGCAAGACAAAACATTCAGGAATGTTGCTGTATTGTTCATGTTAAAAGTAAATGTATAGAACAATTTCAACTAGGGTTGGAAAATGCTAAGTTTTACTGGAAGTGGGAAGAGTACCCCACGCAATTTCTGTGGATGAATGCCATTCAACCAAGTCCAGAGCCCGATTTAAGTGACGAGTAGTCAAGGCAGTTGGAGATAAGCTAAAATATACCACTTAGCTACAAATCATCCGAGCCTGAATCTAGGAGTTTTTTGACAAAATAAGAATGACTCACTAGTGTCCTTGCCAAAAGCATTATTACTATCACCGTCAGAAAAGATAAGCTGCCCACTTTTGCTGCCTAAACCTTTAATAATTTAACTAACCCACGCTAACTGATCGTAGTACCCATCAACCCAGAGCGAGGTTTGTACTATCCCTGACAAACACCTGGGCAGCGGCGTCGTCGGCGTTTTCCGCGCAGCCACCTTCAGGAGGGTCGGAAGCCATGTCCTGCAGTGGCAGAGTCTCAGAGGCCGGCTCCATGTCGCAGGGATAAGGAGCCTCGTTAATTTCGGCCCCGGTGGTTGGTTCCCCGTTGACGAGCTCGCGTTCCTCCGCCTCCTCCAAGATGGCAGGCAGCATTGGGACGGTCCCGTCCAGCCCACGGGGCCCGTTTCGCCCTCTTCCTTCCTCACCTCTGGCTGACGCCATCCGCAGTTGTTCCGAGACCCTGGCGCTTTCATCGGTGTCGATCATATGGGCGTAGCTCTTCAAGCGACTGGGTTTGATCACGTCTTCCAGACCTTCTGTGCGGCTGGGCGGCTTCCCAAGATGCCAGCAGCTCATGCACGCGTCGAAGGCGGTCACGGGCAGCTGGCCGATGGCGTAGAAAACTCTGGCCAAGTAGCGGATCCCGACCCAGGCGAAGGTCAGCGCCTTGTCGGCGTCCACCATGATGCGTGTGCTGATGACGGACACCACGAGGAAGGAGATTCCTGACGTCACGCTGGCCCAGCCCATTGATGACGCGCTGGGGTCCTTCGAGTCGTAGACGGTAAGCCAGCTGAAGCCGAATGACGTCATTCCGAGGAAGCCTAACAGAAAAAGCAAGTAACAACGCACGCACAACACGGAACCACATCCACAATACAAGTAGGCATATCCACGCACAACGCACAGCAGCCACGCACACAAGCGTCCAGTTAAACCATGCAAACAGCAACACGTCAAACTTTATTTTGTACTGTTAAAAAACATGTGAACGCCTAATTCATCCATAGTATACGCGCATATGGGGAGAAGGAGGACAGATAAGGGAGAGGAGACGAGGAAAGACAAGAGAAGATAAAATAAAAATATTTCTTTAGTTTATCAAGATCTCATCAACGGGGATGGGGACCGATCTCTTTGCAGAAAGAAGTGAAGAAAGCAACAATCCTACCGAAATGGGATGTATAGAAAACGACAAGCATTATTATATTCAAAAAAGCGAATGGTACAGGGTACCTCCAATCAGGAACAACTGGCTCGGCACTTGCAGGTTGCGAGCACATTTCGGGCCGCAGCTGGCTGCCAGAAAGCTCAGTTCTAGCAGATATCCCGTTGTCAGCAGGACCAGACTCACTCCGTTGGCCATGCGCGTTGCGTCCACACCTGTAAGACGGGAGAAGTGTAAAAGAACGATAACTGACAGATGGTGCAATGCATGACGTGTCAAAGATGTGGTGTGCAATTACTGACATGCTTTTCAAATGGAGTCAAAGTACAGCGATTGTCATTTATAAGGGTATGCATCCTAACACGTCTCCACTGCTTTTGTCGTACACTTCGCTTACACACCATGCAAGCAGAGACTCACAAAAGGACTCCACACAGCACAAAGACTACACTTAGCCTGAAAATTTACAAGACTGCCTCGGTGGTCGAACAGTTAAGGTGTCCGCCTCCGAGGCTGGAGGTTCGAGGCTCGAGCCCCGGCAGAGTCATACCTAAGACTTAAAAACTAGGAATCTAGTAGCTGGCCTGCCAGACGCCTGGAACTATAGGGAACAGTACTAGGACTGGTTGGCCCGGTGTCAGTATAATGCGACTGGGTGGGACCTAAACCAACACTATCTTGATATGCACCCAGTTTGCGACGGGACCTTAAGCGTGCACACAAGGGAAACGGGCAGCGCTTGATCACTGGTAACACGGTTCAACTTTTGTAACCACTTCTGTCGCCCAGTTGTTGCTCGAGTTAATGCCGTAAATCAGGAGGCTGGACTTTTGTGAAATTCACTCAAACACAAACACCCCAAAGTAGACAAAAGCACACCGATAAACATTAGGGACATTTTGCGACAAACAAGTCACAAAGACCAAAGACGCGAAAACTTACCTCTATTGGTTGTGTTGCTAGACAGGCCGTCTTCGTGCGATTCGTTATTAAACCACACTCCTCGATTTCCAAACCAGGCCGGATAGAAGGTGCTGAAAACAGCCGTACCCAGTGCCAGAGTAAGGACCCAGAACAGACGCTTGGACCTCTTACTTCGTTGTCCCCAGCGGCCGTTGATCCTCAAGTCAATATTACTGGTCATCACGAGGGTTTTTTTCCACAAACACTTCTACAAAACTATTCAATCTGTAAGCAAAATGTTGGTTTCCTGAGCGGGTGGCCGCTTCTCGGTTATAGCAGTTGTGGGCTTCTGCGCCTGATGCTGAAAAGAATCGCCTCTTTATTGTGATCTCGAGCTCACAGGTAGACTCCCGCTTCTCACGTGCTGTCTGTGGTCAGTCTGAGTAGAGGTGCTCATGCTCAGCGAGTGCATTTTGAGTCGACACGGACTTCTGGCTGGTTTTTCTACTGTAACGTCAAACACGTCTCACTGGCCCCAGTCATTGCAGATGCAATTAATAAAACGTGCGAAAACGAGAGGGATGTGTTGCATAGGCACTCGAGTCTCCTCGCATTTCTTAAATATTCACATAGAATGCACGAGATGAGCAGGAGTAGTTATCGCTCTTATGGCCGGAGGGGGAAATACCAATATTCATGCAACCCTACACAGACGCGCCCCACACGGACGTTCAGATCCTCCTTTCCGGTTTTAGGACAGATCGTGAAGTTGGTTTTGCTTATTTGTTTTATGTGTGCATCTTCCTCTGAACAGAGATACAGACACGTATACAACCCGGCCCAGAAAAAATGGATTAGGTCTACTTTCATCTTTCTTTTTTCTCACTCTTTTTCAACCCACCACCCAACCCAACTCGCCCCACCGCCCGTGTGAGTGCTATTGAAGCTTTCCGTACTTTTTAGTCCGGATGCTATCGTCTTTAGGTTTCGTGTCTACGATTAAAACGCATCTGTGAATACATCAGATTTTTATGGGGGCTGCGAGTATACCTCCCCCTTCCCATCCTTTCCTACTCACGCAGTTAGTTCCTCGTGTGTTTGTTCACTTTCTCATCTGCACCCGCCCCCCCCCCCCCACAGACAGATGCACACAATGCTTGAGTACACACACGCACACGCACGCACGCACGTACACACGCACAGACGCACAGACTGGTGGTCATAGGGCTTTCGTCACTTTTAGGTTTCATTCTCAACCTTCACCTTCCTACAGGTATTTTGGTCCACGTGTTACCTACAGGTATCCTGGCTCTCATGTTAAGTTTTGAGAAGTCAAAGATACATTGTCATGGTCGCTGGTCCCGCCAAGGGAAAGATTACAGTTTCAAGAATTGATATTCTTGCTGTCATGTCACAGACTATAAGTCACGAGTGTCAATATCTTTTGGTTCTGTGTTCTCAAGCAGTCCGACTCCTGCATGTGTACTGAAGTGTAATCAGGCGCCGCCATTTCATCTGCCGTCCTGGGCTGGCTTGCATGAGCGTTTTTATCAGCTGTTCATACTTAAGGGTGGACGTAAAATCCACAGGGCGAATGTGCCTTACGACCACTCTTATGGCCAGAAAAGCAGCTACGAACATCAACACTGTAGTCTGTCTCCTACTGTCTGACGAGTTCACTGTACTGGGCAGGGGGTGGGAGGTGGTGGCGGTGGTGGTGGTGGTGTACAAATAATGAAATCAAAAGGCAGAACTGCACACGCCGTTTAAGATCTTGCTAATTTTCTAAAAATTGGTGCAGCCCGTCTTATGAACTGTACCACTACATTGGCTAAACTGTATTTTGTTTTCTCATCTTGTAACCCAGCCTTTTGTCCGGGATGTGTCTTTTACTCGTGGCAAATTTTCGCTTATGCAGTTTAAAAAGGACAAAGAAGAGGAAGATAGCAGCAGCAACAGCAACCACAACAACAGCAACCGCAGCAGCAACAACAAAAACAAAGGAGAGGGCAAGAAATGAAGAAAATGCAGCTGCTGTCACAACAAGCACATTTATACACCACACCGGACCATCTACTTCTCTCCGCTTCGCCAGCTAAGTGCCTGTTTTTGCCTTTGCCTTCATCTGTTTTTGCTTTTATCTGTCTTTGTTTGTATTGTCCTGATGCCACTAAACTGTCGGCGTTCTGTGTCGTCTATCGTTTAATTTAGCTTGGCTCATTTACATTTTTGTTAACGTCAGCATTTTCTTCTCAGTAAGAAAACATCCAACATCGATCCAAGAAACATCTTATATGTAAACATATTTACAAGCTGACAACAATTTTATAGGAGGAAAAAAAAAGAAGAGTGAAAATCTTCTGTGACAGAACGTGTGTCCATTGTTTGAAATAAACGAAACGAAGAAGAAAGCTACAGCACGAAGTCGTCTCTTCTGCGTCTTTTTGGGCTTGTCTGTGGTTTGAAGGAAACAAACTTTTGCTCGGGAGAGAAATAGGACACGGAATGATACGTCATGTCGTCAGGGGATAATTTCCCTTGACCGCCACACATCGACGTGGGTTTCTTGTGAGGCAGATGCTGACGATAGAAAGCTCTGTATGGAAGTGGCGTGACCGTGTCCTTAGGTCCTACATGTCTACCTCTGTGAGGCATGTCACGTGTGCGGAAGAAAGCGCGGGAAATCTCACTTGGTGTCGGGCTCAGAGTGAAACTGGCGGCTGTATGCGTCACAGGTAGAGGTGCGGCCGGCGTGTCCAGTCTGATAGGGGCAGAACTGTTTTCCTCCATTTGATCACGTGGTACAGGTGGAGAAACCGCAGCTGAAGTAGTCTGTAGTCCCTTGGGGCCTTTTTCACATACCTGTGTCACGCAAACTTTATTCACGTGAAGAGTATAACCCACTTCTCGAGTGAGGAAAGGCGTCATCGTTTGGCTGGGTTCCTGGTGGGCAGACTTTTGACTCTCGGGACACGTAGTGGATGTGGTCGGCGAGTGACGACGCCCGGGTGCGACAGCCGAGGAAAGGGCGGGGCTAGAGTCGGTGGAACGGCGACTGGGACTGGAGGTACCCGGCAGGCGGGGACGGTCTAATGATGTCGGCAGCGACACACCAGGTGATGATGCTGTTGCCTGGTCCAAGAACTCTGCCTCCCCTCCGACTCGATCTGCAGTGGCAAGCAGCGTGGAACGAGAAGCTTCCTTTCTGGGAGGCGACCAGGAAGGAAAGGGGCCGCCTGAAGGTAAGTCTTTGACAACGATCAGAGAAACCCCTTTGCGGTTGGCTGACCTCCTGACCTTCTTGCCGACTGTCATGCTGCCCGAGGCCTTTGTGTGTCTGAGAGTCCACGCTACGAAGACCGAGGCCACTAACGCAAGGACGCTGCCCCCGAGGTTCAGGACCAGACCCCAGGAGTAAGGCTGCTTACCGTGTACAGCAATGAAGAGGACTGCACAACTCAGTCCAAAAAATCCTGAGAAGGACAGGAAGAAAACACAATGAATTATATACTTGAGAATCTGATAAGCAAAGTAAAATAAATAAATAAATACATTGGAAAGCACTTGGAAAAAGGAAAAAAATGCGTATATTTGAAAATCTTGGAAAATAAAGAAATGCGTATATATGAGAATCGGGAGAAAAAATGAACGCATTTGAGATACGGTTTTTATTTGCTGGTGGTGAACACCTTTTTGTGTAACGGTAGATTGGACGGACGGACGGACGGACGGATGGAGCGTGGAAGCACTGTCTTTATAAAAATGATTCGTCTTTTACACCGGGTTTGGGCTGCATGAGTGTTTTGATCGTTTGTTCATTCGTAAAGATGCACGTACAGTACAGATGGCAAATGGGTCTTACGACCGGCGTTACGAACAGAATGGCAGATAGGAAAACTCATGCAACCCAACCCAGGACTGGAAGTCCCGCCTACTATCAGATACTGACGGTTGGCTAAAGGCAAGAACTCCCGTGACAGTATTTGAACGACGTTCAGAAGGAAGGCTGTGTTCAACGGGCAGCCGAGCGGGCCATGTGAGTGCCCTGAACGCTGTCCGAAAATTTACGGAAAGAGCACATACTGACAGTCGGCAGTTACGTATAAGTGCGTCGCCTCTTTGCAAGGAAGTACATTTTGGGGCAGTAGATGATTGAAGTCTCTCACCACCAAAGACAGCGCCAACCACCGTGATGACTCTTCGCTTGCGCCTGGGTGACCTGAGGCACGCCAACAGCGTCCACACGCACACGGACAGGTGCAGCGCGCCGCCCACACACCCCAGCATGGCCACCACGCTGTCTGCAAGCAAACAACACTGCTGGCCGGTGTGCCTTTACGTACATGGAAAACGCAAGAAATCTTACTAATAAATTTCAGTTTTCGGTCCGTGCCCGACAAGTCACACCCGAAGTCAACAAAAGGTGACACAGATACCTGCCAAGCATCCATTTTCTTAGTTGGTGTTCGCACGCAATAACCTTGTGTATGTGTTCTCTGTGCATAAAGAATGCTTTTGGTTACTATTAACGTTCTGGCCTTGATATGAACTTGACAGAAGCATTGAATCCGTGTGCAAGACGACGACGGCGACGACAACATCGTCGCCAATACCATCAGCGCCAGCAGCAGCAATAACCGTCATCAACGAGAGAAGCCAACAGACAACATAATTCTCGTCAAAACTAGAAATGGAAATGGCAGGATTGCATAGCCACTCCCATCCGCTGTCACAGGAATGTCGAAGGAACGCAGTTACCCCACGACCCTGCCCCCCCCCTTCCTCCCACATGAATTTATCTAGTATCATACTACGGCTTACTGAAAACCCAACAGACGTGGCAACTCACCTATGTCTCTAATGAAAACGGTACAGTCCCTCTGCCCTCTGTACAGCCTGCAGTCTTCCCACACGCCTGAATACGTTTTGTCAGCAGCGTTCGAATCGTTTCTGTCCGCGTCGCCACCGGACACGTGGTGGTCTGTCACAATCCAGTACGGACGCACGAAGCCGGTGACATAGGCAGCCGTGGAAACCACAAACAGTCCGACGGCGACTTTGAGGCTGAGCCTGGCGCGGGACGCGTTCCGCCTGGCCAGTCGGAGAACCCGACCCACTGCTTCCAGGAGCTCCAGAAAGCCGTTTCTTTCCTCTTCATCCATTCCAGCATCTATCCATGAGCCGAAAGTGTGCATCTCTGGCTGGTTCCAGACAGGGCGGCATTACCCAGGTTGAGGCTGTGGTAGCTTCGTGTTGCTGAAAGCCCTAAAACTTCGCGTCTACAACCTTACCTCTCAGAGTTCACGCAGTGCGCATGCGCTGTACGAGTTACGTTTCCGCTTTGTTTCGGCTCGCGTCGCCTGTTGAACCGTGACTGTATCTGCTGAGCATAAGTTAGGGACTATTTACCACGAAACACAGTCCTCTTTTTTTAGTCCATTTGTTTCCTGGCTGTTTCTGGTAAACAGGGGCTTTTCTATTTACTTCGAATTTTAACCTTTCTTTCCTTAAATATAGTATACATTTATTTAAATAAAAATTGGGCCCGTGTAAGTGTAAGCTTGAAAATCACTCAAGCGACAGAAGAACAGTGGAGAAACGCAGTTAAGATCATTCGTGCACATGCACATAAGCATGCACAGATGTCTAGAGAAGGATATTTTCTAACGTACGCACGGCGCAAAAATAGGACCTAGAGAAGGACTATATTCTCTGCCCTTTTGTAGCTCTGTTCCTCCCTTGAACCGTTGTGTGCATGCATGCGCATCTCAGTTTGTGTGTGTGCGTGAGAGAGAGAGAGAGAGAGAGAGAGAGAGAGAGAGATAGAGAGCATACACTGAACGCTCACATACACGCCCCTCAGCATATCAATTCACTGCTGGGACCTCTTGGATCTCAAATTTTAATTTATTAAGAAGCCCGTACTGATAGACAAGCAAATGTATGAATATACGAATAACTGCTGTCGCTGCGAACGACAGAGAGCCATTCTGACAGGCCAACAGAACAGAAAAGGAGGCCTACCAAGAACGTCTGGTGGAAATAATAGGAAATAAAGGTTATCACATAAAATCAAAAAACAAACAAAAAAACCCCCAAACAAACAAAAAAAGGAAAAACGAACAGAAACTAAACAGCAGATGAGAATAACTGCATGCATGTAGTTTCTACAGCATGACGTTGTCTTTGGCCGTCCGTCATGTCAGCGTGTGAGGCTTCAGATGTTCTGTCTTCCTGCAAGGGGCTATTCTAAGGGAAAGCATCCTAGCTGCGTGAAGCTTGCTGTCTGGAAAATGGGGCCGACTGAATTCTAACCTAAAAGGACTCCGTCCCAGTTTCGTATCGCTAAAGCGCACGGTAGGGGTTGTACCGGAAACGAAAGTCTGCAGGGCGCCATCTTGGTCGCTGTGTATATGTGTCAGAAAAGCGCTTTTGTTCTTCTGTCTACTGACAGTCACCTTTGTGTATTGATTATTTGCGCTGACTGCTGGACTCATTGTTATGTAGCTGCCACATACTTTCTGGGAGTTAGCCGGTAGAATACTTTGACCTTTGACAAAGCAGTCGTTTGACCTGTGAACTTCGGACTCTTGATCTCCGATGTCCAAGTTCTTTTTCTGTTCGCAGGTGGTTGCTGGGCTGGATGGTACAGGCAAGATTAGAGGCTGAGGAGACACCAGTGTACAAAAACCGTGGTTGCCTGGAGACGAGTAGTCTTTCTTCTTGACGAAATCAGTCCTGTGATGATTCTTAGTTTTGACGCAGCTAGTGTTCTCGTGGCCCCAGCAGTTCTTGACGTGATCAGAGTTCTCGTGGTTCCTGTTCTTGACGTGATCAGAGTTCTCGTGGTTCCTGTTCTTGACGTGATCAGAGTTCTCGTGGTTCCTGTTCTTGACGTGATCAGAATTCTCGTGGTTCCTGTTCTTGACGTGATCAGAGTTCTCGTGGTTCCTGTTCTTGACGTGATCAGAGTTCTCGTGGTTCCTGTTCTTGACGTGATCAGAGTTCTCGTGGTTCCTGTTCTTGACGAAGCTAAAGTTCTTGTGGTTCTCCACACACCATATACTTGTGGGGTCCCTCTGTGTCATCCAGCCAGTTCTCGTGTGACAAAAAGTCTCGGCTGGATTGCCTGACGTCACAGCACAGGGCAGGGTCATGCAGTAGGAGGTGTGTTCACATGTGGAACGCCTGGAAAGGAAAGGGAGGACCCCTCCGAAGACGGAAAAAATGTATCCTGCCCAGGTGAGCACGAAGGACCACGAGTACGGGAAGCTGCCCTCTAGGTGTCTGATGTACAACTCTGCATATACTACGTAGGCG
This sequence comes from Lanistes nyassanus, assembly GCA_004794575.1. Taxonomy (NCBI): domain Eukaryota; kingdom Metazoa; phylum Mollusca; class Gastropoda; order Architaenioglossa; family Ampullariidae; genus Lanistes; species Lanistes nyassanus. The sequence goes on along the minus strand of SMGT01001531.1, from coordinate 273,475 downwards.
ATATTACCTGTCACCCCTACAACACCTGCACACAGAGCAGATCACAAGCACGAACAACATGCTTTAAGTACTTCCTGCAGACATCGTAGACATAGTGCCTTAAAAAGTTCTTGAAATGAACTGTCATTCATTTATTATTATTATTATTCTTTGCTTAATATGTTTATACATTTAATGGTTAAACAAGTTATGTCGTTGGCTTGTGGTCCATCTTCAAAGACGTTCTACTCATCTATTTTTTTACTATTTATTTATCCGATAACTATTTATATATAATAAAGATTCTACAGTTTCAATATCAATGGGATAATGCACAATATTTAGGTCATAATGAGACGATTGGTCTGCCTTTTAACACACGTGTACCATTTCTGACGCACGGATTAATTTTTCAAATTGCTTTAGAGGTTCTTGTTGGAGATTATTACAAAATTGGTACATTCCAAAATGGTTGACCAACTAAAATCGTGTACGACACAGTTTATAATTTCGAGGAGTAAATTTTCTGTAGAGATGCCTTTTACAGTAAGAAAAGTTTATTTCAGTGAAATAGTGACCAAATAACTTTAGTTCAACTTTAACTGTATTTAAGAATACTTTTGTCAACATCTTTCTGTAATTTTGAACAGGCTGTCGACGTGCGTAATGCTGTAATGTATTTTAGGTTTTTTTCTAATGGCTCTGTCATCTGCAAGGAACTCTGACAAATCTGTCCCGTCTCGCGCACTTAGCGACACCGCTGTCTCCTGCGGGAGAGACGCACCGCCCGTGGAGCTGGCTGCAGCTGCCGTGACGCGCATCCCACGCCGGCGGTCCCGTGTGCACGTGCAGCAGACGAGAGTTGCGATGACGCAGGCGAGGAAAAGAACAACGAGCGCTGTGATGTGCAGGCACTGTATAGACCGCCACAGACCTGCAAAGATGATTTTAAGGTCAGAACCTCGTCTTTGCTGTCCATACATCCATCTCTCAAAATCATTGGCTCTTCGGTTTGTTTCCACTTTGTGTAATTCTTCAAATTTCTTCCATTCCCACTTCTGTGTCTGCATGCACCCGTGTGTGCGTCCACTTGTCTGTGTGTGTGTCCACCCGTCTGGGTATTGAATGGGTGTTCACCTCTCTGCGAGTACATCCACCAATCTGTGTATGTATTCACCCGTCTATGTGCATCTACCCGTCTGTGTGTGGATTCACCTGTCTGTGTGTGGATTCACCTGTCTGTGTGTGCATTCACTTGTCTGTGTGTGGATTCACCTGTCTGTGTGTGCATTCACCTGTCTGTGTGTGGATTCACCTGTGTGTGCATTCACCTTTCTGTGTGTGCGCTCACCTGTCTGTGTGTGTATCCACTCGTTCTGCCATCTCTCTGACCGACCAGAAGGTACTTCACCTACCTCCATTCTCCCATACCGGGAGGTCACACTTCATCCTCCGCCCAGAAGACAGGCAGTGCCACAGACCCCGCCGGAACTGTAACTGATGTTTGCGCCATGCCTCCCACCACCTCGGGCTGGCCACCCCGCTCAACACCAGAGCGAGCCCTGCTATCATCGTTACCATGCCAGCCAAAGACGCTGTCGGCACTGTCCGGCTGCACGCCATCTCCGCTGGCTGATAGGCTCAGTTCTCGAAGTACTTCTCAAGACAGGTTTCACGCGGCCTCACCTGAGCGACAACCCGTGAAATTCAAATCTGATTACGCTCATCGCTGGTCCTCATCTTGCCCCCAGTGTGCCTGGTGTCCAGGCACGGCACGCTTGACCTGATACCTTATCTTTGAGAGACAGCGGGCAGGTGACAAACAACACTTCTGACGCGGCAGCTGCAGTACCCTTGTCGTGAGTTGTGCTTACTCGCCTGGCCGCGACCTGCAAGGCAAGAGCTAGCAGGGAAGGGGTCGAAGTGGGGCTCGGTTCAATCGCGTTCAATACACGCGCAGCCGCCAGCTACAAAGATTGGACCCAATATCTAGCGCGAGTTGTCCACACCCCACTTCTCACTGACGAAAAGATAAGGTTATGTTGTATTGCTGCTGATGATCTTGCTCCTGGTGTAGTTCTAATCACTGGTTTTATCCGACATGGCCGACATAGCCGACACGGCCGACATAGCCGACACGGCCGACATAGCCAACATGGCCGACATGGCCGACATCGAGGACATAGCTGACATTGCCGACATCGCTGACATAGCCGACATGGCCGACATAGCTGACATGGCCGACATCGCTGACATAGCTGACATGGCCGACATCGCTGACATGGCCGACATGGTCGAAATGTGCACCACGTTACGTTTGTTAACTGGTGATGCTTGCCTGGGCTAAAATTCTGGAAACTCTGTCCCACCATCTCCCCAAATCGGGGTCTTAAAGTTCGTGTCTTCAGTGATAAGACAAAACAGGAATAACCTTTGTTATTAATCACTTGAACCTGTACCTTATGAGAATTTCACGACAGCCGACATCAACATTCCAAATAACGTCAAGAAATAACCAGTGTGATTCACTTTCTTCTCGCCTTTCACTTCACGCTTTGTTGATTTATCTGTTTCCTTTGTCCTCTCTTGTCTTCCAACACTTACACTCAGCGACATCGTGCACTCGCTTTCTCGCTCAACCAGGCTGATGGCATATACCCATGATCAGATAGTCACATCCTCCAGGCACCTCCTAGTCCCACCGTTGTTTATTGATGAGGACGATTTACTTCTCTGTCCGCAGATAACTACCCTCAAAGGTCGCAACGGTCGTTAAATCGTTTTAGCTGCATGAATCGGTGATGCATGAAGCAGACGCTGCTGAGAGATTCGGCCTTTAACCTGGCGTTACAGTCTGTTGACTTCACGCGCCCCGGACACTGCGATACACACGCGTACATCTCCTACATGTTACAGATGTGATAAACTACTGGCCGAGATTTACCTTCAAGGTGAGAATGAAGGAAAACCCTATTAGTGTAACTTTTGTCTTAAGAGCCGAAGATCTGTTTGTGGAATTTGAAAATTTCATTTGATTGAAGTTCGATGCTGCTTTGAGGTTTAAAGAAAGTAAAAGGTAAGAAGAATGGAAAAAAGAAAGAAAGAAAAATTTAAAAAGACATTTTGTAAAGACTCCTCTGTGTGTGTGTGAGAGAGAGAGACAGAGAGACAGAGACAGAGACAGAGAAAGGCAGACAGACAGACAGTGAGGGAAGGAAGAAGGAACAAGGAGAGAGAGAGAAAGCGAGCGAAGTGTACCGTGTAAAAAGCAACCACATACACAGGACACACTCTTCTCCCCCGTAGCACTGACATTGACACTTTATCTCCCTTCGGGAGGGCAATTTCAGGTAGAGGCCGTGTCACCAAAGTCTTCTTCGCCACAAGGTGCTGTCACGTGATCTGCCGGATGTCATCCACTGTCCGTCACTGTCACGTGATCTGCTGGATGTCATCCACTGTCCGTCACTGTCGTGTGTTCTGCTGGATGTCATCCACTGTCCGTCACTGTCAATTGTAGATCCCCTACTTAGAAGAAAGGCAGATTAAAAATTCTCACTAACATACGGTTGCAACTTTACAGCACTACCAAACAGCCATTTTAGTTTGGGGGAATGTCATTTGTCCAGCTTGGTCAATCACACTCATGTACAGAAAATTCAAATCTTTCACTGCATGCAAAGTCAGACACAAACAAAATAACAGCGTGTAATAATTCAAACGGGCAAGTCACATTAATGTACGATCAATAAAGACTCTCCGAGTTCTTTGTAACAGGTAAAACTGATTTCCGAACATCTTTGTAAATGTACATTTAATGTAGTGGTTTACATTCTTACATTATTATGTACAGTCTCCACTTTAGATTACCGCCACAGAAATGTACAGCAGTTCTCAGAAATCACGTTTGAATAATTTGACACACATCAGCTGTGACCAATAGGCCCACAATGATGAATAACTCACATTTGCGAACATGTTTTATAAATTTCCATTTGTTAAGGTGTGAAATAAAAAAACATCATTCTAAAATGTAAATTTTAAAAGGGGAGTAGGGATTTTTAAGCCACATTATTCCAGAATATCTTGTAGGTTAATGCAAACAGTCCTGATTTGATCAGATGTTCACGTCTTTCCACCTTTTTCAATCAGTTGCATTCCATAAGTATATGCATTCTTCCCTTCAAGGGATGCGTTTGCATATATATATATATCTATAATCTTTTCTGCCGAGCTATATGAATATTGAAAAAGGACTCTATGGGGCTGTAGACTTTATCGTACACTTTGATGGCGAGATCAGTCTTTATGCAGTCCACCATGCTGGCTCGTCCGCTGGCCTGACGTAGTGTTGCCCTTGGTAACCACCACGTAGCACAGCTCTGGGGATGGTGTACACCGGCACGTGCAGGTTGTACGAGGATCCCATGACGTCACAGTAATCTCCTGCGGGGGAGTAAGGGCCCACATCCTCTGGGTATCTTCTGGTTTCGGGAGGAGTGTCCCAGGTGAGGAAGTCATCACTGACCTGGTAATGTCCACCCGGGCCAAAGTCTCTGGGGCTGTAGCGAGCGGGACTCCCGTCATCCCAGCCGTCACGTGACACCGGAGAGCGGCGAGGATCGGTGCGGATATCTGGCACCTGCAGAGCGCAGCCGCGGTGCTGCGGACCGCCTGGTCTGGCACCAGGTGAGACGACGTACCGATTGGACGTTTGGTAATCAGGTAGCGAAGGCCTCTCCCCCTGGGCCGCGTACTCTGGGAGGGTGAAAAGCGCACCCACAGGCATGTTTTCCGGGTAGTGCTTTCTGGACCCAGCCTCGTCCCAAGGGAGGTAAGTGTGGTTGGCGGCGGAGCTGGGGCTGGAGGTGAGGCAACTGGTGATGAAGAGTGCGATGGAAGCGACGATGGCCAGAGCTGCCGCCGCCACGTTCAGACAGAAGGCCCAGCCGTAAGAATCGTCAAGAAGCTGCACTGCGGGTCGCGTGTGGCCCAGGTACACCATGGGTCCGCTCAGACCCACCAGACCTGCACAGAAAAAACCGCCCATATCTTGGGGTTCAGATCTGCACGCTGCACAGAAGTGACCCCCGTGGCTCGGTAGGGGTTTGTGTTACCTACGCAGGGGCTGCCTACAGAAGAGCAAATAAACAGAAGTCATTGCAAGGAGGGACAGCTAGTCTTACAGGGTGGAATGGAAAGTCTCTAGCACCCAGCGCAATCTGCTTAGTGCACAGATAAGTTGGCTAAAGGCCAGAAATATGTTAAAACACGGAGAAAGTATGTGGGAGGGAATCTCTTGGGGCCGTTCGCTTTCTGCGGGAGACGTTTCTGTTGGGAAAAAAGCCCAGTTCTCGTTTGAAGGCAACACGCGCTTAGAAGGAGAATAAAAGTTAAATGGAAGACGCGAAGAGCAGGAGGATGTGAAAAGCAATTCTCACTGCAAACAAAGACAAGACGAGAGAAAGACACAGAAAAAAGATCATGTATTGAATCCACTAGTAAAACATACATTATCGTACTGTAAGACAACGCTTGCATGTTAATATTCACGCGCTCTCGCATGCATACTTCCGTACCTCCAATCAGAACCACGCATTCCAGAAAATAGGAGTGAGGTCGAGGCTTGGTCCTGCACTCGACAAAGATGGCCGTGCAGCAAGCAAACACGAGAAACAGCATGGCGATCACTTCCAGTATTTTCGTGACCTTTGCCCAGTCTAGGAAGAAAAATTAACCCTGATGTACCAACACACATTTTATAAAGTAGCGTGTATAATCCGTGAATCAAAATGTTTCAACACTAAGTTTTCTAAATAGCAAGCACACAGCATCCTAGGTAAAACCATTTCCTGTCTCAAAAGGCTCTTTTCCCAGTAAAAGCTCAAATATATACAGAAGCATTCCCTTACGCAGAGGCATGCAAACTCGTACAATATGCCCACGAAGTCAGGAATACATACAAATGCATCCTCACGCTCACACGCACGCTCGCATGCACGCACGCGCGCGCGCGCGCCCACACGCATGCATCCAGCCACGTGCGACAAGAGCAGTCTTATGCATTTCAGTCATGGATCAATTTCTCCTGCTTGCACACGGAGATCTTACACAAACAACTTATACGTAGCGACATTACACGGAGAGATCTTTGACAATGATTGACAACGCTCACCTGCGTCGGCTCGAATGTTGTAAGTGAAGCAGGTTCCATTGTCATAACACAGGAACCATAGCCCCACGCCAGTAGCGTCCCTTCTGATCCACGCAGGAGCCACCGAGCCAATAATGAAGAGAATAGTGGCGATGAAGATAACGACGATACCTGCTATGTATAGTGGGTGTCTTCTCATCAGAACTATACCCATGGCTGAATGGGAAGATCTGTGAAGAAATCATACACAATATGTTCGAGCTAAGCGACACAAACGCTGTTTGATCTCACCGCTCTACTCAGCTAACTCCCAGAAAGTTATCATGATTGGAGGATTCTGTGTAAGTGAAGACTATACCCAGCAGGATAAAATACGGCCGTGTTTTGCGCTTCAGTTTAAGGTTGAAGATCTAGTTGGTCACTTCACGCTCTGATCGTTCTGGGGTGGAGTGGGGGTCTGGCGATAGCCGTTGACAAAAAGTGCTGACTTGCGAAATGTGCGAGGAATGAAGCTGTTTATCGTCTCTGCCAGTAATATCGCTCACTTTTATCAAGCCGCAGTTCTGATCACTTCAGACAACAAAGGCTGTCAGATCGAGTTCTTTTCGGCTGGCACGACTTGTGGAAATCCGCTCTACTTCCGTACGCACGAAGATGGATTCGGCAAATGGGGGAGAAAACAATCAGCGAGCATCGATGTCGGCCGTGTGAACCCACAGGTCTCCCGGCGCCGGTTTCATCAGAGACTAAAAACTGTGTCGAAGTTCACGGTGGTTGTTAAAACATTAAACACTGGGTGGAGAAGCAGCGCCTACCTGTGTTCATGATACGCTGTCACAGTGTGTCCTCATGCAGATTTCAGACGCACGGCTTGTTGACAATCCGCACGGCTAGCGCATGGAGCAGCTTGGGCATGCAGCCTCCGTCATGCTGCCTGCCAGCGAGGCCGAGCGCGAAGGTATCATTATGGATGCGGGAGACTGCTAGATGAGTGTTAAATATGTCGCCGGGGTCCCCTGCAGGGTGCACGCTTGAATGACTAGTCACTCCTTTCCTATTGTGGCGTGCGAGGCCGGGACACGCCCTGAGTAACGCGGCCGCTATGCTGTCCACGTACTGCTGCGTGCATTTTTTTTTTTGCGGGGGGAGCGTGTCAAGGGGTAGGGGAGGGGAAGGGAGCCTGAGTCACTTTTGTCCAAAGACGAAGGCAATGCATATCGAGCACCTGAGACCAATCGGGAAAGGAGAAGTAAAAATGCAACCACTTTGTTTTCATACCCACTGAGACCCACTGAGACCCACTGAGACCCACTGAGACCCACTGAGACCCACTGAGACCCACTGAAGATGAAACTATTTCTTGCAGAAGGACAAATATTTAACCAGATAAAAACTGCCAAGAAATGTGTTATTGAGCAATGCACGGTACCTGCATAAAAACGGTCATTATTAACAGCTTTTCAAAAGGTATTTTACGTGCGTTGCTCAGAAAATAACTCTTAGAATGCATGGCAAGAATCACAGGCTCAGTGGTACTGTTCAAACGCAGAATATTCCATCATTAATTTCGGCCATCTAAGTTTATAGTCATTACGAAACACGTGTTTGTGTTTCCGTTTTTGTCTCTGTTTGTGTTAGTGTCTTTGTGTTGAAGTCTATGTCTGTGTTAGATAAGATCGAAAATATTGCTTATACCTACAGCTGGAGATCTGCCACACCCCGACCTGTCATCGTGCCTTTGTACTTGATGAACCGGAGGGCAAGTTTGCGATGGGGAATTTGAAGATGAGATCAAAGATAAGGCGCAGGGAGGGAGTGGCTAAGACAGTGGGGGAGCTAATTTCGTGTTGGCGATAGAAGCTAGTTTACTAGCTCACTAGCTATTACAGAGTGACACTGAGCGAGCTAGGCTAATTTTCCTAGTGATAAGTGCTTTACATGTTTCATTCGGCAATTAGATGATTGGTAAACGAAGTGTCTCATTTGCAACTTGCATTCATTTGACGGCGAAAGGAGAATCTTATCAACACGTTTTCTGAACATAGCTGTCCGCGTATGGTTAAGCGAAAATACTTTCAGAGTGCACTGTCTTACATTAGCGGACAAATCACGCATATATCACAAGAAGGCTTTCGATTCAAATAGGCCTACACACCCAGTACCGGAACCATGCTTTTCGCTTTATTAAGAAATCTTTTATACATAACGGTTGCCATGGCAGCGTTCAAACGCACAAGGAGTATCTTCTGAATAATGACTTTAGATCACGCGACTCGATCAGGAAAACGCAACTCATCTCATCATGGCCAGAAGTGATTACATTGTCACCGATGTCGAAATACTGCGAGCAGCTCCAGCCCCTACGGGGAGTCACACCATCCACCCATACTTACGCCAGGAGGGAAAATGCACATACGTCACGCCTGTAAATAACGAGTGAGTTTACACAAACCGGAAAAGTGACAGTTGGGTCTAATATCCGCATTGCTCAACATTTAGGTTTACATTTTTTTTGGGGGGTGGGGGGTAAACGTACGGTTTACTATACACGTATAGTGTCAGCATTTTAATGCATACGTAATGAATGTGCGTTTTTTTTGATGGACAGCTTCCCACATACTGCAGAGACCTAAAGCCGACAAGCAGACACAAGACAGTTTCCATAGGAACGTGCAGAGAACGCACCGCGTCTCGTCTGCTGCCTCTGGCTGTGTGTTGTGATGTGGGCCGTGTCTGAGGGGTTGTGATGTGGGCCGTGTTTGAGGGCAACTTCAGCCGCTTATTCTACAGCCTGTTATTCTTTCTATTGTTGTATAGTGCACTAATATCCAGACCTAAATTTGTTATATATATATATATAGCTGTGCAGTAGCATGCATATGTACATTGTATTTGTTATACCAACTGAGACGTGCAATTGCATATAATAAAAATGCTTTTATCATACGTGAAATTCCATATTGTAAGAAGCAAGATTTGTTTTTATTATTATTTAATTCATTCATTCATTTTCCTTCTTCCCTCATGACTCTCCCAGAAGGACTTGTCAGGGGAAAACAGGCGTACCGCTAGACGTAGATACACAGACTAGCAAGCAGGCAGACAGAAAGACACAGTCGTGTTGGTCTCAATCTCTTTCTACAATCATCAATTTATTTTCTTGATTAATTAAAACTGATTTTCACACAGTGAAGTGAGAGTATTGTCTCACTGATGCTTGAAACGCTGTGGTAATTTAGTCTGAAGTGTGATGTTCAGTACTGAGATGCGAAAATAACATTTTAACATGTAGTTCTGTGGTAAATTAAAAAAAACAATTTCAAAACACGTTGCAGTTGGGTACCACAGTAACATAATGCAGATGTGCTTCTCACCCCATCCATCACAGTACATGTACGTACATGTGCTAGCGGTTTAGTGCAACTAGTCCTCCCTTATAAGACCCCTCCATTATAAGTTTTTAAGTTATAATTTTGTCAAAGTCGCATATTGGAGGTTTTACTGTACCTGCTAGACAACGTCATGACTGACTTTTGTCGAGAGTCGCCTACAAAAAGCTGTCGGACCAGTAAAAGCTTTATAGCCACATTCGGTTCAACTTAAGTCGAATGAAAACAGTGTGGTAAACAGTATCAGCCGACGTGCTGTGTGCAATAAAATGTGGATTTTATTTTGTACTACTCATATCCGATCCTCTGCACAAGAGCATAGTTTCGCTACATTGCGGGGAGAAGATCTCGAGCTATCAAACTCAAATTTTTATTCTTTCACACGGGTCGATCACTTCCTTTGCAACATGTACTTTTGAACTTAGTTGCACCTTGTGAGGCAGCCTTAAAAAAGCCACCGACTGACAAGCATTCAGACTGCGTGCTATCAGCCCTCGTTTACTCTAGAATCAGTAGGATTCCACCATATTCTTCACTTTTAACACCAACCCCAGTGGGCGAACAAAATGTTTGCCCGAAGCAAACATACACACCTGCACAGAAATGCAGTCGCTGGGGACAGAATACCGCCGACATAAACAACACGTTGCTGCTGCCGACATAAACGCTGTCCACCCTCCTGTGCTCTGCCAATGTTTTAAATTTTGATGTGCAATTTTAAAGGTGGGGGGGGG
>SMGT01001531.1:238833-254291 GCA_004794575.1 Lanistes nyassanus | reverse complement strand
GATGACTACACAAATATCTATATCAGAGGTAGACAAATGGATGACTACACAAATATCTATATCAGAGGTACATTCCTCCAGTAGATCAACTAGAATGTCTGCAACATAATGTAAAAATCAAATAAAGTTTTTAAGGCCAGCTGATAACTGCTATCACAATAAAAATCTAGGAGAGTATCAGTGCCAGCAATATTATATAAGATTGCACTAAAATGTACATACTGTAGGAGGCAGTAGGAGCTCATAGTTGTCAAAAACTAAATAGATTTGTTTTTAAAAATTTACTCGTTTTTATACATGGTACTTTTACAAAATTCCACTGTAATCAGCCCAAATATCAGCACTTCTGTCCCAGACAAATTCAGGACAAGCAGTGGATTCTGATCTGTCTTTGGCAAGCTGAGGCCTAATAGCGCTTGCTGATTGTCTCCCTTAGACTGTACAGTTTCTTGAAATCTGCGTTGAAGGCGCTCCATAATCCCCAGTGCAACTGTGATCTTCTCTGTGATCTGCTTTCCTGCACCAAGAACATTGGTCTGCGAGATTAACAACTTGCAGCTGTTACCATGAAAACAGCTCAATGACAAAATACACATGCCCCCTTGCATCCCTATATTGTTTCAAACAAACATAATGCCTACTCATACTATACATATCTCACCAAAGCACTGCAGCACACAAAAGTCTATTAATAGTATTATTCAGTGGAAATCAAAATCACTTTGAGGTTTTACTCTCAAAGCTAGTGAAGGCAGCATGGACGACAGTAGGCATGTGAGGCCTTACCAGTTGATCAGATTGAATTTAAAAGTGTTGATTCTATAGAATTGTCAATGTGGCATAATGTTGTTATATCCACTGCCTGCTTTGTGAGGTGACGAACATCTGTGAGTAGTCTTATCGTCAGGCAATACAGTAGTAAGGAAAACCATGATATTTACCTCACAGCTTTTTGCAGTCTTTCTGTGTACACAAATACAATGTACTATCACTTGTATCAGTTGGCTTGGTGTTCAGCTGGAATGCTGCTCAGCTGATATGAAGATCGCACAGGGCCAGTCTGACGAAAACAGTTTGCCTGCACTGACAATTAGGTGAGGTTAAATTAGAAAACTTGGAGCCCTCAAAACATTCAGACCTAGCATCGACCCATGTATTTATGTTTCTCCATGTACCCTCCAAAGCTAAATTTAGCATGTCTGACATCCTTTAAAATTACTGCTTTCACTAGATTTTTTTTAGACTATATTTTTTGTTACATAAATGTGCAGGATTCTGCTGATGTACTTTGTATTTCTGTGACTTTTTCTTTTTTGTTTGTTGCTTAACATCCCGCTGCAAAGTGGGTGCATATCAGGACGATGTTACTTGGACAAGTTCATGTACTGCTATACGTGGAACTGATGTTGCAACACAGGCTTCAGTCCCACCCACTCACATTACATGTATACTGACACCAGGCCAACAAGTCCTAGTCCTGTTCCCTGTAGTGCCAGGCGTCTGGAACGGCAGCTACTAGATTGCCAATTTTTAAGTCTTAGGTATGACTCGGCTGGGGCATGAACCATCGACCTCCCACCTCGGTAGTGGATGCCTTAACCACTAGACCACTAAGACAGTGATTTTTTTTGTGACTAGAAAATTTACCATTCATCCACAAAATATTTCAAGATTTAAGCTTAAATGCTCACTAACAGTAGCCACCACAGTTACTTTCTCCTCCGTCCAGGATTTTGAAAGTAGTGCCTTGGTTTCCTCTTCCTGCTGTGCATCCGCTGATGTCAAGACCACTGCAAGCCGCCTCCAGTGACATGGCATAGGGTTCTGAGGACGAAGTCAAAAGACCGTATGTACCACAAAGTACGGACTGGTCAGCAATAACACTGTTTTGTTATTTTCCCATCTAGTGCATGTGGCTTCCCTCTCCTTTTCAGGGTGGTCCCCTTAAAAAGTTCTGGGTTCAAGAAGTAAACCAGTGGTGTCAGCCGATTCTTCTCTTAACCAAATCAGACCGAATAGCAGCATGCCACTCAGGAACTCAAAATGGAGGTGTGTCAACCGATTTCTTGTGTAATAAGGACTCATGTTAGCTGGGCCCACTGTGATTTAAATAAGTTAGAGTTCTTGAGATATGAACAGCAAAAATAAACACACAGTCTGATTATTTGCAGTTACAGTCTTAGCTGGGGAAACTTTACTAACACATTCCTCAGTGTGTGGTGTGTGAATCTGAAATGTTTTGTAATCTTTTGCATAACAAAACACATGAAATCACATAATATATAAAACCTCCTGTGAATTTGTATAATTTAAAACAAATTATTAGACTATGGTGTGTTTCTGCACAATGAAACATTATTTATAAACCTCTAATGCTTGTCATTTCTTGTTTCTTGTTACTTCATCCCTGGTTGTTCTTAGACATTTTTGCTTTGATATACGATTTAATGGGTGACCTGTAAATAATTAAAATTTAAGTATATGGCTCACATACTTTCTCTTTTGATGTGGGACCTAGGTTTATTTCTAACAGGGTTGGCCTATCATAATCAGAAGTTATCTATTGGTATGCCGTCTTCATACCCTTTCTGTTTCCTGAACACCATTCATTACTCTTTCTCTCTTTCCCCCTTCCATCTAACTAGGTAACCAAGGTACCTTATGTACGCGGTATGGAAATCTATTACTAAAGTATGAAGCATGCACATTGCATCTCAAGAGAATGTGTTCAAAAGCTCTCAAAAAAATGGTTGGCAAAACATATGAGCGTACTATCAGTATCACAACACACATTACACAATTAAGTACAACACTACATCTCTATCCGACACTGAAAGTGAACCAGTTCCGACCAGTTTCGTATGCATAAGTTTCGACGAAGATATGATCCTGTTTTCCAGCAACCACAGACTATTGCTGATACTATACTAATGTACGCACTCACTGCAATTCCAACGATCATTCAACTATAAAACACTTTTCTGCACTTCAACACTATTTGACTTTAAAAGGCTTTGAAAAAAAAAAGAGTTGGGGGGATGTCAATACCGGGGAAACATGCATGTCATGTTGACACAGAAAAAGTCCACACAAAAAATCCGAATGAACATAATTTACAGAAATTTTCAGACATGTGCGATATATTAAAAACGATGCATGATGTTAAAAATCGAAAATATTATGTACAAAAAAAGGTAATTAAAACAGCGCAGAAAATCAAATTGTCGTCTGCTGCGACATGCCAGAAAGCATGTATAGATACCAGTACCTTTATCGAGATCTTCCAAAAAATCTCACATTAAATTATCCACACAAATTATCATTTTAGCAAAGAAATTATTCTGTTTACTTCTTTTTAAAGGTTTCATTTAAAACAAAACATGATTTTACTTTACGAATAGTCCACAGTCAAGTAAAATGGCGGATACTCAAGCCCAGTGTGTGTGTTTGTTGTCATTCATTTCAGTGTGAAATCCGTTATTGAAATAACGGAAACATCCAGTTTTGATGTGATACGTTAGCAGCTTGGACATTAGTCTTTCATTCTGCACAGTGCAGTGGCAAAAAATTTAAGAAATACCGAAGGAATATTACCTTTTATGACGATGACTCAATTTAAACGTTCCGTAACAATTGAATAATGTTTGCATTTCTCATATAATGTAAGCTTATTTTATTATGTCTTTTAATAAATATTTAGTCTAAGGTATCTGTTGTATTTTAATTTTAAAAACTTGCTAATATAATGCTGATGTTATCCACAAGAGCGATCGAAAGACACTAGAGAAAGCACAGATCAACTCTACTAACTGGCCAGCGAAGCCTTTGCAGGATTTGCTAGCGATGTGCTCACATTGTGGCCCGCGCAGTTGGTATATATAAATGAGGGGCGTCGCAAAATTTTCTAGTGCTCTCCCTTGCTTTGTCAGCGCTCGTTCGTGAGAAGGTCGTAGAGAAACGAACAGCAGTTCCGTTAATCAGCGACCGTTGTGGATAAAAGCGAACACTTCTGGTTTAAATAGATTAACTATGTCAGCTGCAGCTGTGGCTAGATCAGAATTAGTACAAGACGAAGCAATGGACCAGACACCAGCGAAGGCATCTACGTCGAAAACTGCTGCGAAAAATCGAAAGAAAGCAGCACCCCCTGCGGCCAATTCCAAACAGCCGAAAGACAGCGAAAAGAAACCAGCCAACCATCCCAAATACAGTGACATGATTCGACAGGCTGTGGCAGCGCTGCACGATAGAGGGGGTTCTTCCCGCCAGGCTCTTCTCAAGTACATCATGACGAACTTTGACGTCGGCAGCGAGACGAAAACCATCAACAACCACCTCAAGATGGCTCTGCGTGCTGGAGTGAAGAACGGCACCTTACAACAGGCCAAAGGTACAGGTGCGTCAGGCTCTTTCAAAGTTGGAGTAAAAGTGAAGGCGCACAGTGTTGAGGGTAGGGTGAAGAAACCAAAAGCCATCAAAACGGCTAAATCACCTGCCAAAGCTAAGCCAAAAGCACAGAAGGCGTCGGGCAGTCCTGCAGCGAAAAAGACCAAGGCTCCCCAAACATCAGCCGGTCCAGCAGCCAAGAAAGCCAAAACCGAGAAGCCTTCGTCTGCCACTACAGCCAAAACCGCTGCCAAGACAGCCAAAGTATCCAACCAGGCGCAGGAATCTAAAGCTCCCAAGTCCCAGAAAGCCACAACTGTGCAGCCAACTGAGGCAGCCAAGAGTGCCAAGCCAGTCATTAAGCCATCTCCCAAAGCCAAAGCACAGAAAAGTGCTGCCAAGAGACCTGCAGCCAAAGGCAAGAAACCAGCGTCCACTGCAGAAGACCAGTCAGCCACTTCACCTGTGGAAGATGCTGCACCAGAGGCTGAGGATACAGCAGCTGATGCAGAACCATCAGCCCAGGAAGCATCTCCCAGCAACGAAGCTGCACCCACTGATGCCACCACCACCACCACCAACGCTGCTCCAACAGCCAAAGATGCAGGTGCTGCCACAGACAGCCAGTTGTCGGCTCCATCTGGTCAGGAGCCAACCTCTGAGGCAGTCCCTGAGAAAGGAGCCAGCAAATCCAAGCAGACTGGAAGAGGACGCAAAGGTGGGGCTAAAAATGCTGCCCAAAGGTGAGAAAATATAAGTGTGACAGGTGTGTGTAGACACATGTTGCTACACATAACAGTACATGACATTCCTGGTGCATGCAGTGTTTATTTACTTTGTGGTCTTTCTGAACAAGGAACTGTGTTCAAACCAGTGATGTACATGCAATTGTGATTCGAATTACTCATTTTCTTTCGTTCTTGTGGATGACAGCTACTGAAGTATTGAAGATTATGTGATACTACTGTGCTGGTGTTGGCAGGATTGCATTGGACTGAATATTTGTTTTTTGTTGAACTGGCTGTGGGTGGTGTACCACACTTGTGTTAAATTTCCTGGACTGGACACAACTTGGTGTAAACATGAACATTATGATTCCCATCAACTTCAGAAGACTTCCACATCAGTTACTTCACAAGAATTAATCTATTTTGTACTGTCGGAATATTCATTTCATCTGTTTACCTTGTGTATTGCATGCTGCTTGCCTTGTGTTTTGTTTGTTTAAAAAGGGGAGACCTGAGACATTTTAGCAAATGCTACCAAAGACACAAGTAAAATGTATCTTTGTTAAACCAGTCATGCTTGACAGAACTTACATTAATAAAAGGGAAGAATAAAATTTTCATTAAGTAGTTCTGTTTTCATCTTGTACAGCATACAGAGTGTGACGATTCTAGTTATGATGCTGCACAAATTATGTGCAGTATGTCTATTATGGCCTTGTAATAGGATAGCTGTTGCCAAGAGGTAGTAGCAAATTTCAATCGTACTTGGCCCATCTTCTGATAGCAGTTGTTTCCCTTTGTCTGAACAAATGTACAGAAACATCTCTTGGTCTACACATGGCCTGAGCATTGGTAAAACATTGCTGACTGAAACGACAATGTGCAATGACCAAACTGTCCAAGTGTTAACAAAATAGTAATGGAAACAATGACCAAAGTATGTTTTTAGTATGTGTTGCTGTTAAAAATTCCAGCACCAGTTAACAGATTCACGATGTCAGTTCTCCAGCCTGCACAAACCAAGGAAGATTTATTTGGTGTTCACTGCTGAAGTGAAGTCCAGATTGTAAATGAATAACTATAATAAGACAAAAATAATCTAATTTTCTGTTATATAAGTGTTAAGAAAATGTAGCTTATCTGACGACCATAGCTTTCAAAATCTCCATTATCAAAACCCCTGCCAATGCATACCAACATTCAGAAATATTCTCTTGCTAACAAGGGAAGTTTGGAGTTCCAGGATTCACTCTGTTCTTGACAGCATTGAGATCAGACCAGGCTGATGCCATTTGTGTGGCCATAAGAAGAAACACATCAGAATGATAGCTTATAACTGTCTCAGCTTGAAACCATCATAGGAACAATAAATGGGCTGTGAATAGACAATTTAACACCCCAGACCAAGCTGATGCCATTTGTGTGGTCACAAGAAGAAACACATCAGAATGATAGCTTATAATTGTCTCGGCTGGAAACCATCATAGGAGCAATACATAGGCTGTGAATAGACATTTTTACACCAAAATTTTGTCCAGGTTCATCCAACATTTCTGAAAATTGTGATAAACTGCAGTGTGCGTGTGTGTGTGTGTGTGTGTGTGTGTGAGAGAGAGAGGTATTGGGATGAGGACCAAGTGTTTAGCAGATATCAAAGGAAAATGCAAAACTGCCAGAAAGAAATGTCTAAACACTTAACATTTCAAGTGTTGACAATGATAACATAGATTGAAAAACAGCTGGAGTCATGTTAAAAATGTGATCAACAATCCTGGAAACTGCAGTTTGGACTTCTATCAATTTTTTAAAATAAAGGTCTGCAGAGTCATAAGGTGGGGAATACTTTCTGAAAACATTTGATGTATGTGGCTATAGGACAGTAGATTTAAAATATCAAAGTAAACAGCAAATTATTTGTGGTAACTTTAAAGCTTACAGAAGTGTGTGCACAGTCTACTAATTCAGCTGGCAGCACTTGTGAAGTAATTTTGCAGCAGCGGTGTGTGGCAGATGCTGATCAGGGAGACAGGGGTATACTTGCCACATGCAAGGAACCCCATTTAAGATTTTAAACAAAGAAATGGACAAGGGTTGTGATAATTGCTACTCTTGAGACTACATGGGGCAGAATGTTTTGGAACACATTGATAGGGAATTAGTCAACACAGAACTAAAATTTATGTACCATGTACAGTGCATTATCAGTATCATCAGGTACAATACATGTCATTTAGCTAAAAAAAAATAAGTATTAGTTCAAATAAAAGAATACAATTGTATCAAAAGAAGTCTGTTGTCAATCTTTGCAGCCAAGTCTGTAGAGTGTGCATAGAACGCTTAATTGCTATTGATTTATTCAGAGGTTGTACCTTCACAGCTGGCTGTAGGGGGGGGGGGAAGCTGCGGGGTCGAGGCAGTAGGGGAACAGGGAGGCCAAAATTGTAATGTAAGCAGGCCGTGCCCTGTAATGTACCCAGGGCCTGAGCTGTTTCTTTTTCAGCTTATAAAAGTCTAAGTCCGGGGTGTACAGATCGGTGGAAGTTATCTACCCACTCATTCTAATTCTGGTTCTCGTAGTTGCCTTCGCAGGTTATCTGTACATACGCACCTTTTATTTTAAACTGGCGGGGGGGGGGGGGATTGTGCTAGCCGCAACATAACACAAACTTTTGTAGGGGGAAGGCAACACGGCCTGTAGCAATGGATAGCAGATGGTGCTTTGTATACTGTTCTACAGTAGTGTTAGATAAACGGCGCGGACAAAAATTGTGAGGGAGTGTGCGCATGTACGTGTGTGCGTGTATGTGTGAGAAAGAGGAGAGGCGGCAGACTTGCCGTCCATACTACCCTATCACTTTACCACCCACCCCCCTTGAAAAAAGCAGTTAATGCAGACGACCTATGCCTTGAACATGACCTGTTGTGGGTATGAGCAGCTAAACAGGTCCATTCCCTTGTTTTCTATTTGCTTTCGTCTGCCGCCTTAGGTTTTACAGGGAACTTCTATATCACAACTCCTCCTCTCCAACACGATTTACAATCGCGCAATCATGCGCACAAGCAGGTTTTCACGCCCGTTTGCCTGTTGTGCTCAGCTTCCCCCCGTCGCACACGTTTCAGTATTCTTTCACCTCAAACCAGTGCTGCCCATTTGTCTTTGTGGAGCAAGCAGTATTGTGAGAAATGCAATGCTAGTCGATTGTTCTCCGAAAATAGAAAACAGACACCACTTTCCTCTACCCCGAAATTATTGGCTAGGCTGCGGAGCACATAGCTCTCTGTGTGCTGACAGGCGCAGTACGGTGTGATTAGCCTCGATGTGCATGTGGGATGCAGGCGATCTTTCCCTGCTCCTCCCCACACACATGCAGTTGCCCGCTCACTTTATGAAATTTGTGAGCGTTTTCGTGTTTGGTAATTTTGCGAAGGCTCAGATAAGAACACTCATGTGCTGCCCACCAGTCGGTGTTCATCTGATACATGAGCGACCTTCACCTGCCTTCACTACAGCCGTCACCACACACTCCAAGAGTGAAACAAAGGGACCCCTGTATAGTTTTAGGGTCATGCCGCAGAAGAGGGAGCGAGAATTTGAAAAGAAAAACACGGCGCTGAGTTGTATGAGAATTTATGTAAAAGTGCCCGTAGGGTCCTAAACAGATACAAACTTATTTAGCATAGTCCAGTGGTGGGTGGCATGAGGTTTTGCATTTACCCACCTGGTTGTAAAAACAGTCGTAAGGCCAGTTCGCCCTGTCTATTTTACGGGAACCTCTAAGCATGAACATCCTATAAGAACGGCTATGCAACTCGACCTATGGGTGACTTGCCTGGACGTTTTTGTCTCCTCTCATCCTGCTCATAAAAATGCCCATAAAATACACAGGCCCAAAACGGCCTTACGATCGTTTTTATGAGACAAAAGAAAGGTACGAAGTCTCATGCAAACCAACCCAGAACTCCATACCCAGGCAATTTTGTTGCTATAATTAAGTGTGCACACGATGAACACACACACACACACACAGAGTGTAGGAAGTAGTGACAAGTGAAAAGGTAAAGGTTGTTCCCTGACCTTAGGCCTTCTGGAAGTGGGGGTGTATGACCCCCACTTGTGGGCCATTGTGAGGATGGCGCCCAACACTCTCCCCCACCCCCTTGGTGCCCTGATCCATGGGTCAGGTATCCATTGCCAACTGGGGGAACTGGTGACCGCGTGCTGCGGTGCACGGGTTTGGAACCAGCCGGCGGCTGCACCTTTGCGTTCGGAGGCCCGCGCCATATGCACTCGGCGATCCGCTTCGGCGGATCCGCGGTGAATGTGTAGATCGGTTCCCAGACACAGGCTAACAGCTTGAAACATAACGAGGAAAACAACAGGGCTGACTTGCATGAGCGTTGCTATCTACACTTCCGGTCATAAAAGCGGTCGTAAAGCCATTCACCCTGTGTATTTTGTGTGTCTTTACGTATAGACAGAAGATAAGAACGTTCGTGCAAGCTAGCTCTGGACTTGGTTCTAAATTATGTGATACTGGGGGTCAAGAAGACATATTCTGAAGGCAAAAGGCAGTGAAACACGGGGATCCATGTATATATTGGATATATTGTTGAGTCAATGGACAATCCCAACAAGGTACTGGCAGCGCTAGACATACCCGTATGCTGACGTATGCAAACAAGGGAGCCTACCGTACCCATACACGTAGCAAAGAGAGAATCGAAAGTAAGGAGCGTGGCAGATCTTCTTAGTGAGCGAGTTGACGATATAAAATAGGGATCCGCTGTATGCACACGTTGTACACCGAGGGTTAGCCGTGTGAAGACTAGGGTCGTTTAAAAGAAAGGGGCGGCAGATCTTTTTTTAGAAGATCTGCCACGCTCCTTACTTTCGATTCTCTCTTTGCTACGTGTATGGGTACGGTAGGCTCCCTTGTTTGCATACGTCAGCATACGGGTATGTCTAGCGCTGCCAGTACCTTGTTGGGATTGTCCATTGACGATTTTATAGCGCTCTGTTCTCATTTGTTCTTTGTTAATTATATTGTTGAGTGATTTTGAAAAAAAAATCTTTTATTCGGGAGATAAGCAGCTAGGCCCTTCACCTTTGTCTTCACCTTCCTGACACGATGTGGCGGGTGCTTGAGCGCGCATGCGCTCGCTACACTATGTGTAGCTAACTTACCTTTGGACTCCTTGAAATTAAAAGAAAAATCGAAGTCAGTAGAAACCAAACGACATTTTTTTCATTTACTTGATCTTGCTGGTCAGCTACGGACATGACTGTATTGTAGTTTTGTTAGAGTTTGTGGAATTACACTAAATTTGAGCAAGAACGTAAGAAATGCAGGAGAGATGGAGGTAACAAGTACAGTACCTCGAGTCCGTATAGACTTTCTAAGCGCAGATAGTTCGTATCTTGTAGCACCACGAGGAGGGGGATTTTGTTGTTGTTGATGTTTTTAAATTGCTTTTACCTCTTCTCGTTCTTTCTCCCTTCACACACATAGACACACTCTCTCTCTCCCTTCCTCTCTCTCTCTCTCTCTCACTCTTTGCAACCGATCTCCTGTCATATTAGTAGGCCTACGAACTGATGTGTGGGTCAGGGGAAAATACTCGGTTTCACATACACCAACCATTATGCCACCGTGGTTGGAGACGGATCAGTGACGGGAGCAAGGCACACATTTTTTCCCCCAAAGGGCCACACCATGCACAGACGCACGAGTGTGGAAATCGTTTTATGCGTGACTACACCTCTTTCAGGTCACCGACACGTATATGGAAAGGCCTTACTGAAGTCAGGTGTTCAGCAGCTGGCTATAGTCACTCGCGGGCATATATGAGAAGCGGGGACGATTAGATGACCATAAGTATGAGACCAACGCCTATTTTGTCTTTTTGTCACATAAAGGGGTCATGGACTATGGAGTTCGTGGCTCTTATATCACTGACCTTTTAGTCTGTTGTCATATGAACCATTTTCGAGTCAGGGCATTTCATTAAAAAATGTTTTCCCGGTCAGTTTTATATTGTGAAATTTTAATGTTTTTACGAAAGTGGTCGAACTGTACTTAGACGTCCAGTCTTAGTCTGTGGAAATAATTCAAATTCATTATTGACTATAAATCTGGGGAAAGAGAAACAAATCATGTTCGTGCCATGAACTTGCATTCTTGAAGTTGTGTGACAATTTTTCTTTCATTGTACATGTGATACCAAATACCAGCGTCACGCTGTTCATCCACTAAGGAGGGACAAACATTTAAGAAACATAAGGTATAAATACTTCATATACGTCTACATCTGTAGTAGAGTCCAACTTGTATATAAGTCACTAACTTTCCAATTTTTTCATATTGTTATTTCGTTATGAAAACGTGCAATAAGCGTGATGAATGAGACAATTTGAGTTTCACTCTGCGCAATGCACAGAGCGAATTACCATTCCCCGGTTGCAAATTTCCTGTACATAAATTACAATCTGGCGACCATGCCGAAGATAATTAAGGCAGGCTATTTATAGCTGTCTTCAAGTCGTAAGCACAAATCAAAAATAAAAAGCCTAGCATTGTACGAAAGTTTACAATCGGCTTCCTTACTCCAGCGTCAAGGAGCTGTTTTGACTTACAGACATTAGGGTTAAGTGTACTTAGAGAAAAGTCTGTTTCTGTAATAGCCGAGCATATGTGAAGAATGGAAGATTACAAGAAGACAAGGGCGTAACCCCAAATAAATATGTAAATAATAATGTTCTGGCTTTAGAGGGATCCTGTTCCTTCACAGCTGTGTGGGTTGTATGGATATCTGAGTAATTATTTTGTTGAGGAGTGATTGTTGAGGCGATTGTATGTGCTTCAGAAAAGAATGAAGGTTTGTGTGCGTGAGAGGTGACGACAGAGGAGGAAGGGAAGGGAGAGAAAGAGAGAGAGAGAGAGAGAGAACGTGGAAGGAGGTTTCCGTGCAGGTGTAAAAGGCAGTGCATATTTTTGAACGCAAACACGGACGCTTCAGGAACGATCAAACGAATTCGTACAAATACGTGATGCAGAGGCACTGCAAGAAGGCACACTGGGAATATTACAACTGAGCATATCCAGCACAATTTGAACAGTTTTTATTTCTACATGGACCGAATAAAGCTGGATCTATATTACAGAACAAAAGTCACAGAACTGCACACACTTTCCCTTGTCAGTTATAAAGCTTTCATTTAACACATCTCGGATTGCACTCGGAAGGCATCTGCGCACAGCAAATTTCCAATGCGTGATCTACCAGAAACATACGCAAGCTGACAGCAACAAAACACACCAACTATCGTAATTTCTGGATCTTTACTAATTGACATCTCAAGTGAAATACTGGCATGTTCTGGAAACAATATAAACTACTTTAGTGAGATCCCATACGCTTGTTACAACGTTCTCATATATAAAAGAAGTTTAAAGTACAACATTCACGTAGTGATTTTCATTTTGCAACATCAGCATCTTGACAACTGTATTTTCCAGTATATTGTGAAAAATGTTGGAATCTTAAGCACTGCTTTCAATCTTGTTTTCATTCTAAGCAGGCAAATTCAACTGCGAGGCTGGAATAATTTTCCCGCAACAGGTCTTTATCTTCCACTCTCTTTCTGGCACTAAACCATTACTGTCCGGACATAAGTATTTTTGCCCAAGCATTATCACGAATGCGTTTATCATTTATGAGATAGGGGCTGGGCGTACTCATACAAGGGATGTAGAAACAAAAAGTGACCATACCTGGCTCACTGAAATCCGCTTGCAATGTTTGTATTAATAATGTATGATTAATTCTCCACTTCCCAATACCATACAGAACAGGGCCTTACTACAGTCATTATTTCATTGTTTTCCGGCCATAGTCATTTCGCTGTTCACAAGAAGCCTTTTTATTTATTTGTCAGCGGCACAGTCTGTTGTTCCTCCATCTGTCAGCAGCGACTTTCAGCAAGTGGACCCAATGCACCAATGCAGAAATGCAGACTGTGGAAAATTAGCGGGTTCTTTTCCTGCCAGACAGCTCGAGATGAAAGTTGTTCTCTTCTTTTTTTATTTTGGTGACTCCAAGGCCGATGCCGTCCAAAGAGGTTAACAACACACAAAAAACCTTCAACAGAGACTCACAAGCAAGTCACACGGCTTTCTTCCTTCACATTTTGTCATTCCTGCTGACCACAGACCTGTGTCTGCCGGCTCAGGCTTCGTACACAATAAGCACAGAAAGTTGATGTGAAAAGGGGGGGCAGTGGTGGGAATGGGAGACCCTTTGTGTTACGCAGGGTTGTCCACTCTACTTTTTACCCCCTTTCTGCTGGCCGCCTTTCGCAGGGGTCTCCTTGGCCTTGGCAGGCTGCTGGGCAGGGGGCTGACCGCCGGGTGGTTTGGGATCCTTGGGTGCGCCGGCGTCCTTCTTCTTCTGAGCACCACCTTTGTCGGCCATGTCGGAGGCGTTGGCTTTCTGGGACAGCAGCGGACTGGACGACGGCAGCAGACCTGCGTTCCGGGCGTACAGCGGGTGGTGTGCGGCAGGAATGTGGCTGTGCGTGAACGAAAAGCACGCTTTATAGTGCCGCGTGCCGCATCTGGCTATCATGTGCGCCTGCATCGTTGACACTATCTTCGAATCCAAGGGGAGGGTCGGGCAAGTCGCAAAGCAGAGTTCTGTTCCAGCCGGCAATGCCTCGCTTGAAAGCTCGCTTTTCTGCTCAGACGAAATAAAGACCCATAAAACGGGAACACAAAACCGACCTCAGCCGGTTTTAGCAATGCAGAAGTTATTTGAGCTTTCAAGTTAGGCAAGCTCACCCTGTGGACTAAGTTGTAAGATCATATGCGAGACAGGAGCAGTCCTAACGAAACCATCATACGTGTAACCCAGTCTGGTTTCAGTGATGTTAAGTATAAATTTCACTTGCCGCCACCAGCATGACATGGCAAACCAAACTCGAGTACACGCGGTTCAGTGCAGATATCTAGCCGAAACGGTGCTATAAACGTCTTGACGTAGTGAATATATTTTCAGTTGTCCTTCATCGAACGAAAATATTTTCGAGCATACGTGCTGCTTTTGGAAAAAACAAGTGTTGGGACAATTTGAAATTTACGCTTTTAATATAATTTTATCCTGACAGTTTCGCAATATGACAGACACTGCCAAAAGTGGGAAAGTGGTCCAAGTGTGACACCGAAAGTGCATAAGTGTCACGACTGGACATGTTCTTTTGGCCATCTTTTGCTTACTTTCCCCCTCCAAACCACCGATTTTTCCGATATGTCGCGATTTAGTTAGGCCATGCCTCTCAGCACAGAGCGCGCAATGTGCCAGTTCAGGGCATGGGGGAGCGCGCAATCAGAAGACATCTCCAAAGGGTAGTGTCCACAAAATCCCACTTGGGAAGATGCATATAAATGATACGTGTCCGACAGTGGATCTGACTGGGGCTACCTCCTCCTCCCACAGATACATAATTATTATAATCGATGACGCTATGAGGTACGTCAAGGCAAACCCCTTGAAGGCGACAAAAGCAGAAGACATTGCCGAGGCATTATGGGAATTGTGTACACGTCTAGGGGTTCCAGGAGAAATCCTGACAAAGAATCGGTTTGCCGGCGACCTAGTTAAAGAATTCCACGCACCGCTGGCACTGAAAGACTGAAATCGACGCCGAGACATGCGCAAAGCAACCGTCTGATCCAAAGGTTTAGGGTCTAATGGCACACCAAGAGCACGCTGAGGCATTTCTGCCAGGACCAGCCAAAGGAATGGGACCCGCTCGTCCCAGAATTCCTGTTTGCAATTCAAGAGGTCATTGACCTTCTGTGGAAGGGGAGGGGGGATTCAGAAAAAGTTCAAATAATAAATATACAAAAAGGCACATCACGACAGTTGAGTATAAAATCTCTCGATCAACACAAAATCGTATATACGTACATATATAAGCTCTTATATGCATACACACATGACCACCCACACACACAAATATATATATACATAAATATTAGAATTAAATAAGAGATATACAATTATTCCGATAAATATACAAATATTCGGTTTTGTACTTTGCCTTCGTTTCATAACTTTGCCTTAGCTTTCTTACCTTAGTCTACATGCCTATTCTGCGGGTTACGACTTTGCCTCTGCCTGTCTACATGCCTATTCTGTGGGTTTCGACTTTGCCTCTGCCTGTCTACATGCCTATTCTGTGGATTACGACTTTGCCCTGCCTGTCTACATGCCTATTCTGTGGATTACGACTTTGCCCTGCCTGTCTACATGCCTATTCTGTGGGTTACGACTTTGCCTCTGCCT
>SMGT01001531.1:222756-238354 GCA_004794575.1 Lanistes nyassanus | reverse complement strand
TGTCTACATGCCTATTCTGTGGGTTACGACTTTGCCTCTGCCTGTCTACATGCCTATTCTGTGGGTTACGACTTTGCCTCTGCCTGTCTGCATGCCTATTCTGTGGGTTACGACTTTGCCCTGCCTCTTTCCAGGGGAGAAATTATAAACAAAAAATATGTTCATAGCCTTAAGCACATTTAGTCTCTGTTGGGGTTTTGTGGCAAACTTCCTTGTTGCAACAAAACTTGACATTAACAATTGCTACAACGGGGATACATTGTGCAAAGAAGGGACTGTTTCTTGATGTCTCCAACGATCGGCTCGGTTGTATATGCACACAGCGTACCCAGAAATGTAGTATAATTTTGTAAGTACAGCGTTAGACACAGTTTTGTAAGCACAGCGTTAGACACAATTTTGTAAGTACAGCGTTAGACACAGTTTTGTAAGTACAGCGTTAGAGACAATTTTGTAAGTACAGCGTTAGACACAATTTTGTAAGTACAGCGTTAGACACAGTTTTGTAAGTACAGCGTTAGAGACAATTTTGTAAGTACAGCGTTAGACACAGTTTTGTAAGTACAGCGTTAGACACATTTTTCCGCGAACAAACCACCCTCCGCCCGCTGACCTTATCCAGTTGTTTCTTTTCCTTCTGCAGGAGTGAAAGGCGAGGGAGAGAAGGAAAGACAGAGGGAGAGAGAGAGAGAAAAGAAATGGGAGGACTAGAGAATGTGAGCTGGTGGAAAAAACCTCCCATGGGTACCGGTCAAAGCGACTTATTTACCTTTTACATCTCTTTTTCTGTCGTCTTCTGTCTTAATCTCTTTACGTCTCTAACTAGCAGAAGTATTTCGCTACTTAGGCGTCAGGGTTAGAAAATTGCTACTAGTAACACCTTAAAAGTAGAAATAAGGTAGAAATAATGTAGTTATAGGTAGGAGGGAATCTTGTGGCTGTAGGATCGGCCAACAGGGACAACACATTGTGGACCAGGCGGGCCACCACCAGCAGCTAGAGTGCCAGACGGAAGACCACCACCAGTCCAGAACACGACAGCCACAAGGCCCCTCCCAGCCATCCCCACTCTTCCTTTCAGTGCGGAATCACTGCAAGGGGAACGCATATATTTTCCATCCAGACATAACAGCAGCAGCAACAACAGCAGCAACAACAACAAAAGCAACAGCAACAGCAACAGCTTGCTCGACACTTTTAGAGTACAAGGGCTACTTTTCTTCAATGTACAGTACATACTCTTATATCTGTTTAAAAAGTGAGATAAATTACATCCGTTTTCTTACTCTGCCATGTGTATCCAAAGCGCTTCTCTGTTTAGTTTGCTTTAGAAATATTTGAAAACTTCTCGAAAGACGAGTTTTAACTTATTCTTGGCATTTATTGTTGATCTCCACCCAGTACTAGTCTTGTGGATTACAACTGGTGCAAATGGCTGTAACAGGCGAGTGTTGAGTGTCATGTAAACATGTTGTTTACATTCACTTCGGAGACTTTAGCAACTTTTTTTTTCAAACTGAGTTGGAATTATGTTTCTATCACTGATATATATATATATATTTTAATACAGCAATGTCATGACCCTTTGACCTCGAGATGCGAATGCGTTGGTGGTACTGTATCACGCTGGCGGTTAACGCTGGCTGATAACAATGGGGAGGTAATGTGCTGCACACATTGGGTGGTTGAATATCTTAATCTTTGCCTCAAAGACCTTGACTGTTAGCATGGGAAGGTTGACATTCGAATTTTTTCTACCCCCCCTCCCCTCTTTCAGCATGGGGGAGAGGAAAGGGCGAAAAGTGGACCGCGCGTAAGGAAGTAGGGGATTGGGAGGAAGAAATGAGCGCTAAACTGTCTCGGTAAGTAACACTTGACGCGCTCCGTACATTTGTCAAAAGCGAACCTGCATTTTACGCTTGCGCGCTCGCGCTCGCACACGCACACACACATGACGGGAGCTCGTTGCGGGGTGGGGAGAGGATAGAATGTAACCAGTCGTTAAGGTACTTGTGATGGCTGTACACTTACCCAACTACCGGCTACCGACCTTGCGAGCTACTGGACGCGGCTGCAGATTATTGCATCCTGTTCAGCTTCTACTATTTTTTTAAAAAGTTTTCCGTTTAATCCCGTTTCTGCTTAGAGGTTATATAGTCTGCCCGGAGGCTGCACGTGTTCATAGTTCCATGGCTTAGCTTAGCTCCAATGGCTTTCAACGCTTGCGGGTGGGAGTCACAGCAAAACTCTGCGGATAGTCTCCTCAAAATGGCGGACCGTTTTCCTGGTAAGAAATAGCTGACAGTTTCTGGGTGACGGGTCGAAGGACTCAGTTTATTTCGTCTTTTTTTTTACACAGCGTTGGTACGTGAGGGTTTGCGGACAGCGCATCCATGTGTACTCAAGGGCAGAGAAATTACTTCATTTTGAAGTGTTCAGACCTTGCGCCACTTTGGGCATGGAGCCTTGGGTGTGGCGGTAAGGATAGCAGTTGGGGTGGGGGGGGGGAGGAGTCAACTCATGGGGGGGGGGGTGAAAGGAGCCCATACAAGGTAACATGATGTTGAAAAGTTAGGTTTGCTCTTTCACTTTCGTTTTGTCTGTTTTTTCCGGGATGTGCATATGACTTTCACACCACCTTCATTCCTCAGATACAAACACTAAGCACATAATGTTTTAAATTAATTCGTTTACTGCTCACGACGAAACACGCAGCCATTAGCAAAAAGTAGAAGAGGAGGGACGCATTGGAGCTAAAGGTTTGTTTCCTTTCAGTTAATAACCCACTTCTAAGACAAGTAATGGCCAGAAAGTTGAGACCCTCAAACTATGACTCTAAATAACAATTTTTATTTAGGGTCATTAAATTATTGTCTTATTTTTTGAGAACTAATCTTCGCTATGTTTGCCCTTGCAATAGTATATAGCCTACTTTTATTATCAGTACACATGAAACTTATTGCATGTCAATGTTGGCAAAGCGCGTTGATTAGATTTATTACTTTGGCGAAACGTTTTCTAGTATAAGCAGTGCATGCCTATCTCGTAACAAGAGTTTTCACTTGCGCAAATAAGTGCGCATGTCATAGAAACTCAAAGCAAATCCTTTTTCAATGTTAAAGTCAGTAAAAGATATCTGAGCAAAAATTCGCTTACCGACATTTGAGTTATGCACCCTTGCTGGTTATGTTAGAATTATAATATTCTTACTTCTGATAAGCTAACGACTACTTTCCTTATGTATTTATCAGTCAAAAGTCAGCGAAAACCCAATGCACTGAATAACGCTTCTTGGTAGTCAAAACTCCAACGTTGGGGAGGTTTATAAGTAAACGAGCTTTACTATAGCACCAACTGTCTAAAGACACGGCGGATGCGTGAGGAATTTTCCACGAGAGGGAAAGTACTGGGATGCGTTTTGTCTGGGGGCTACCGAAATTCGGGGAGAAATACCGAGTGGTTCTGTAGGCAGGAACTTTTAGTCTTTGATGCTCTTTGGCATTCACCAAACCCTTTAAACCGTTGCT
The DNA here is from genome assembly GCA_004794575.1 of Lanistes nyassanus. Classification (NCBI taxonomy): domain Eukaryota; kingdom Metazoa; phylum Mollusca; class Gastropoda; order Architaenioglossa; family Ampullariidae; genus Lanistes; species Lanistes nyassanus. The sequence continues at coordinate 234,827 of SMGT01001531.1, read as the reverse complement.
ATAGTGCAGAATTGAGATGTGTGTAGTGTTAGGATCTGTGTAGTGTTGGAAGGAGAATGGAATGTAATCCCTTTCTCACGGTGGAGAAGCTGGACAAAGGTCCTGTACAATACCGATAACACCTGGGGATCTAAATGAAACTATGAACACATCCAGTGGACAGAGTAAAATGACAGTTACCTGTCCTAATTATAGCAGGGAAATGAAGTTATTGCTTTTCCTTTATTTCAACACTGTCGGCGGGACACTGTCGGTTGGTTTCAGAGACAAACTGCCCCCACTTCGCGGTGATTTCGCATGTTGGTGGTGGGATCCGTAGGAATGTCTTAAGAATATTAAACCATACACTGAAAATACTCACGACACTGGAGCACTAAGATGGCCAAATGCGGAGATGCTGTTTATTGTTCGGAGGTGGAATGTGGGTGAGTGGGATGGTCAGTGACTGCCATCTGGTCAATATTCACTTCTGGATATAATCCTTCACCAAATCGCAAGCTTCCATATGCAAGTTCAAAGCTCCTCCATAGAGTTATCCAGACCCCCTGCCGTCCTTTTTACACGAGTTCTGTCCTTGTATGGACAAACTCGTTATCTCTGTCCCCTCACCACAAACAAACACATGCTCGAAACAGAGAGGATACACAGACGAAGGAAAAGAGAGGAAAAGCGAAAAAGAGGGACAGAGAAGGAGAGCGAGATGCAAGGAGAGAAAAAAGATGAAGGGGAATGTTGACAAACCATCTGTCACTCAATATGCTTATACAAAAGACTTCATGCACAAAGAAATCGGCAACAATATAGATACAACAAATAACTTGGCAAAATAAGTGGGTTTGTTTGTTTCTTTAATTGCAATTCTCTAAGCATCTGCATATGAAATGACATTGGTGCAAATGAGATTTCTTAAATTGTTTGGATTCTTGTAAAACTAACTCGCTGTTGTGACTTCCCCCTACACAGTCTAAAACAACAAATGGATTTAAGGTCAAAACACGTCAGTTGCTAACGTCTGAAAGAGTTATGTGAACGAGTGGCAAAATGAACTCAGTCCACATAAAACATACATGTTTGTTCACGCCGTAACAGACCAGAATGTGTTGTGTCTTGGTAGAGTAACCAAAAGTCAATACCTTTCAAATGAAAGCATAAGCACAAAGCCTACAAGCTTCGTATACACAAATGCATGTCAGCCGGTGGGGACACACTGGTCTCTCTCGGTCACCGAGCCTGTTACGTCACGTCCTGTCTGTTGAGGCGGCTCTCACTGCCCTTGTTCACAACAGGGATAGCGGAATAAGTTCTTCGTTTGCAAAAGAAGACGTTGGTGCTTTGGTGAGGTTTGGAACGCCGGCAGGTGAGTTCGTCCTCAGTTGTAAGGGTTCCATCTGTCATAATAACCCGAAAGTCCCTTTACTTCATCCAGAAGACTGAAGACATCGTTGATCTTAAACGTCCGGTCCCAGGCTGTCCAGAGGGTTAACTGTAAGCGTAATCTGTCCTTCAGTCACTCAAGTGCTTCTAAATACATCTTTATCCTTTAACATTTCGTCTACCGCCTCACAGTCGTCACTCGGGTCTGTTTCTCTTGAAGCCTAACGACTCATATTCATTTGTCTTCCCGTTCCTTGTTATTAAAATGATTCATGAGGGAGACATCGAGATGCACAGTATGGAACGAGATGTAAAACTTATGTTGCTTTTAATGACATTAAATCAAGTGACATTAAATGTATCCATAAACAGGAATACTACCACAACATTTTGCAGCTAAATACTACTACTGCATGTTGCATTAAATTTTTCACTTTTGTAACGTTAACAGTGCCTGTCTCTGAAAAACACCCCCAGTAACTAAGTTAACACACATTCTTATCGCTTGTTAATTTTGTCGACAGCTATATCTTTATTTTGGATTTTCTTCAGATCATGCGCAATATCCTTCGGCTAACATATTGAAACAAAAATACTTAGGACTCTAGAGAAACAACGTTATTTAAACGGCACTGTAGGAAAATCGTCAAAACATGATTGTTCAATCTAGTTCCTTAAGCGTGGTGAACAGAGAAAAGCAAGAGCCTTGTTTTACTTTGCTCATGGGTTAGAATTATATTAAAGTATGTTATAACAAACAAACAAAAAATCTACCCCTGAAATGTCAATGGCATACGACAACGCGTTGCGTACAATTTCCATACTGTAGACCGTTCTCGCCAGAGTCTGTCCCAGACCCATGACATCCGACACCCCCTCCAGCCCACCCACCTGATTGCTGCTAGTCTGGTGGAGGATTACGCTGTGGGCTTGCTCAGCCTTGAACCTGCCGTCCCCTTGCCAGGGGCGCTTTCAGGCTCGGGGGCAGACGTGGTCCTGCCGCCAGGCCTGGAGTAGCCGTACGGCTCGGACGATGCAGTCGTTCTGGCGGGCGTGGTGGTGGTCGGGCCGTAAGGTTCGGGGACAGGTGCTGCATGGGTCTTGATGGGCTCGGCAGACGGGGCGGCGGTTTTGCCGCTGATCGGTGCCGCGGGCTCGGCGGGCGACACTTTGGGAGGAGCGGTGGCGGGATGAGATGGGGCGGTGGTAGGGACGGTCACCAGGGGGACAATGGGTTCCGTCACGATTGGCTTCCTGACTGGCTCCGTCACGACTGGGTACTTCAGGGCAGGCTCTGGGGCAGCCTTGGCAGCTGGGGTAGCAGCTGCAGCAGCTGTTGGCTTGCCGACGCTAGCAACTGTGGGGGCTGTTGGCTCGGCCATGGGTTTGGCCTGGGTGGGGGTTGCAGTGGTCTTGGGGTGCGAAACCTCCGTCACGACTGGCTTCTTCACCGGCTCCGTGACCGGAGCCGTGCTGGACACTGCCGAGGTCTGCGCTCTGGTAGTGGAGCTGGGCTGGGCAACGGATTCCATCGGCTGCGTCCTCTTGGTAGAAGTGTCGGCTGGTGACGTCACTTCCGGTTCTTTCTTGGTGGTGGTTTTGGGGGGCTGTCTGGAAGACATGGCACCTATGGCGAAACGACTGCCCGGTAGAGACAAACGTCAGCAGCTAGTTATCGGGGACAGCGTTGGCTGATCGGCCGGCCTTGTCGTCAAGCTACTGGTAGAAGTCTGACCACGACGGGCCGCCGGAGCGGAGCTTATATAGCGCCTACCTGCATCTGGCGCACACGTGTAGCGCTGGAATACTGTAGCATGGAAATGGTATAAATAGTAAATAGTGTTTCCTATCTCGCCAAGGCCGCAGGTTCCAGTCGCTCTTCACTGCTCGCAGTCCAAGGTCACGCCAGAAGGACCTTGAGGGGGTCATGGTCATCTTTGGATACTGTCTTTCAGAAGCAAAAGAGCACATGAACATGATGTCATACGAGTAAAATAAAAGGGAGTGTGTGTGTGTGGGGGGGGGGGGAATCCCCCGAAGATAAGTAGATAATGTGTAGAATATGGAGAAGGCGATATAAATTGTATGTTGATCAAGCGATATAAGCAGATGTCGAATTATTGATCCGTTAACCTGGCGACTAAAATGATTGTATTAGTAAGGAAATGAGAGAGAGAGAGAGAGAGAGAGAGAGAGAGAGAGACTTGCTAGTGAGACATGTAACCATTTGCCGGTATGCGCAAAGTAGTTCTACCAGCGATCAGTTGACTGACCTACAGTCACATTTTTTTTAAATACTGGGTCTCTGAAGCATCATATGTACGCATTATACACGAAAGCATGAAAAGCATCATTTTGAGTTTATACTTGAAAATACGCACAAAATAGCAAAGACATATGCGCATCTCTGTATGCTGTACTACAAACAATGGAAAAACAATTAAGATGTGAAAGCATTGTTACAGTTTTCTGATGCAATGCCATTTCTTGCGAAAAGGCCCGCCTGTTTGCCACGCCATTCTCCAGCCGAAACAATTTCCAGACATCAGTGCTGCTGTGTGTCGCCGAGACACCCAGGTCTGTTTCCATCACGCACGCACCAACTGGTGGGCACACGGCGAGCCCTGGAGTCAAGGTTCACGCCTTCTTGCAGACAGTGACGACTTCCTCCACCACGCAAGACGCAGATGCTGTGACGGAAAAACCAAAGACGCGGTTTAAAAAATATCTGTTTTCTTTCTACTCTTGAGGAAGGCTTTGTTTTTCGTTGTACAGCAGACTACTGTTCTGACTAAATTAGTGCTCGTCGGTTAAACTTTTATCACAAGAGGGTTAAGACACCATGATTGCTGCTCCACTGTCTGACGCCTCTTTTCCCATTCTCTTCATCCATCTGCTTGCGAATAATTCAACTGGACAGGAACGCAAATAATTCTAGTAATTTTTATTATTTCTAGTAAATGAAACAAAAAAGCAGACAGACAGACAGACAGACAGACAGACAGACAGACAGACAGACAGACAGACAGACAGACAGACAGACAGACTTTATCTCAGGATGGCAAAACTGGTCATACTTCTCTCCCTGTGCAACACAGTTGCTTTAACAGCTGACTGTTAAATTGAATAGAAGGCTTGCATAACTCTAAGGACTGAAATTCTTTTGAGGGAGAGGTTGGAAGAAGGGACGGGATGTCTAAATTTAAGATTAACTTAAAACCTGAATACATAATGACTTCCTGCTCGCCATGCTGCCAGCTGTTCGTGAACAGTGAGCGTGAGCAGGTGGCAGGGCAAAATGACACTAAACATGCCTTATTTGAGGGTTGGAGACCTTTTCTACCCGTTTTCTTGGTCCTGCACACTCGCATTAAAACAAAACTGCTTAAGAACATGTGCCTGCATCATGAAAATTGTACTAGAATAGCCACTATTCGGTGATAGCTATGCCTCTTTTCTTATTCGGTATGCCCAAGGCGAGAACAGGGAAAGATATTCAATGAGTTGTTTTAATTAAGACATTACTCAAATGGTAAATTCTGTCATCAGACAGATCGTCTGCTAATAAAGTAGCTCTGGAATCTCATTTTCCTGTACACCTGATCGTCATTCCAAATTTGTAATGGATGTGTGCGATCGTGATATATCCTGGGGTTTTTTTCTTAATTCGTTGCGGTTTCGCATCACCCAAAGAATAAGGGCATCCATGTTTGATTTCTCTGTAGGTAGCAACCGCGCGCCTTAGTTCGGCACTACGCCCTTAGTCACTTTCTGTGCATTAGACCCCAGGCCCTTGTGACACAAGTCTTGACAGGGGCCGGTCTAAACTGGCTTCAACTGGCCGCCAAGGGCAGGGGCTGTTCAACCAGGTACAGGAAAGTATCAGTGCAAAAAACCGTGACAGAATGTTGAACCGATTCGCGTGCTGGGGGTGGGGGTGAGGGCTGTTTCTATTTTTGATAAGAAATCTTCACGATGTCAAACAGGCCCCCACTTCCCCTCCCTCTATATGTCGTAAAAGCTGCTTGATGGAATGGGGACGATCTAAACATACACGCACATGCACGCAGAACCACACACACACATACACAGTGCGCAGTTGCACAAAATTATACTAACACAAATATCAAAAAAAAAAGAAAAAAAAAGAGAAACTATTCAGGTGGAGTTTTTACGCATTCCAACTTGAATGCTCAGCAGGGCAATTGCGGTGTCACGGAAGTTTGGTAGAATGTTTATTTTGCGGTTGTGCAGTGACAAAATGTCACCCTTGAACTTGAGGCTATGGGTACATATTGTACAGCACTACCTTTGGTTATTGAACCCTTACAGAATATTCAATTCGAAATCGCGTTCAACTGAATAACAGCAAAATTGATTGTCGAAAAAAATCAATTTATAATTCGATTTAGTTAAAGGTGTATTTTTGAGAGCAATGCGTACACAATATTGGCGCCAAACATGTAGTCGCAGAAGCGAGAACCAGCCGGATTTTGTTAAGGTATAAAAGCAACTTTTATGTTAATGTCAAAATTCTATATTGATCATAATAGCTAGAATGTCATAAAATCACACTTGACAGAAAATGCCGTTAGCAGGTGTTCCCCTTACAAAGTACTTTCCTTATGTTTATAGGTACTGGGACATGCCGAGTATCGTATTCGGTGGAATAGTAGCGAGAAACTAGTCTGTGTACAGCTCCATAGGTTTACCTGTACAATATCGCAGACACGATTCTGGCCTTGACCAGATTGAATGTTGTCTTGATCGAACGTTCTAGAGCGTTTCAGAGATGGTGGAGGGAGAATGAGGGAGACGGGGACACGGGGTGACAAAGGGAGAGAGAGAGGGAGGGGGCAAACCGCCTCATATTTCCACCCTCCTGCCTCACAGGAACCCATCGCACTTTAGCTTCAAGCCTCCCTACAGCAGTTCCTCTCTTCCCCGAAGAGTCGTGTTTCACTACAGGTTCTTTCAATAGTACACGGACATGTATATGCTTAGTCGTCACGCGGACAGCAGGGCAGTAGACGCAACAGGGTGAGATCAGGAGAGATCAAGCGTGTCACAGACGGGGGCAGTTGTGTGAATTTCAGGAAGACTAATGCGTGCAGGCCTGCAACGTGTGCCAACGTGCGTTCGCGTGTGTGCGCGTGTTTACTAGAAGTATCTCAAGTCGATGACCACCATTCGTGGCGACAGTCTGCTCAGAGTCTACTCAGAGTCTGCTCAGAGTCTACTCAGAGTCTGCTCAGAGTCTACTCAGAGTCTGCTCAGAGTCTACTCAGAGTCTACTCAGAGTCTACAAGGAGACTGCGACTCTTTCTCTTATCGCCAGAGTCCATAGGGTGTTCCAGAAATCTGGGCACACGACATACCCCACCACCCACCCCCAGTCCCACCACCCACCTGCAGTGGTACCGGGTCTGCTTATGGAGTCGTCACCAGGCCTGCAAAAATTTCCCTGCCCGGGGGGTGAAACTATTCGTGATGGCCCCCTGGACTTTTCTCGAATTTGATAGCTGTCTGCGTGGATGTCTGCATTATATGAAAACCTTCACACTACTTGTTGAGTTTGAGCATGTCTTACTTGATTCAATCTGGCATCAAGGCAAGGCAAATTTAGGTTTGTGTTCAAATCCGGATGGGTATGTAGAATTGAAAACGGCACAACAAAGTACGCTCTCTGTCACGAACGTGATTGTGAAGCTGTATAATGTGATGTTTTTTTCGTTCAGCGTCTGTCATGTCTGAGCATCGATGATGCGTATCGCTTGTATAGCTAGGGTGGAAACTGTTTGTTGTGTTAGTACTGATAGAAAAGGGGGGGGTGGGGTGGGGTGGGGAAGTCTTAAGTTAACAGTTAAAGGGAAGAATGAAGATTTTCGCTCACCTAAAATATCATATTTTATGGTTATGCCAGCAACGCTTTTGAGTAATTTTCGTGTGTATGGAGATGCTTAATTTTGAATTTTGATGGGTTGTATTTCGTACTTGATGGTAAGCCAGAAACGTTTCGAGTGATTTCATTGTGACTTGAGATGATTAATTGTGAGTAATTTTCTTGTGAATTGGGAGGATCAATTTTGAGTACTTTTCTGCAGTAGTGAACCGATTCCTGGAGTTATGATTTGAGCTACCAATAATAATCTTGTTATTCAATTGTTAATAGAATGGGCAAACGGAGGGAATCGTATACTAGGGAAGGTTTTTTTTTAATTGAAAGTGGAGCTTATAAAAAGAGAACAGTACCCTAAAGGGAGGAATTAATAGGAGTTTCCAGGGGGCGGACAAAGGTGTGCCGAGAGAAGGTGTCGATGAGGACCCGGGTCACACTGTTCCCTGGATCGACGCCTCCGAGAGACGCTGACTGCCAGGCGGCCAAAGGAGTGGACGCAACAGGGACGGCAGTCATTGCTTTAATAAATTGAATAAATTGTTCGTGATCATCCATAGTGTTACTATTGTCAGCCCCTAGAGCGAACACGTGATGATCATGTGACGATCTGGCTGGTAAAATGTTGCAGGTGTCATGCGCCCGTGTACGGAGAATGCTCGGAAAATGTTTAAAAGGGCTTCCTACACTTGCAATGGTCTCAACGTTGAGCGAAAACATTTTCCGAGCATTCTCCGTACACGGGCGCATGACACCTGCAACATTTTACCCGCCAGATCGTCACATGATCATCACGTGTTCGCTCTAGGGGCTGACCATTGTAACACTATGGATGATCACGAACAGTTTATTCTGACCGCTGCAGCTTCTGCGACTGCATTTATTTTCGCCCAGCATCTGAGAAAACAAAATGGAAAAGACGAATGTGGGTTCCACAGTGCATTGCTCGTCGAAACCAGTTGGGAGCATACGCGTACGTGTCTTCTACAAGAATATCACCACACGACTCCACCGAAAGCAGACGCTTCTTGCGAATGTCGCACGCCAGTTTCGTGACCCAGCCGTCTCGCAATCGACGGGTGAACTTCCCGTACTAAATCTCTGTTTGAATAGTCAGGGGATGTGTTTTCATATATGCTGGGATGGTGCTGCAAGAGATCAATTAACTGGAAAATCGTTTTTTTCTGACCAGATGACTATCAATCGAAGGCCTAACATGATCACGACCAGCGCTAGACCACACCGCACTAAATAGCCGGATCGTTTCTGATTGGCTGACACGCTGCAACATTTTGAGCCCCTGCTGGAAAATAGCGCGACGTGTGATCCCCTAAAATGTTGAGAGGCCTCCCTGAAACATTTTCGCTCAACGTTGCAACTTCCATATATGGTAAACATTGCAGAGTTAAAAGGGCTTCCTACACTTGCAATGTTCTCTGCAATGTTTACCATATATGGAACCCACATTCGTCTTTTCCATTTTGTTTTCTCAGACTGCTGGGCGAAAATAAATGCAGTCGCAGAAGCTGCAGCGGTCAAAATAAATTGTTCGTGATCATCCATAGTGTTACTATTGTCAGCCCCTAGAGCGAACAGGTGATGATCATGTGACGATCTGGCGGGTAAAATATTGCAGGTGTCATGCGCCCGTGTACGGAGAATGCTCGGAAAATGTTTTCGCTCAACGTCGAGAGCATTGCAAGTGTAGGAAGCCCTTTACGCAGAGAGCACGGGGGGGGGGGGGGTGTAGGGACCCCAGCTCGCCAGCCAGTCAGCCAGGAGCCCAGCAGCCCTGGGCTGCGGAACTCGTATCCACCAGGTGGGAAAACACCGATGTGGCGTCGTGTCCAACGAGGTAGGACGTGTCGCTCGCGTTTTGACGTCTCTATCCCACGTACTGTCGGATGGTGACAGAAGGGCAAAGACATTTTAGTTGTGATGGCAACGGTACAGTGGACTTACAGACTTGAGATATAATAACCGCGGTAGGAAACACTCTCGTAAGGACATTGAAAGATTTGTTTTGGGTGGGATTCCGGGAATTGCATAAGCTGAGACGTTGAGAACTGTTTGATGAGTTCGTTTCGTGAAGTTGTGAACGTTACTGTGAGGGAAGGGGAAGGTTTTGCGGACTGTTTGATTGTTGCCGATTTTGTTGTATGGCGAGTGAGATTCTGATGTGCTTGATGTGATTAATTTGTGTTGAGAACATCGATGTGATTTTGTTGTGTGGATTATTTTGACAGGGGAGATAGGTAATTATATCTGGCTGGGCCGTGTTGATTTACCTCCATGTTTTGTGTTGTGTTTTGGATGGGGGATTGTGAGAAAGAACATGCACACACAAATCCCTTTCCACACGGATGTAGGTGACTGCAGTGAGTGGGAGGGGGTTTGTGACACTCTCACTCACTCACTCACTCACTCACTCACTCACTCACTCACTCACTCACTCACTCACTCACTCACTCACTCACTCACTCACTCACTCACTCACTCACTCAGCTGAAGGCACTCAAGCTTTTCCAAAGGTCTGCTGATGTACAAGACAATTGATTTCGGCGAAACAAGAAGGTACCTACTTTATCTGGTGACATAGAACGCGTTCCGTTTTGGCTGAATAGTCAAAGACGGTCTTTATGGGTTCGACAGCGACAAACCATGTTGCGTGGTGATGTGGTGCACGTAATGAGCAACAAAGATTTGGTACTGGGTGGGAACTGGCCTCCGTCCCTGTCTCTCCCTTCCTCTGTCAGTACCAACACGTCTACATATGATATGGGACGATTTTGTTAAAACTTTTGTTTGAGGAATACTTTCGTTTCTGCACCTGCGGAGCTCAAGAGTAAGTGATTATTTTTAAATTGTCACACGTGCAGGCTCTGTTGTCAGATGATCTGTGGACTAGGGGTTAACCTTCGAGTACGTGTTTGTTGGTTAATCTCTACGTCAAAATAACGACGTATTGTTTGTGTCAGCAGTTCTGCTACGCACGTGCATAGGTTAAAAGATCACCCTGTCAATGGTGCGTGGGGAAAGTACCATTTAGCTCGACCGTTCCGTCTAGAAATATTTTGCTACATGTGCGCAGGAAGAAAATAAATGTACGCGTATTTCAAACTCGAAGTTCCAGACAGAACACTTTCTGTCATCTGAGGATGGAAGGGTAGAAGGGTGGAAGGATAAAAGGGTACACGAGGTAACTATTCAGTATTTGATGTCCACATTGTATTCTGAAGTTCATGCTCTTTGGAGGGAACACATTAATTACTGTCTGTACGTTTGTGAGGTTCCGATAATCACGTGTGGCGGATACAAAGGGAGATAAGTCAAGGGAAACTAAAGCAGAAGTCAATAACGGTTGCTACCCTTGATAATTGTCCTTCACAGTAATTTTCTAAGACATAATATTTTACTACGAAGAATCACTAAGAACTCTATACTGACGTCACAATGAGACTAGGAAAATACATAGTGTGAAAATAATTATCTTGTTCATAACAATGATTAATATGTATTGATTAAATGAGCACAAATTGAAACCACGAAAGAAAGGCCGCTGTGAGGTAGTCACTCGGTTTGGATCGGGGTGAGGGCTTGTTTTCGATAGAGCCTGCAGTATACTTCCCGATGTGTGAGTCCAGAACATAAGGATTTAAAATCTTGTCCACACCTGAGAATATATGACGAAGGAAAGTCTTTCCCACCTATTTTCTCAGATCTGGTTTCCATTATATAGAAGTCTTTTGTCCTTAAAAATAGTTTGTTCCTGTCAACTCTCTCCCTCTCTCTCATGCACGCACCATCGCACGCACACAAGCCTTTTGAGTTTACAACGGTGTCATTCTTTGGTGTTACTTCTTACTAAATGTTTAGAACTAATTAAAACCTGAACAAAATATTTGCGATAAAAAGTCTTCTTGACGGTCTGAACGCGTCTCTTTCACCGCTAATTCCGTCGTTAACTGCACTGTTAGTGTTAATTAATACCGTCGGTGTTGAAGAGATCAGGCCCTAAATTAGACACCAGGCCCCAGGACCTGCGTCACTAGATGTTTTTTTCCAGCTGTGGTAGGGTGAAGGACAAAGACTTAAGTGTCGTTAGTCTGCTTGCGACATGGAGCCCGAAGAACCAGATGATGACAGACGAGAGGCTAAATAGTGTGTGTTTATGTCAAGAGAAATACCATGCTTTTCAGCTGCCCGCATAGTTTGATGTGTGCTAGTTATTCGTGCAATGTTGTGCAGGGACATGAAGTGTACAAGGCCGACGTGCATGCAAGCAGGCAAACAGAACAGCTAGCTAGAAAGACGATTAGGGATCGATGTACACAGACAGGCGAGAGTAGGCAAAGAAGTCAGCACAGATTTTAGTAGTGTACTTGCTAGCTTTAGAAACTATATAGTGGAGGGAAAGGGACTGATGAAGTACTCGTGCTCTGATACATGGCGCGTCTTTTTGTTTCTTGCGTGCTCTAGCTTAAAGTCACGGGAAAACCTTAAGTATTGGATGCGAGGTTATGAACTATTACCAGTGTGTGGGTGCGTTCGACCGCGTGTGCGACTGCGCGGCGTGGCGTGTTTGTGCGCGTACAGTCTGCATGCCGTCTGTGACTGCGCGGCGTGGCGTGTTTGTGTGCGTACAGTCTGCATGCCGTCTGTGACTGCGCGGCGTGGCGTGTTTGTGTGCGTACAGTCTGCATGCCGTCTGTGACTGCGCGGCGTGCCGTGTTTGCGTGCGTGCGTACAGTCTGCATGCCGTGTGCTCTGGGCGGAGATGGCGGGGGGGGGGGGGGGGGGG
>SMGT01001531.1:187268-214768 GCA_004794575.1 Lanistes nyassanus | reverse complement strand
CACACGTACAAAGTTGAATGCGAGGATGTGGCAAGTGTCCTGCAGCTGTCCCACAATCCAAAGCGGTAATAGTTCGTCTGATTGACTGTGATGTACGCCCAGAAGGACACGCTGAAGCCGGTGACGTACAAAGCCACTCCGACCGCAAGCAGCAACACGCCGATGCGGTAACCACTCCTCTTGCGAACTAAAACCGCCATTTTGTCTGAAGGAGGAGACAATGCTGGTGGTTTTGTGGCGTACAGTTAGTTGTCTGCACTTGGAGAATATGACGGTCAACACACGGCGAGTACGGAAGACTTGGCAGCCGTGTTCGAAATAACCTTTCTAATGCTTAACTGATCTCTGATCAATGCTCTCGTCATCCTGTCTCTCAAAGACAAATGTATTTTGGACAGAAACAAGAGCCATGCGTCATCCTCACTGTGTCCGTGTCCACTTCTGTGCGCCTCAGATCTGCTAGCGCTTGTTCGCAGTCACATTTGTGTTGTTGAGCAATCCTTGAGTCATTTTCATGGCCTACGACGGCAGTTTTAAAGTTTCTTTTAATAGCACCTTGTCTCAGCGCTCCACAAGTGACCTCTGCAGTACCCTGCCTCAGTCTATACGCCGTGCAGTGACCCAGTACTTCAGCAGATGTCAGCGACACGTCTTCACAGTCCTCCTTGGCATGTGGGGTGTGTCACGGTGATATATATTGGCAAATGCCAACTCGGAGCAAAGGATAGTGTTTCACCGTGTTCCACCCTCGCCAGCGTTGTGTGCGTGTGTGAGAGAGTTTCTCTCGCCCTCAGCAGATTGTCTCCTGTCTGGGTGGATAATGGAAAGAGGGGAGATGAGGAGGGTCATCTGTATACCCGAGCGTGAAACTGGATCTGGGGCCAGTTGCACGGCACTGGCTTAACTTACGGCCATTGTACGGCTGACTAAATTAGTCCAGACCACGCAGGCTGTGCAGATACGCCGAATGCGTTGGTGCTTACTCAGGGAAGAGGAGCCACGTCTTTTGAAAAGAGGCGACTGACGCGTTGATGTGCTTCGTCAATCGTGGTGTGATGGTTGGTGCTTCCACCTGGCGGTGATTCGCACTTGGGGGGGGGGGGTCTAAGTACTAAGCTACGCACTGAAACAGCCACCAGACGGATAGCTGCATTAAGATGGCCAGTGTGGACAGACAGTTTAATGTGCGGGGAGATGGCGGGGAGATGCCCAAGTGGAGGCTGCACAATGTTTAAATCCAGAATATATTCCGTGACCACCAGGATTCGAACCAGCAGCCTTGCACCGGCTAGTCCGCAGCTCTACCAATTGACCTATGCAGACCCCATAATTCCTGGTGTTTTATATATACACATATATTGCTGCAACTGGGACAAAATGACGTCAAAATCGAAATATATACACATATATTGCTGCAAGTAGGACAAAATGACGTCAAAATAGAAAAGCATGCAACACAGGGGAGGGCGGGCCGCGCTTTCAGCCAGAAAGGCTTCCGTGATGGCATCTGGGAGGGGGTTGCGGGAAGAGATGGGGGTGAGTACAACCCGTGACTGAAATCCCCACCCCGCACGCGAACGCCTCACCCTAACCACACCTATACTCTTACCCCGCCTGCTACCCCCCCCAAACCCTCACCAAACCCTCGCATTCCTAACTCAATCCCACCGCTATCCCACCCTTTCCCGTTAACGCACCCCCCCCACACACACACACCTCTAACACTACCCACCCTCGTACCCACGGGGTAGGGTAGGGGTGGGGGTGGGGTGAGCAGGCGGACAGGGCGTTAGGGGCGTACTCCAAAGCCGTGCAAATGGCGGCCGGAGACAGGTCTTGACACCACACTGTGCGCGACAGGGGACCGCGTCAGAGCTGTTCGGAGTCATCCGACCGTGAAGGACACTGGACACACGGTTCTCAGACTACAGCGGGCGGGAGTGGCGTGACTTAAGTTTAGGTAAACAGGAAACAAAGAAATATCCTAGACAGCAAATACACAAGAAAGAAAGAAAGAAAGAAAGAAAGAAAGAAAGAAAGAAAGAAAGAAAGAAAGAAAGAAAGAAAGAAAGAAAGGGAATGCTGGGTGGCTGGCTGGGTGGATTGCTGTGATACGAGAATGCAAATTTTGTGGAAGATGGCTGTTGATGCTGTGGTGTCTCCGTGTGGGCTTATTGGTGTACATTGCGTCTGATCGTGTGCGTGTATGTGCTTATGCGATACATCGACCAACAGAAATGTAGAGGTTAGCTACGCGGTGTTCACGCGGCATCTGACTCATAATCCGCATTGACAACTCGAAAGGCATGCGCAGTACACTTGACGTAGCCTGCAGAGAGCACGTGTGGTGTGCGGTGGATGGGGCGTAGAGGTAGGTGGACATTGGTCTACTCCCCTTTCAAGCAACGTAATCGCTAGCGCGCGTCGGGAAGACTCACCGCACAGCGCGAGGTGAAAACGATTACACAGTCATAAACCTGTGTGAGTGCAGACGTACAAAGGTGACAGAAAATCAGCCATTTGTCTCCTGTTTTTCTTTCTGTCTGTCTTTTGAAGAGAGAGAGAGAGAGAGAGAGAGAGAGAGAGAGAGAGAGAGAAAGCCGGGGGAAGAGAGATTTCCAGTAGATTTTAGTTAAAACAGTGTTGTGTTCATCTCTCTCCTTCTCTCTCCTTCTCTCTCTCTCTCTGTGTTCGTTGTTTTTCATTAGAGTGTCTGCGTGCCTCTTCCGCGCGAAGTGTGCATGAAAAATGTTCTCGCGCGCCAAAAATCTACATTTATTTATTTATTTACACACGTCTTGTCAGTAGCCTGTCAGTTGAACAGGGAGGGGTATTTTGGATCCCTCCTATGGCTCAGCGCGCGCATTCCTCTCTGAATAGGGTATCGCTCAGTCCCTGTACAAGAAGAGAGAGAGAGAGAGTGCGTGGTGTGTGTATGCACGTGCGTGCGTGCGTGAGGTGGGGGAAAGGGAAGGTTGCGAGGAAGAAATGGGAATTGCCTGCACAATGGTGGCTTCGAGCATAAATATACCCATAACGTAGATCGGAACGTGTACAGCCGACAGAATGGTCGCGTACGGGAAGCGGAGTAACTGCGTAACCGACAATGGGAATAAGATGATGTACCCTTGTCACGTACTCTTTATTTCTGGACGATTTTAATTCACACACAAAAAAAAACCAGAAAAGAAGTGTATTAATTTCATGATATAAACACACCAAGCTCATCTTCATACTGTTACGATCGATAGGCTGCAAGTACAGAATTTTATAATGACTGTGCGAGATGCTTCGGTACTCCTAAATATTTAAATATTTTGCAAAAATACTCCGAGAATGTGAGTGATGTGGACACATCCGTAGGTACAACGCCTTCCTTACGGTATATGAAAATCCTAGCTTCTCAGAAACCTGCAACAAATCAGTGTTAAGGCTGTTCACATTACACAGAAAACTGCCTGTCACACATTGGGACACTTCTTACCGATACTAGTGAAACGGTTTATCCTCCTGACGGTATGACGAACATTTGACACAGACCTTGCCGAGGACGTTGGGAGGATAGCCAATCCAACAGCTTACAACAGATAATAAGAAGTGTGTCACGCCAAGATCGTCTAGTAAAATCACTATTTGATATGCTACTCGTATTCATATGGAACTCACTCCGCACAACTCCAATAACCGCAACTGCTGTATAGGGAAACGAGAATTGGTGAAGGGGAAGGAACTGTAGAAGTTTCTGAGGTGCCGGCTGCAGTTAATTTCCTTTGTCTCAAGATTCAGGATCCTCGATCTTTTATCAAGAGATGCGTTTAAAGCTGAGAACAACATTTTGTGTTTAGAATGTTAGGTTCAAATCTGCGTGTGATGTGACAGAGTCGGGATGCAGAATACTAAGTGATGCAGAATACTAAATGCACAACATCCTTAGCAACAATTGTAATCGAAATGGAGTTTTAAGACACTAGATGTTATAAACCTTCACACAACGCCATTTACACTGGCCTCCCCCCTCCCCCCGTACAAGTGGAAATCTACCACGCAGATTGGAGCGCTGCATTAATTAAGCTCACGAGGATATCAGGGGGATAAGCCAGCTAGCATTGGGTACTTTTCAAAGACGAATAAAAGAAGAAACTATATAGTGTCGTGTTCGGCCGGTACGTGACAAGAAGATTCAGGAGGAGAAAGGATTTTATTACATAAACGATTCTGAACCACCTAACGAAGCAAATGAGGACGCACAGTTTGAGCTACAGTTTAGGGACCTGTATACTAACACTGTGTTTGTCTCGCAAAAAGATTAACATTTTAAGTAAGAATTTCGGAAACCTTAACTCTTTGACGACGCAGGGCTAAGGCCTGTGCAGCAACCCCAGACCACGCACAGATTTACACGTGATTTATGATTTGCTTTAAGTATGCACACTACCAAAACCTTTTAAAAGAAGGCACATTTATTTTCTTTGACAATGCACTGGATATTTTTCTGGAAGGCCCAATCGTGGCAGTGTCATGTCAGAAAAGCCCAAGCGTTGACGTTTTCTCGGACTGTCGTCAGACTACGTTCACGCCCACCACGAAAGAACTGTGCTAAAGCTGTTTCAGAATGATGTTGCGTTTTTTCTTTCTAATTTCTTGTGATCTCTGATTCGAAGCATTAAAGGGAATATCCATTTGGTAAATATTAAAAGCTAGTACTGCATTCAATAGAATGTTTACGTCATCTCTCAAGCGCAGTTTCCATGTTGGGAAAATCCGTGTGCCTTAAACCCCGTGATGCAGATGCATTAATGAAGTCTGCCAAGTAGGCAGTTGTTGCATCTGGCTGGTGGCTGCTTACGAGACGAACAGCATTTCTGCTTGTTCTGCTTTTGGCTTTGATAGTGGAGTCGTTTGAAGGACAGCACACCTTGGCCCCACCCTAAGGTTTGAGCGCCTACTATACGTCTTGCTGAAGACGTGATGGGTATGTCAGAGAATACTCCTAGAGTATTGAGGCTAATGTTTTAAGACGACGATTTAATGTGACATGACGGGCCGTACCTTAACTTACTGGACTCGACTTCTCCAGAATTACTGGACAAACTTTTATGGTGATCTCGTAAAATGTAGATTTAATTCAGCAATCGTCACCAAAACCTTTACTGCAACAGGTCAATGGTTTCTATACCAAAGGGTGACGACGCTATGAAATAATGTGAATAACTAGGGAAATCTACCGAGGGAAAAGATTCTCATACTCGAACATGTTCGCTCAGTCTCACACAGGCAAAAAACTACTAGCTCAAGAGCCCCCACCATCGTAAAAACACAACTGCAGCGAACCGTTATTCAACATATATTTCAAACACTAACTGACTCGACAACATCAAATATATCTACAGATTATTTACAGAGAATCACCTTGCTCGTGTCTAGGGTAAGATGCTGCCTGATTACGTCATACCACGAGGAATCAGACAAAGAAGATAATCAAACTCCAGAGGGGAAATCAAACTGCAAAACGGCCTATGATCCTGCTCTATACACAAATACAGTAAGTGATCGACAACAGAGCTCCTACTCTCGTCACTACTCAAACTACTTCTGCGTTACACAACTCTGAAGCTATTCAACGACCAACAATGAAGCTATGACACCGCGACGACCAGCACTTCCTCTACCTCCTCTTGGCGTACGCCCGGCCACTAGCTTACGACGTCTCCTGTCTCCGGCAGAAAAAACCACCTATCTTAAATCAGCCCGAGTCCCAGACTCTATGATAGTTTATGGCAAGAGCAGTTCTTAACTTATAAGGCACATCCAGCAGTCACTTACTCGTCTGTTCGTTGATGTGTCGGCGAAATACTTCCAGTGTATTTCGCGTGAGAACTGGAGCTACTCTTCCAACGTCCTGGCTAAGATGGCGAGGGGCAGAGGTCCGTGGGTCTACACGTGTCCGCGTCTCTTGGTCTTCCTACTTCATCTATCTGTCCTTTCTGTGTCTCCTCAGTGTGTCTGTTTATACCCACTCACGCTTTCCCCAGCTTAAGTACTATATGCCCTCTCGCCCTGGGTTCACGGGAACCACCTTACTCTAGCTCAAACCAGTTCTGACCAGCCTAGGTTGGGTGGAGCTATTAGCCTGGCTATGACGTACCATCCACCTACCAGGTGTGAAGAGAGGGAGGGGGAACAGGCTTACTTAGGAGTGACAGGTGACAACCTAGGAGTGACATGTGACAAACACCCCCCCCCCTGCTGAAGAGGATGCCCCTGGCACGCCACTCTTTAAAAAAACGGCACATGTCACTAAAGCGTGAACAATTCTACAATCCTAGCAAAATAAACACATCATGCATAGCCTAACATTCCTTCCTGTTATAACTACTGCGTCTGCCTACTGGTAAATTTGACATACAGGTCAAACAAATTATGTAAGAACAGTTCAGTTCATATTCATCATCATCCAGTTCCATACAATTTTCATCAACAAGTTCCATTCAAAGTTCATCAGCCGGATGGCAACGACTCATGTAGTCGGCCCCAACGTTCTCAGCAGCCTTGATGTACTTGATATTGGCCCGATACTGTTGCAGGAACAGTGACCACCTTACCAGTCGTTTGTTCGACAGTTCGCTCTGGCTGAGGTAAGCCAGTGGCTGATGGTCACTCTCCAGAGTGAAGGCTCTTCCATACAGATATTGTTCAAAATGATGAATGCCAAATATCAGCGCTAGGCATTCTCTCTCGCAGACTGAATAGGCCTGTTCAGTCTTTGACAGCTTCCTGCTGGCAAAGGCTACGGGGTGCAGTGTGGCTTCATGAGGCTTGTCACGTGTTGGGGTCTGGTGGGTCAAGGAGATTGCACCATAGACTCCAGGTGTGATCCATCCACGACTCTCCGGCCCTAATTAAGGTCTATTATTCCTTGTTCAAGCCGCCATCTAGCCGCTCACGTCATCACCAGCCCAGGTTAGGTCCCTGTTTACACTTATGATCGGGGGTGCTGGCCCTAGACGCAAGGGGCAAGGTGTTACTTACCCTAGGGCAGCTGGGGAGCGACTAGTGCAGGTGGCAGGCTGAACAGGTGTGCTTTAGTTTGTTCAGGGGAGGATTACGTAGCTGGAGGAATCCAGTGACGCGTAGTATCGAGAATCAAGGGCTTTGATGTAGCCGATGGGTGTAAACGACCAGGAAGGGGAGGGGGTAGTTGTGTCCACACTAGGTGTCCACCTAGGGGCGTGTTCTACTAGTTGACATGGGGTGTGGCTTCTACTGTCTCTGGCCTGATTGGTTGATACATGTAACCGCCTTGTTGACCATGTGCGTGTGAATGAAAGAATCTATGGACGAAAGTGAGAATAAAAGGACTGGTTTAGACCGTCAAATCGTCTTCTGCCCAAACATCCTGTGAGAGGACGTCTTACGCCCAGAAATATCCTGTGAGAGGACATCTTCAGCGAAATCTACAGTGAGGGCTTTGTTAGCCTGAACTCCTGTGAAGAAGAGCTGCTGTGGTGAGACGTACGTGTCTTGTGGTACAAGTCTGCTGAAGGCTGAAGTATTCAGCTGCAGAATTGAGGTGTCTCGTTTTGCTAGACGTGTGGAAGTCTAGTAGCGACAGCACGTGGCTTGAGTAGACCAGTTTCATAGCGCAAGGGACTCTGCGAGAGTGTATGATGCCTCCAGACTGGCGTGAGACTCTAGCACGTGCTCCTCTGCTGTGGGAAACCTCTACGCTGACCGGGTGGGAGATGACTGCAGAACGTAAAGGAGGGAGACCGAAGACCGCGGACAAGACAACCGTCGGAAGCAGGGGGCAAGATTCAGTCTTACAAGGAGGCTGCCTGTAACCGAGCTCTTTGGGTGAGCTCAAGGGGCTGTGTGTCAGCCTTTGGTAAACGTCATATCCTCTGTGGCGTGTGTGATCGTCAGCATCGAAGTCTGCTGTTACGTGGAGGCGTTCAAGAGGTCTTCAGGATATCTACTGGTGAACATACCCAAGGAAGGAGCGCTCCAACGTACAGACTGTCGTGCGGACTGTAAGAAGCATTCGGGAACGAGTGTTGTGTTTTGTGAGTGTTGTGCATCACGTGGTCATTCTTTTCTCGTATGCAAAGGCGAGATTGAGGTACGTGGTTTGTCATTGTGTATAATGGCGAGGCGGGTGATGTAGGTTGGTATTAGATGTTCTAGTAGACCTAGCTCAAACAGAAGGAAATTGTGAGAGCCCTAGAGTTCAAACGAGTTGTAACATATATTTGTTTGATTGTAAATACTCGCTGTTTCTATCAACAATACATTCTTCTATTTTGTGTTCACTGTATTACGGTCTTTTGTTGTTCTTTATGGGAGACTGTAGGTGGTGGGGGCTCGGCCATATGATTAAGAAATCATATCAATTAATTTCAGTAATACAGTGATAGTTCCACCTACGCATATGTCACACTCTTGACGGTGGTCGTGAGAGCGAGCAGAGCAGACGACCCGTCAAGAGCAAAAAGAAATCTCCCAAGTTGTGACAGCAGCACAGCTCCCACGGCTTTATCACTTGCATCGGTGCGCAAGTGAAAAGGCAACTCGAGATCTGGTAATCTTGTGATGGCTGAAGATGACAATTTCCTCTTCGACGTGTGGAATGCCTCCTGGCACTCAGCTGACCAGATTACCCTTTCAGGCAACTCTTTTTTCAGAAGTTCAGACAGAGGTGCAGCAATCGCACTGTAGTTCTCCACCAACTTTCTGTAAAAGCCAGTAAGGCCCAGAAAGCTACGTACACCTTTCTTGGTGACTGGTGGTCTGGCATCCGACAGCTGTCTCACCTTGTCGTCTGCTTTAAGTGACGATTGACACAAACACCATTTTCTACAAACTTGTTGTGCGGTTTGATACTCCCTAAAGATGCTGTTAAATAAACACCAGTGCGGATGCTGCGAAACAGTTCCAGTTTAAAGTATGCACTGCACGTTGATGTCTTAGTCTTAACCGATTCTAAATACACGCACACACTATCAACTCCTGATGTAGTTTAATAAAAACCCGTAGCCGTATGCAGACGCATGTGACCAAGGGAGCTTACCGTACCCAAACACATAGCAAAGAGAGGGCCGAAAGAAAGGAGCTTGGCAGATCCTCAAAAAAGATCTGCCATCACTTTCTGTATAACGGCGTTAGTCTTCACACAGCTAACCCTCGGTGCACAACGTGTGCATACAGAGAATCCCTGGCCACTACAAATCTTGACTGGTCATAAATCACCAGCCAATCGGGCGACTGGGTTTTTGACTTACATCAAGCTTAACTAAAGTTACTAAGTTAAAATCTCTGAATGAGCACTTTGAAATGCATGTTCTTTGAAACTGCCAGGATTTTATGATGAAGATACAGACAAAATACAGACAAGAAAGTTACTGCTCACTTCCAACAGCTCCAGCGACCTCTGTGATGTGACGACAAGTGACAGTGGCTTTAAGGATGTTGGTTAGCACCTCGTTACACGCCGCTATAATGAGTCCTACCAGGCATAGGCCTGGATGGCTTTCATGTAGCTTGTTTCCTCATAATAGTCAGTCTTCAGCTGTGAGGCAAAGTAGAACTCAGAATTACTTATGCATCAGTAACTGTCATAAAACCACATGAGTTGTAAACAAAGGAATAGAAGGAATGAACAGATAAAACCACTAAATTTAATATCACGTAGGGACAGAAGTTAAAAATAAACATTAAGTACTAGCCAGGGAACAAGTGAAGAGACTGGATTTTAGGGGATTGGTTGGTTGGTTGTTGGTTGCTTAACATCCCGCCCAAAACTGGATGCATATCAGGACGGTGGACAAAGGGCTAATGGGGTCCTATTACTAAACCATGCACTGAAAGAACCATCGGGCTGATAGCTGCTGTAAGATGGCCAGTGGGGACAGACAGTTAAATGTGCGGGGAGTTCTCCGAATGGAATTTGCACAATGTATAGTTCTAGGAAACAATCCTTGGCCAAACCAGAATTAGAACCAGCAACCTTCCATCTAGCTGCTGCTCGCCAGTTGTATCAACTGAGCTATCCAGGCCCCCCCCCTGGATTTTAGCGAATTTTGTTCAGGCTCAACCGACTTTTGAAAATATAATACAGAAAATCCTTTCGGCACTAAACTAATTTTAGATTGTTTACAACAAACCAAAGAAACTTACGCCCATGGGCGACTGGTAAATCCAGGTGTTTCCAGGAAAATGGTAAGATGGAAAAGCAGATGGCAGATGGTTTGAAGCAGCGCTGCCAGAGCCCAATAAACATCTTACCGCCGTCTGGAACTGCCCAAGAAGCCGCAAAGCCAACGATGTACAGGGTAAGCCCGATACAGAACAGACACACACAATGTCCATAGGCACAGCGCTTGCCAGGAAACCTTTTCCAGCTGAAAGGCATTCTCAATCTGGGCTTTTTCTTTTCCAAAGACAGTAAAATAATCTCTTAGGCAATTCCCACGAACCCTACAAATAATTTTAAAAAAACCCTAATCTCTCCCTACCCTACTGGAGCAATTTTACTTACAAATAAAATTTTGGGTCTGTTCTTTCACGTGACCTAACTGACTGACTTAATTGGATGTGACCTAACTGACATCTAACTTCAGACGTAGTTTGAACTTCTTTAAAACTTCTGTCAAGGACCATGCCCCAGAAATTAAAAATGACAGAGTCTAGCACTGACCTTTAGTTTCACTGGTTATATACATCTTGCCACTGGCACGCTCTGTAAAGCTGAAGGAAGGGCACGAGGTCACGTGTTCTACGGGCTTTCTTTGTCTCTTCCGGTTTCAGTTTCACGATAGGTACTCGCGGTGGTACACAGACCTGAAGGTCCATCAGTTCCCACATTTAAGATTGTGTATAGCTGCTGCTTAGGAAAACCAAAACTACTTAAGGTTTTTCATTTCTTTCCAAACTAATGTTCCAATGCATTGCTGTATAAATTGAATACAATTATTTAAACCAATTGCTATAAGTAATAGGTTTATTTCTGTACTTGACACAACAGCTCATTATGCACAATTCACTTTTATTTTATTTGGAAAATGTTTCAACCTTTTAGACGTTTTTTGGAATATTGTGTAGCATGATCAGTGGAATGCTGTACGGATGCTCTGAAGACAAGACAACCCGGATAACTTGCACGCATGCACGCACGCACGCACGCACGCACGCACGCACGCCAGCGCGCGTACTCACACACACACACACGCAGTGCTTTGTTTCGGCTTTTCAAAATGGCACAGTGCAGGTATTTAAAAATAGTTTGAAGTATTATATGGTATCAGTACAACATTCAACGCTCATGAGAACAGCTATTTAAGATCTGGACATATTTTGATGATCCCTCGGGCACACGTAGCTTTGTGAAGGGTGTGCGGTTCGGGTAACGGCAAAAAAAGTGTCCATTTCGCTACTTTCTAGCATTCAAAATATGCTCGGGGTCGTACTATCCTGGAGTTTCGAAACTGTTTTCGAGATTAAGTCACAAAATGGGGCGCGCGAAAATCCCGGAAACATTATGACTAATCCGTTACTTCCTCGTATTTTGGGGATAGTTATTGACCCCCTGGGACAATCACACAGCCCCACTTTCAGACTTATTCTCGGAACTAGTTTTAAAAACCCCCGGACATTGAGTAAATCACGAGAGTAGGAAATGATTAAAGACTATCACAAAAACGCTTGTTTTCTAGAAAAAAAGCCCGCACGAAACATATTGACTACGCGAAAGTCTGTACTCAATCCTTTCTCATTGTTTTCCCCATTTGTGGTACAGTGAACGTTGGGTACCTTGACAAGGTCATCTGAAGACACAGTCGTTTTTCTGTATTTACAACAAAGAAGATGCGCACATAGCGCGTTTAAAGTCACATTTACGCAACACGTGTGTCTCCTGTTTGCGTGAAAGCGACTTGCAGGTAAAGCTATGCACTGTCCCCTTGACGCCACATTGCAGCTAAACACCTACGCGGTAGCTTCACCTGGTCAGCTCCATTCCTCTTTGTTCTGCTGTAGCTGCCGGTAGTTCGACAGGTGGCAGTGGGGAGAATATCGATCTATCGATCGGCGACTCGTGTTTCCCTTCGTGGCAGATGGTATCGCGTCCGCTCGCTGTCCGGGGTCTCGGCTAGTGTCTGTCTGGTGAACATGTCTACGGCGCTACCTTGTAATGTGCTCGTGAGATCACCTTGGGGACATAGGTTTACTTTCACAAACAATAAGAAGCGACGCTGACAGCTTTGTGGCAGTGTTGCTTGAAATACACGAACACTGCGTCGCTGAAGGCGAAAAGAGACAAATTGCCAAAGGTCACCACTGGGTCACAGGGGCTCAAGATCGGGATTCATCGAACGGCTCGACCATCTGACGTCACGGGGTATTAGGGAGAAACATCGCGACGAGTACAGAAGAACAGCCAGGAAGTTGGGCTTTTGTATGCTACTGGCTTGAAAGGTGTAGCCATTATTGACTTTCTGGCATGACTTCACGTGGCTTGCAGTTTTCATGCGCTTCTACTTCCTGGCTGTGTGCTGTCAAGGTGCTTGCTCAAGCTGGTCACCACCCTACCTTCTGTGCGAGTTATCCCTGCTACTTCGAGGAGAGATTGACGTACACAGGTAAGTTTCTAACACGCCTCCACAGCCCGCATGCACTTTGCATGCCATGCTGTAAACAATAGCTCTATGCTGCCACTGAAGTTCGCATGTTTAACTGTCGCGGGATATTTGATGTGACAGGTGTCTTTCCGCGTTAAGTTCATGTCACTCATTTTCTACGGCAGCGGGGTCAGACTGGTACTACTGTGCTAACCCCTCCCTCCCCTTCCGGAAAGAATTGTGTGGACTAGATCTAGACGCGCGAGTGACGAACACGTTCCACTAACATCAAAATATCCGACCAGGGATCATTTCACGAAAAAGAAGCGCGTGTGTCTACACGAACTGTTGCTGGTAAATAATTGAGAAGATTTACCACAGACCGAGCCTGATGGAATGAAAGCAGCAACTGAGGCAAGCCTTTGACGGTAAGAGCACTTTCACGACTCGGGACTGTCCGCATTGTCATACCCATGACACATTGTCATACCCGTGACACATTGTCACACCCATGACACATTGTCATACCCGTGACACATTGTCATACCCGTGACACATTGTCACACCCATGACACATTGTCATACCCGTGACACATTGTCACACCCATGATACATTGTCATACCCGTGTACCAGCCTGCCTGTTGTTTTTAGAAGAAAAAGTAGGCATTTTCAGCAAGAGCAGTAGCAGCTGTAGAAGCGATACACAGCAGTGGTGGTAAAGACGGTGGTGGAAGCTGTTTTTGGTGGCTGTTATATAATTAAAGCAAGTGGCTGCATCGTTGTGTGAGGTGGTGACCTGTTTGTTGTTGAGGTTTCTAAGGCAACGATAGATAATAACTATTGCGCGCTCGCGTGTGCGTGCCTGGGTGCGCGTTATGCATTATTTAGCTGGGTTAGGATTATGTATTATTTAGCTGGGTTAGGATTATGTATTATTTAGCTGGGTTAGGATTATGCATTATTTAGCTGGGTTGGGATTATGTATTATTTAGCTGGGTTAGGATTCTTATTAGCTATAGTGAGGACGCTTATTCCCCCCACCCTCTTGCTTGGGTCTCACTGTGCTGCTTGCTGCAGAGGCGTAGGGAGAGAATTTCGAATGTCTGCCATTCAACAGTCTGTTAGTCTCGGAAACTAGCTCTACGACATTTAAATTCGATTTCCATAGAGGGGATTACGTTGACATATTTAGACCCCATGCTGACTACCAATAAATGCGGTATAAGGTACCAGTCAAATGTGTTTATACTGTTCTGCTAAGGATGTCAATTCCCTTCTTAAAGTTATTAGAAATGAAGGTAAAAAGGTCGCGGGGGGGGGGGTGATTTATTTTACAGCAGCATGGCATCTTGTGCAGTCTTGGCTAGTTCACACTTAATTCACGGTCGCGGTAAGCAGTACCTAAGCGAAGTCTAACCTCTCTATGTAGTGCTAACGAACGTTATGTGTAGACACACCGTGGCAGCATGTGTTTGCGCGATCGAGACTGTTACAAAACACTTTTCATGGAGCAGCAATGCGGTTTTGGAATCTCCTGTCTGGCAAGGACAGTCAGTCCTCAAGTTTGGCTCTGGTCGTACGTTCTGTGTCGTCGCTGGGTCTGCTAGTATTGGGGTGTATGGCCGGTCACCGAGCTGAGTCAGCTAGGACAGGTAATATGCTGCTACTGACTTCTGATTGTGGGTCAACCTTTGCTGGATTATTTCTGCTTGCAAGAACACCGCATGGAAATGTTTGCGCAAACAGGTCTCTTCGTGCCTTTGCGCAATCAGTGGCCGTTGCCAAGTGTAACCCGCTTTTTAGGTTCGTGTTTCATGTTGAGACTGAGTGCAACACTCCCATTATTTATCCCTGGTTGTGCTTCATACTTATTCTGTTTGGTGTTAAGCATCCCTATACGTGCACATTGAACAGTTGAACAGAAACACCACAGTGTGTCACTGTACAATCGTTATGTCTGTTATATATGTAAAAGCAGGTAAATATATCGATAACCTTGGATTCAACAACCCTTCAGCTGTTACGGTTCTTACATATCATTTGTAGCTTTCTGTTGCATGTTGCTTTTTCAACATCCCAAAGCTGTTGATGGGCGTAGTTAATACTCAATACTGGCAACGCTTTGTTGGAGTTATAGTAAATACTATCATATCAAGTGGTTACCTACCTTGTACTACGTTCAAAACTGTCACCGCTGTGAAATAACCTAAGTTGCTGAAACGGCGTAAATCCCCAACAACCAACCAACCAACCCTACATAATAGCAGGTGTGCACCCATAAATCACTGTCACATCGCGTGAACCCCGTTCGATTTAATGTCGGATCAAGTCGGCTTCCTTCCAGTTACTAAGTGCTGTGGCTGGCTTCATGGCCGTGCGAATTAATCAGCTTAGAGAATGCGGAGGGTAGTAATCACGTAGGACAAACTCAGTAGGCCATACCAATTTTTTTTTCTTTTTAAAATCATTAAAAAAACCTTTAAAAATTCTTTGTTGAATTCCAGCTTCTTACTATTATTAGCTTGAACTTGTTTTAAATCCTATTTTGAGTAATGGCCCTTGTTTTTCTTTTCAAGAGAGGAGGGTTGCGAGTTCAGATCCTGGGTTTCTGTCTGTGTTGCCGTGAAGGAATTTCCTCCGGGCGCTCCTGCCCCCTTCCTCTTGCCCCACCACCTTTGATCTACCTCTCTACTCCCTCCTCTCCACGTCATCAGAGAGGCACGATGTTAAATCCTCTTTTAAACCTAAACGTCAATATCACAGAGATTTTCAGTACCGACGTGATAGATTACTGGCTATACATGTATATCAGTGTTTCAATAATTTGCGGAAAATGCGTACTTAATGCTATTAATCTCTCAAACACTATTGCATGTTTTGATCTAAATTTTCCGCCGTCACAAGCAAGCTCGTCTGCAAATGTGGTCACATATTAGAAAAGAATAAGTAATGAAGTAATACAATATACAGTCTTCGTTGTGCTTCAGTTATGAAGTGCCACAGACTAAGAGAATAATGCTAGAAAATCGTTTAGGAATAGGAGGGGGGAGGAAGAGGTGGGGGATAGTTAAAAAGCAGCTGAGACCTTTTCTGTCGATTGTGGGTCTTTATCTAACTGTGCGCAAAGGGAAGAGAATCAGGTTTGCAACCTGTTCAGAGAATAAAGCAAGATGCCAGTAAGAGTTATCTGGCCATTTTGAGGGGCACATGGTTCACACCATGAAGGTACAAGCGAGCGAGCTTTTACATATTGTTAGTTCAGGTTTAAAAACTAATTCTTTTCGCTACGCGAGACTAGGCGGTGTTTATTTGAAAAATTATCGCTTTCGCCCCTCACAAAACCACAAAATCAAAAACGACCCGCCCCCCAACAAGAAAAATACCTGGTACCCTACAACACTTATATTGAAACAGCGCAACATGTCCAGAGATGTAGCTTATCTCCTAATCACCAACATGCGTCATCACGAGAACAATGAGAGCTTCCTGGAACGAGTTCACGCGCACCTTACGTAATACTGCTCGAAATGCCACCTTCAGGCTACTGAGCATTATCTTGCAAATAGTTTTCGTAAATTGTAAAATAACTCATTAGCGTCGCACATGGCGCCATGACAGATTTCAGTGTGTGTGTGTGTGTGTGCGGGAGTGTGTATGTCTGTATGGTGTGTATATGTGTATGTATGCATGAATGTAGTATGTTTGCATGCATTTATGCATGTATGTGTATGTGTATGTATGTGCGTACGTGCATGTGTGTGTGCGTCCATGTGTGTATGTGTATGCATGTGTTAGCAGTGGTGGTGGTGGGGGGAATGCGTGTCGTATAAACACTGTTATCATCATCATCATCATCATCATCATCATCATCATCATCATCAATTATGGAAGGATAGTCTTCCACATACAGCACTTCATATGTATCAAGTGTATCAAGTGGATCAAGTGTATCGTAGTTTGGGAGTCCTCTCTTAACCAGTATAGTCGCATCACTGCGCTAAGCAACGGATTTTAGGCTGACTTTTCACTCTTCAGCCCACACTGCGACCAACAGAGGGACGATCGTTGTGCGACAGCAATGGGCAGCGAAAGGGAGGGGGTAGAGGAGGGGTGTGTATCAAGGGAAGCGGAACGTTTGAGGTCTTGGCGCGTCAGCCTTTGGCGACATTGTGTCCTTTCCAATCCAGCGCCTCCTTCCTTTTGCATTTCATTGTGAGATGGTGACCCCGCGAGAAAATGGGGTAGACGTATAGAGAAACACGGGGTTTCGAGTCACAGAACAGGAGCCCTGCCTCATTTTATTCACGGAATTCATACCGCACGTGACAACTTTATTAATATACCAGCCAACGCTTCCCTGTTGATAGAATTGTTCGCATGGGAATTTCGGACTTCTTGTCAAGAAAGATAACAATAGATCGCTTCCTTCTACATAATGATAAATGATTGGGATTTCTTTCTTCTTCTAAACTTCGCGGTCTAACATCGCTTTGTCTTGATTTGTTTCCGGATGTGAAAGTCGGACGGTGCATGTACACCCTTATCTCCGACTCCAGTTAATACATGAGTCCTTATACAGTTTAGAGGATGAGTAGCCCTTTTATGTTTTTAGAAAGCTAAAGTGTCCACACCCCACCTCGTTTTCACAGCTCGAGTTTCATCGTAACATCTTGTCGTGAGAAGGCCCACCCATTATCTGCGCACCTGTGTGCATACGACTCTAGGCGCTGTCTGCAGGTGCTGATCGTAGAGAAACTGGTGCTGTTGTCATTGCAGGGAGGTGAAGGTGGAAAACAAATGGGAAAATGTGGGGAAAAATCAGAAGTGTAGCTAACTATAACCATGTTCAAAGATTTAAGGAACGTCCGCAGGCTTAGCTAATTAGCAAAGCCTAGTTCGTCTGTTGGAACTGACAGGCTACGTACCTAGGCTACCAGAACATAAAAGAACATTCACAACCCAGCGTTGCATTCTTTACGAACTATAGTCTCTATGAGAGTTTCTCACAAGCTTGCTCTTACTTTGAAGGTATAATGCACCGCTTTTAATTCTGTAACAGCTTAGCGTATTCGCTGTTGCACAATGTCTAGATTTTGTCACGCCTGTGAGGTAGCCCCGTGGTCTATCAGGTGGACAGAAGAGGAATATCAAAGATACCAGGCGAAATGATGAATTATCGATCTGACGCTTGAAAACATTTTGGCAGTGGGTTTTCTGAAACACCTCGAACGTTTGTGAATAATGTGCAGACTCAGCAGTCCCGATGTGTTGTGCTACATATAAATCCCAGTTACAAACAGTTCAGAGCCAAGGTGAATGTCAGTAACAGTTCGTATCAGTATTTCGGTCATCAAAGCCATTCGCTTTTTGTAAACGTGTGCTTTAATTATGTCATCAGGACAGATAACATTTGGGCACGCATGTAATCCAACCCTGCGTTTTATCTCAACTTTTTTTTTTCGTTTACATGTATTTTCCTTGTGGTTTACAGTTACTGCGAGTTTCCCCCCTTGACTTCCGCTGTTACCGCGAGTTGTCCCCCTTGACTTCCGCTGTTACTGCGAGTTTCCCCCCTTGACTTCCGCTGTTTACGATCTTTTTCTTTGAGGTCTGTCCCGCTTCGAGACTGTTCACCGACAGTGAGAACTTTTGTACGCAATAACAGCATTAGAATTTGTAGTAGTTACATCACGGATCTATAAATAGATCCGTGGTTACATATTAGGAGCAGTATACAGGGGCGGTATACAGGGGCAGTATACAGGGGCAGTATACAGGGGCGGATTGTGAGTGAGCGAGAGAGAGAGAGAGAACGAGAGGGGGGAGGTTATATTATGGCTTTGTGTCGGTAATTAGAAATGGCCACGTTACATTTGACCAGTCCTGACTGCCGCTCAGGTGTTTACTGACTTTTATAGTTTTCTTGTCCACTCCCCAAGAGAACCGTGATCCGCCCCTGGTACACATTTTAGAAGCAATTCACCTTCAAACATACGAACCTGAGAAGGCAAGATCAATATGAGTGTGATAAAGTCGAGCCTCGGAATCAGTCGTGTTGTGTGGGGATTACCATGTGCGTGATCTGGCGAGTCAGAAAAAAATTAATTGCTGAGAGATGAGCTGTATATATGTGACAGGTGTTCCTTTAACCCTCCAGCACTTTTCATAATAAACATCTTGGGAACATGATTTTAATAAATATTTAGGTTAAAGATTACACATAAATACATATACCTTCGGATAAACAAAACACACCCTTCCTCAATGCACTATGTAGTCTGTATACCACATTTGCATACTTATGTTACATATGAACATTACGTGCGCTTATGTTACACAGCATACGGTATTGCCACTCCTGTTACACGTGCACATTTCTCATAACACACAAACCCACGTACACATGCAATGTTTACGTTGCAAATGCACGTCATATTTATGCTCAGAGAGTACGATTAAATAATCGCAAACGTCATCAAATGTTGCTTTATGCGTATACAAACATAATGAAAACACGTCTGAATACTGTACGAAATTTATTTTTCAGGCGTGGTGCATTCTTGGCTGGTGTCTGTAAGAGTCTACCTTCACTTCACTGGCTCGGGTGTCTATCCCGAACTTCGAGCAGCCAACCAGAAAAGATTTAGGTAGGCTACAAATCTTGGAGCCGCAGCCTAGCCCCGAGTCGTGAGTCACAGAAGACCATACCACAGAGGTAAATCCTCACTCAGCCAAGACTACAGCGCGTGACGGGCGAGGCCACAGATAGCGTCAACAGGTGCTGGGACGCCGCGCCGAGACTGATTGTAGCTCCTGGCCGACAGGGGTGTAGGTGTACCCCACCTTGCGGGTTATCGGTGTGTTGGTGTGCCGGCGTGCAGCTCTGTGGACCGTGCGGGATATGTCACCTACACGTCCTGTTGTGGCTCGTACCTGTCGTGTCTAGTTTCTGCAACAGGGGCGCGGTCATCTCAAACCTTCCTACCTGGGCATCCAGCTACCTCGCCTAGTCCTCTGAGCTCTAGTCGCGTTCCCATTGTGTGAAACACCCTGTCACTTGGACAACAAGGCCGCCTGGCGCGGTGACTGCGGTGAGACGTCGAAGGCGTTGTATGAAGACAGGTGACGGGTAGCCTGTAGCTGTGAGTGAACACTATCAACCAAACATGGGCCATCGGCCGAATCTGTATATATTTTGTGTCGCGCTCTTTCCCCTGGCTTTGGCTGCCTTTGCTGTGGGCTTCGGGTGTCCCGTGTGGGCTGTGGAGGGCAGTCGTAACTATGGTCTCTGGCAGAACTGCGCGGTCGTCATTGCAAACTGCTCCACACTGAACTTCTATGATGTCGGTAAGTGTCGGTGTCGGTTAATGTTGATGTCGGTAAGTCTTGATGTTCATGATTTCGTTAATTCCTTGTCATCCTCGGTTCTCTCATCTTTGTTTACTCACTTAACCGCCAGATCCCTCCAGATCTTACTGTTGACTGCTGGCCCTGTATGGACTATCACTATGCTGACGAAATGAGTGAAATAATCACTCCCAGAAAATGTCCACGTGTACAGAAAGGAAACGCACATGTCCTGCAGTACTTGTTGGCAGACCTTTGAAAGGGAGTAGTGAGTGAGTGTATATATATATATTTATAATTATGCATGTGTGCATGGGTGTGCGAGCGCGTGTGGAGGGGTTGAGAGAGAGGCGAGAGGAAGTATAAGAAAGATGTATCGTCAATATCATCAGTTTCACATTGTACTCAGGTGTGACTGTATCCAAGGTCTATGCATGTTATTATAGACATGATTTAGAATATTCAGTAAATTAACAGCATTTGGACGCAGGGCGTGTATCGGTATCAGTGTCCGTGTGACTGTTGCTTTCGTCTCCTGACTATTTTGACCTTATCCACGCACTTCTTTCCATCTTTCCATTTGTCAAATGTCGAAGCGTATATTCTGATCCCAGGCTGGTGTTTGAAAGCGAATAGATCTGGAGAGCAAACATCACACTTTGCCCCCAGCACCCAACGTAAAAATGAGGCTTGTGTTGTAGGAAGTGACTGCAACAACAGTGATTAACCCTTTGCCCTGTAAAAATGGTTGCCTACTGGGAAGTGACTGCGACAGCTGTAACCCTTTGTAAAGCTAGCTGGTAGGGAGTGACTTCGATGCCAATGATAACCCGTGCAGGTCAGAAGTTGAACTGATGGGAGTGGCGTGGAGACTTTACGGGAGCTGTAACTTTGCTTTCTTGTTGATGTTGTTTTGTTGGTCGTTTGGTGTCTCTCATATTTTTGTATCACATTTTCGGGTAGCGTCCATATCCCACGGCAGGAAATTTCATGTAGGCCTACTGAAGGTGTACTACTGTTTTGTCCAGATGCTGTTCTACAGGTGAGCGCTGTCGTATTTAGCAGGGGAGTTCACAGAGGTAGGGGTTAGCCATCAGAATCTCTTGTTTTATGCGGGTTTGTGGTTGTCTGCGATACACGGATTGTTATGGCTATTCGCACCTCACTCTCTGAGCGTTCACAGCCCGAAAAACGCTTGTTTACGTAACGAAGAGACACGTGTGTACGAGGATAAAACGTCTTCGGTCCACTGACCTGGAACGGCCTGCCTCTCTCCATTCCCAAGATGTCGACAATCTCTTCTTTGAGCAGTTCTCTGAAAACGCATTTTTTTTCTCTCTTTAATGATACATTTCATTCTGTCCTGTGTGTACCTACTTGGGGTAGCTCCTGTGTACCAGTGTCTGCATGTGAATTGGTGTGGGCGTGTGTTGTACTGTGTCCACGTGCGGGCGAATGTGTGAACGCTGAATTATTTTACAAGATTTTGCACCTTAGAGTTATTATTTTTACTATTATTACTCACGAAATATATCTATATATATATATGTATTCCGCTGATGATGTATATAGAAGCGCACTTTAAGCAGGGTATATCCGTCCTTCGGGCGAGATTAGACGCACATAGCACTTCACCTGTGTACTAGTCGTAGGGTGTTGTTTTCATTCAGCGCAAGCACAAGGCGTGTATAAACCACACACTAATTAAGGATGGGCGTCCGCTTGTTGTCTCCTGTCACTGCCTTCCATTGCGAGTCGCTACCCATTCAGTGTACTTGATGTATAGTCTATGTGACGCCCATACTGTACGCGATAGAAGGGGTGGGGCACTGTCTGTCTTCTTTCATTCAGTCTTCTGCTCGTCCTCACATTATTAAAATCCTCTTTTCCTTCCATCATTCCATACTTAGTGATAAGATCGTATGTTTTAAAAAGCTAAGTTACCTTCTATCATCTGTAATGTTTGACTGAACTTCGGTCCCGTTCAAACTCCCCTCCCCCCTTCTCCTCAACAGTTTGTGCAGTATTTTCCCTTTCCACCTGCCACTTACTACCGGACTTTCCTGGGTACACAGAATGGCGCCCGCGAGGCGAAAAGGAGTCTCACTCACTCGCAGTACCGTGTTGCCACTCTAGGGGAGGTAATACAGTCTCTATGATGGAAACCAAAGCCAGAAGCTGTGCAGCCGGCAATGGGTTTTGAATAAGTGGAAAAGACCTTATTGGAGTTTTAAAACAGTCAAAAAACCCACAAACAACAAAAACAACAAAAAGATAAGAATTGGAGACAGCCAGAATGTTTGTGCTTAAGTAACAACATTTTCAGTGCGAGAAGTTACTGGGTAAGTGCTGGGAACATCTGTGCGTTTATGACGTACCAGTACTTGCCATTAAAGTTCCTTTATAAAGGGCGTTGGACCCACCCCTTGCTGGTTAAGGTCAGGTCACTCAGTGTGTAGATTTTTAGGTATTTTTTGGTGGTAGAGATGGGAGCGTAAGGACAGCTTTTTACTTCCAAATTCCGCGTGTAGATGGCGTTATCTGTCTTTACCTCTATCTGTTTGTTTGTGTTGTCTTGACGAAGGCGTAATGCCCCGAAACTGTTGACTGTGTCGTCTATCGCTTAATTAATTTAGCTTGGCTCAGTTCCGTTTTCAACTTAGAGGTTATAAGCGTACAACCACCTTACGCCCCAACCAGAAACATCGCGTAAAAATCGAGCATTGCTACAATATTAAGGAGACGCAGGGCTAAGACCTTTGTAGCAACCCCAGAGGCCGCACAGATTTACACTTTAAAAAAATACTACTTGAAAACTACCACACTCACAGTAATATATTTTACATGTTTAGAAAGATCTATTCTTCCACATCACAATGGAAACACCACTTTTAGTTAAAAATATTAAACTGTACGTATTATTTGGTGCCACATATAATCACTTTTTGCACACAAAAAAATTGGTACAAAAGAAGGTTTCACTGCTGGTACACTTCCCACAGGTAAAGAAATCCAGTAATCAGGAGTATTCCACTTGGAATCTGTTTGTGAATGGTTCCACTGTGAAATAAAACACAGTTGCGCCCTTGAAGTTCACAAACTGTTCACATATTGAGGTGTTTTTAGTGTCCTCTTCCCACGTGTAGCCATTTTGAACAACGGAAGTAGACCTGGCCAGCCTCTACACTTAATCTCGTTTGGCAAGCCGAAACTGTTTCCGAAACTCATTTAGACAGTGCAAGGGAAACAAGCGATGATAGAGCTTTACAATGATATAAAGTTTACCTGCCTTACACCGTTAAATGCGTCGCTTCAAATTTTTAAATCCGTAGAAAGTATGCAAGCAGCGCAGACTCAAGGGTATGATAGCCTGTCTCCAAAGAGTTAATACTGTTAAGAGCGAGTTCCACTCAGCAGACCAGAATGTAAAACCAACCAGACATAGACAAGACATGGATATGGCATGAACAAAGATAATGGGTGAGAATGTTTCTGGATTTTTTGTAATCCAAAGGTCAAAAGACCCTGTAGCCTGAAATCAGGGGGATTTTGTACAAAGGAATGCGTCGGCCTCAAGCAGCTTGTTTATTAATTGGTGGAATGTCAACAAATGTCAGTCCCGTGCGTAAATTACCCCCAACTGTGCGTTATCACCTGCTTTGCACTGACCCCCGAACCCTGATGTGCAGAAGATTTGAAGAGCAGATTGCATGAACGTGTGATTAGTTTGACAAGATATAAACTGTGTCCCTTCTTATCGCCAGTTAGAGCTGCTTTTTGCTGACACCAGCTTATCAACACACTTGAAATAATAGACTTTATTATTATTTTTGTCGCTATTCAGGAAGTTCCGGCATCATTCCTGTCGTCATTGGATTCGTTGTTATTCAACAAGAACGGGATGTCTTGTTAGAGTTTCTGTTACCTGCTGCACGAGGTCCGTAGTTTACCAGCAAGGACAGAATCTTTGCCACAATATCAGCGTGTCTCTGGTTATGCGTCAATGTACGTTCGCACCCGTAGGGCTTGTGTGTTTTTTTCTGTTTGGGTGAAGACGCTGGATAGCATGTGATAGGAGAGTGTTTTTGAAAATGTTGACATGCACGCACGCAGGCACGCAGGCACGCACGCACGCTTTCGTTTTTCGGTCACTAGGACTGAGGCCGACACGGCGTGTGGACACAGCCAGATAAACGCGTGTTTCGTGACTCCTATCGCAGTGAGACGCAGAGCAAAGGTCATATTACTAGCTGGCAGCGTTTTGTACAGATCACCCACAAAATGCACGACTTTGCAGGTGTCGTCGATCCGGTGACGACTCTAAACGGAGCTGTTGCGGTACACGAATTTCCAGGAGGCAACTCAGTCTGACCCAGTTAAAACACACAGTGTTGTTAGCTTCCAGAAAAAGCGATACACACGTAACGCGTTCCCAATTCGTACGTTTTTCTAATTTAAAGTCTGCCATCACGTGGGATGCTTTTCCTCTCCCACAGAAATCTAATCCGTTCCAGATCGGGCTGTGTGGCTAAAGTAGCCTTTAGTAATTTCTTTGAAACATTTCGGGGAAAATTCTTATTACAGTTATAATACAGGCAATGTGTGAAGTTTTTGTTCTGTGTGTATGGTTCTTAATCTGCTATTATAAGCATCCTTAATGCAGAGCTAATTTGAAAATGTACAACTTTACCATTGCCTTTCTTAAGCACTCAAGTCTACGTGATGCAGCGAAACGTTGTGGTTACTAAGAGAAGCTGGCATGACAGTGATGGTTGCACAAACACAGTTTTAAAAAAAATCAGGTCTTGCTTGGAGGTCTAGATATTCCGTGCAAACAGATCTACTGTGATGGACGGGAGGTGGGCGGAAGGGATATTGGACGCCCCCTCTTCCCCTCCCTCCTTACTTATTTTTTTCCTCATTCAGTCCTCCCAAACAAACATTTGCCGTTCACACACACACACACGGTGCAGAAAAAATAGCTTATTCAACAAAGAAAAAACGTGGAGT
Organism: Lanistes nyassanus; assembly: GCA_004794575.1. NCBI lineage: Eukaryota > Metazoa > Mollusca > Gastropoda > Architaenioglossa > Ampullariidae > Lanistes > Lanistes nyassanus. The sequence goes on along the minus strand of SMGT01001531.1, from coordinate 189,799 downwards.
TGCCCACAAATATGAAGACAGAGCGAGTTAACGAGGTAATTATTAACTAAGAAATAGTCCTCACCTTAATTCACTCCTTGTCTTGTAAATTACATTGTTTTCTACGGGTTCTTCGACTGTGGAACCTTGGTAAAGTTTGCAGCTATTTCTATGGACTCTGATAGGACACATTAGAAGACCAACTGTCGATTTCTGTTAAACCAGTTTTTTTTGTCGTTACCTATAACGCGCTGCTGACCGTGGCTGTATGTCAACCTCTACCGCTTGTCGAAGTTTCCTTCTTATTGTGGTTGCCTGTGTCACATGTCACTCCTAGGATATCACCTGTCACTCTTAGCTTAGCCAGCTAGCTCCTCCCCTTTTCTTCACGCTTAGCTAGGTGAGTAATACGCCATTGGTCATGGCAGCTGCCCTGCTCCACCTAGTCTGACCAGAACCGGTTTACTCAAGGTTAATGCTTCAGAACGCCTGCTACTTAAGGAGGCAAAAACGCGATTAGAGGGATACACGGACACAAACAGAGAGGACAGGATATGGAGAGAGAGTTAATGTAGGAGGACCACAAGAAGCGGACACGTGTAGGCCCACTGACCTCTGCCCTCGCCATATTAGCCAGAGACGTGAAAAGAGCAAAGGACTCCAGCATCTCACGCAGGTACCCGGGGTGTATTCTGCCGACTACTAGACAAGTAGTAAGTGACTGTTGTGGTGCCTTGTAGGACTCCTCTTGCCATAGAGTATCTTAGAGTCTGGGACTCGAGTTGAATTAAGATAGGTGGTTTTATCCTGCCCGAGACAGGAGACGTCATAAGCTAGTGGCCGGGCTATAGCGCCAAGGGGGTACAGAGGGGTAGTGCTGGTTGTACCGTGTCATAACTTCATTGTCGGTCGTTGAATAGCTTTTGAGCTGGGTATTGCAGTAAAGCAGTGGTATCAGTGGGTGACAAGAGTAGGGGCTCTGTTGTTGGTCACTTATTAATTCAGTTTGTATAGCTTCAGAGTTGTGTATCGCAGAAATAGTTGTTGCAGTAGTGACAAGAGTAGAAGCTCTATTGTCGGTCACTTACGGTATGTGTGTATTGAGCGGGATCATAGGCCGGTTTTGCAATTTGATTCCCCCTCTGGAGTTGGTTATCTTCTTTGTCTGATACCACGTGGTATGACGTAATCAGGCAGCCTCTTACCCTAGACACGAGCAAGGTGATTCTTTGTAAATAATCTGTAGATATATTTGATGTTGTCGAGCCAGTTAGTGTTTGAAATATATGTTGAATAACAGTTCGCTGCAGTTGTATGTTTTACGAGGGTGGGGGCTCTGAGCTAGTAGTGTTTTGCCTGTGTGAGACTGAGCGAACGTGTCAGAGTATGAGAATCTTTTCCCTCGGAAGATTTCTCTAGTTATTCGCATTATTTGTAGAAACCGTTGACCTGTTGCAGTAAAGGTTTTGGTGACGATTGCTCAATTAAATCTACATTTTACGAGATCACCATAAAAGTTTGTCCAGTAATTCGGAGAAGTCGAGTCCAATAAGTTAAGGTACGGCCCGTCACGTCACAGCCTGTACTCTTGTTTTTTTTTTTGTAATGTTGTCTCTGCGGAATTATTATAAGCGTACTGCAAAGTGTTCTGTACTGGAATGCGCTTAATATTATTATTCTGATATGGCTTGTGGTAATACTCCGACCCCTAAACCACCACACGTTCGCATGTAATCTGTCATCTTGCTGTCGCGGCTTGTCGAGATTACATGCAATCTTATGTGTAGGGAGACTGTAACGTGATGGATTATCTGGATCGTTTGGGCAGATATTGTTTGAAGTACATCCGGGACAACACCCTTTGGACACGCTGTCAGTTTAGTGATGACCAGATAACGGCAGAGTAGAAACTAGTGAGAACACTGGGAGGATGTGATGGAGAACGTTGGGGTATGGTGGAGAACAGTGGGGTATGGTGGAGAACAGTGGGGTATGGTGGAGAACGGTGGGGTATGGTGGAGAAAGATGGGGTATGATGGATGGGGAGCTGTGAAAGGTCTGGGGTGACGCCATTTGCAGGGACTTCTCATCAACAGGCAGTGGATCTGTCGCCCGAGGGACTGTTTGAGGCGCTGCAAGGGTGTTTACCACATTTGAGAGGGATGGAGAGTGTTTTGATTAAATTTCTTTCCTCGTTGTCTTCATTCTTGTCTCCCTTTCGCCTTCTCTGGCCTCCCTGTAGCTTTTTTTTCATCCTGTTTCATGGGCAGTGACCTCGCGGCAACGTGAATATTGCGTCTGGGATTTTTGTGTTTTTGTTTTGTGAATTCAGACAGACTTGACCTTGCCGTTGTACCGGTGACGTACTTTTTATTACACAGGTGACGAGAAGGGTCCTGCTTTATATTCAAGGCCTCCGTCACTGGGCGACAATGTTCATTTTGTTTAGGATAGATGCATATTTTCGTACAGTGCGTGGTGTGAGAGCAGAATGCGTCCATGTATCTCATCATCCATCCGTCAACAGCCCACCCCAGGGAATGCGTGACAGA
>SMGT01001531.1:169242-183832 GCA_004794575.1 Lanistes nyassanus | reverse complement strand
ATGTATGGTCGTCTCATGTATGGTCATCTCATGTATGGTCGTCTCATGTATGGTCGTCTCATGTATGGTCATCTCATGTATGGTCATCTCATGTATGGTCATGTCATGTATGGTCATCTCATGTATAGTCATCTCATGTATGGTCATCTCATGTATGGCCATCTCATGTATAGTCATCTCATGTATGGCCATCTCATGAACAGGGCAGGCGGGGGAAGGGTGGGGGCAGTGGAGGAATCCGGATCACCAGGAGAAAATCCGACGGCAAGCTCTGTAAAAAGTACGACATTGAGAGAAAGTACGTGTGCCGGACACTGTGCTTGAAACCACGGCCCCCTGTGTGGGTCACATGTACGCGTTTACTGCTAGGCTAAGGGCTGTCCCTTCTCATAAATAGCAGGTAAGAATAGAAGTAAACACTACAGACACGCACACAATCCCTGTTGCTTTCTCCACTCCTAAGGCTTCAGGTCACGACGGCTGAATTCTCTAGTGCCAAGTGTCGCTAATGAAAGTGTATACTGTAATGTACTCAAACGCATTTCTCGGAGCCGGGGCAGTCTTGCACTAAAACAGGTATCAAACAACGGTAAGTGCGGCGTACGCAATATTTTATGAGACGCTCCAGGAAATCGTGGGCGATATTTTGTTAAAATTCCAACAATGACTGCTCCTTCAGTTATCTGTTTCCGTGACCGCCCCTTTTTCAACAGCTACCCGGGCTTGAAAAAGCGCAACAAAATGGAGCCAATCAAAAATAGTCTTGCATAAAATATGAGTGGGGGCCCCTATGATATCTTTTAGGGTCCCCACTCAAAACCTTTCAATTTCCTGGAAGATCATACTGCTATAATCCCACCCACCCCTCTCCTAACCCCTATCCCCCATTATAATCCCCCCTTTACCCTTCCCCTTAACCCCCCTCCTCCCGAAACATACCCCCTCTTCCTCCCTCCCCCGTGTTCTCGAAAAGACCTGCGAAATATAGTTTACCATTTGATTGGCTCCGCTTTTTACACATCGGAAATAAAGCTCGTTGTTTGATTGGCTCCAGTGAATTAGAGCTTTTACTTGCTGACCCATCTCTTTCGTGTTTCCACAACCGACGGTTTTTCTGCTCAGTTTGGTGGCTGTCAGAATGTATGTTTAGTCTGGGATTGTGTTTTTTTTCTTAAAAAAATGTTCATTCAACTTTGGCAACGGCACCTTACCTCCCCTTACGTCAGTCCTTGACTTTTCAGTATCCGGGTTCTATTGGTTGGTTGGTTATTAAAGGGACAGTGCTTCCACCTGGCGGTGATTTCGCACTTTGGGGGGGGGTGCGGTCCTATTAGTAATCAGGCAGTTTCATGTGCGGGGTAGATGGCCGAAAAGACTTTGCACACTGTATAAATCCAGGAAATAATCCTTGGCCACACCAGGATTCGAACCAGCAACCTTCCAAAAGCTAGTCCGCAGCTCTACCAACTGAGCTATCCAGGCCCCCAAATCGTCAAGGAACCTTGTTGTTGTTTTTGTTGTTGTTTTGTGAGGAAGGTGCTTTAACCTCGCGGTGATTTCGCACTGAAGGGGAGGGGAGATAGGTGTGGGGAACGGGAAGGGGTCTGCGATTTGGTGTCCTGCACTGGTAGAGGCTATGTGTGGTCCCGCTGGCTGGCCTCTCTCCTGGTGCACTGATGATGGCTTGAGTAGCTGGAGTGGTGGAGTTTTCGCTGGTCAGACCTACCGCCACTGCATCCCTACAGTCTTTTATCTCTACCGCTAAGGTGCTTTGTGTAATATTGGTTTACTTTGATATAGTCTGTTTTTATTTTTAGTGTTTTACTAGTAACCTCTAGTAACGTAGAGGAACGTATCTAGTAACGTATCAAGGAACGTAAAGTTTCGGGACCAGGTTTATAAGAACTGTCACGTGTTTGGGCCTTGGGTGGGTCAAAGGAAACCCAGCTATTGTCCAAGGTGTGAAAACCTTGACGACCACCTAGGTACATCTGGGCCCAAAGTCCCCTTAGATTCAGCCGAGACCTAGTTGATGACGTCGTCAGCAGGGGGTAAAGGTGATAACAGAGGGAGAACTACAGGTGACACGTAGCACCCTGTGACTGCGACGTTAGACGACGTGTTATCGAAACTTGGGCCTCCAGACATCGTTGAAGATGTAGGGGATTAGCTCACCTAGGTATACGGGAATGTCAAGCGGTGGTTGCGTCACCACTGGCGAGCCGCCAGCCTGTGATAATAGAAGAGGCTTATGATGCTTTGTGGTGAAGGAGGGAAGGTGGCCGTTAGCTTGCTGGCCAAGAGGTGTGGCCTGAGTCTGTCTTTGACCTGATTCGTTGTTGGAGATTTAGACTGACCACATGTGATCATGGATGTGTATTGTATGTGCATGAGCTATATAATACATTGTAGGAGAGGAAATCATCATCACTGAGGGGCCTGGGTAGCTGAGTTGGGAGAGCTGCGGACTAGATGGAGGTTGCTGGTTCGAATCCGAACTCCCCGAACACTGCCTGTCTACACTGGCCATCTTACTGCAGCTATCAGTCTGGTGGTTCTTTCAGTGTATAGCTTAGTAATAGCCCCCCCCCCCATAGTTTGAAACCACCACCATGGCTGCATAATATTAACAATGAAGTCTTCTAAATCTGATTGTGCTTATATGAATCATTAACGTGCGCTTCAAAAGTCTACACTTTAAATCCATTCACCATATATCTATATATATATATGGCATCAGCTTTTGCACGTAAGACCACTGTCCAGTTGAATTCATGATCAGTGTCCAAGTGATGGAGCATGTCTGTGCAAATAGCTCGAACATAGCGGTAGTCTGTTTGTAGGTTCTGCAAGTATTTGCTGGAATCTTCTGGTGTGCAAGATATTTTTCGGGTGTAATTGGAATTCATGTCACGGTACGTGATAAAAATCTCATTTTTTTAAATATCGGAGATCTTTCGGGTATGCTAAATGTCGCACGTGTCTTGAATTATCTGCAGGTAAGTTAGAGATGGTTCAGGTGTTTCAGATACCCTGCACGTAACTAAGTGTGGGGACACCCTCTGGACCTTATTGGGACTACTATCGAGTTAACTTCATCTTGTTACATGAACATGTTTGTTCTTTAGAGCGCTTCGTACCATTCGGATAGTTCTTTCAAAGAGTTTGGTAGCACACACCATTGTTCAAGGTGATAGCGCTTTGAATTCTCAGATTGTTGTGTGATAGTGTAATCTTTCGTTGTCATCTCTCTGTGTCAAAGGGGGAGACAACCATTTATGTCATATTGGGAGTGAGAGGATGGAGCCTTTAATTTGCATGCAGCGCCAATGTGCGGCTCAGACCTTTCGATCTTATGACGTCATTTTGAGTGCGCACAGCTCTCGAGACATCGAGACAAATCTCAGTGTAAATGTTACAGTCGACATTACAGTAGTAAATGCATGGACTAGAAAGTTAGCTCTGTGTAATCAGGGAAGCTGTTATTGTGTTAAAACAGGGATGGGGATTTTTTAAAACGTTTTCATTGGCCCGAAAGTTTAATAACTTAAAAAAATTTCACTAGGCTCTCAAGTTTCCAATGCTATGCTGCTTCTTTTTATGATTACAGCAGTCGCCCCCCCCCCCACACTAAAAAAAATCCATAGTTCGATGGGTCGGTGATTTATGACTTTTAATGGCTTCGCAAGATTTCTAGTGCCCCGGGGGCATCGGGTGCTGTACTTCATTTCTGTAAAGAGTTAAAGATGCCTGTTTCGTTTGCCGAAGTTCATTAACTTTACTCCCCACTTTCTCTCTCTCTCTGTCTTCTCACTTTCTGCCAACCTATGTGTATGTATACCTGCTTACCTGCAGCCGTTTTCCTATCTGTTGCCTGACTGTGGTGTTGTCTGCCTGTCGCCATTTCGACTTGTCTGCCTGACAACCTGTCGGCATGAGCGAGAGGAAGACAGTGGAGGAGTTGTCTCCCTGCAGCTCTGTGCTTCCTGTGTTGCAGACTACCGCATGGGCACGCGGGCTGTGGAGATTGCGGCCGCCGGGCTGTTCGTTCTGACCGCCCTCTACCTGCTCATCGAGAACTGCGTTGCCGACTTCCAGGGGCGACCACTCATCGCCAGATTGTGCCCCGGCCTTTTGAGCATACTAGCAGGTGACTGTGTATAAAGCTGAGCGTGGAAACGTATGTTCCATGTGTATAGTAGTGTGTGTTCATCTGTATAAAGCTTTTCTTTTCTTTCTTCTGTCTAACCTTAACGCTTCCTTTTCCTCGTAAGTATGCCTACTAATTATGTGTGTGTGTGTGTGTGTGGATATTGTCTAGCATTTGTCATATGTCTTTGAATGCATCTGACTATCCGTTCGTCATTTAGGCTGTTCATATACTTACCTGAAGGTTGACAGTGACAATAATTTTCAGGTATGGCTGGACTAGCTGGGATCATTACCTTCGCCGTTAAAACCAACCAGTCCGGCAACATTCAGAACTTGACATACGGATGGGCTTTGGCCCTAAACGCCGCTGGCTCCGGCTTGGTCATTGTGCTCGGGGTGGGGCTGTGCTTGTCCGGAGCGTTTTTCGAAAGCAGCAGAAAGGAGAAGAAAGCTTTTTCTCAAAGCGGTGACAGCCAGGAGATGAAGGCCTACGTCAACCACGCAATGACTTTCGACGACATCGGCCACCAGCCTCTGGACAGCGCAGCCGGCTATGCTGTCTACAACGGTCACGCCAGCCACCCAGGCTCGCGGAGCAGCTTGCTAGGACCGGGTGGCCACCCGAGCTACGGGCCGTCTATGTACCACAGCTCGGGACCGGCGTACGGCGACTCCATGCTGCCCAGTCTCGCTCCACAGCCGTCCTACCTGGACGAGGGTCGCATGCCGGGGCTGGGTCTAGGTCAGGTCTATGACCTCAGCGAAGGTTACAAGCCTGTGAGCTCGCGCAGCGCCAGCCCGCGCAATGCCGACTACCTCACTCCCGTCGGCCCGCCACCCACGGCTATGTCCTACCCCGGGCATCTGGACGTGCCTGTGGGACGCACCGCTTTTCGCAGCGAAGAAGTCGGGTACATGCGAGCTACCCGACCTGGCTACGCTGCGGATGACTATTACAGGGGAGGGCGTTACTAACTGAAGCGTTTTGCAGTTCAAGGCATTTTGTTCGTTCCCACACTCCTCCACACACACAAATCATGGAATATAAAAGGGTAAATAGCTTCTGCAAAGCAGAACAGTATCACAGCATGGTGCATCATTGGTTGAGCGTACCCGAGTCCTATTATGGAACGCTAAGACAGGCGCCGGATAGAAACGGTGGGCAGGGACGGAGGAGAGAGGGAGGGATAGGAATGGGGCGATGCATCGTGCGGTTGTGAAGATCAAGGTTATGATAAAATGGCGATAATTTTTCATGTTGTGATATAGATGCACTGCTGTGTGTGAATTTCAACCAGGTGTGCGCTGGTTGTTGTCTACGCCAGCTATTCTGCACTGTCTACTGGTGTTCGAGAAGAAATCATAAATATTTGCTGACAATTTTTTTCTTTATTATTCGATTTTTTTCTTTTTAATTACTTCTTGTTGTTGCTATCCACAGCTCAGTAATACAGTTCATATAACCACGAGCGTTGATATGTACTGGCTTTGAACCTTTGCACTTGACAGTTTTCGCCAGTACACTGCATATACGCGTATTCCTCCTTTTCCACCCACTCCACCCCATCCCACATTTCTCGCTGTCCTACAGCGGCAGAGGCAGGCGTGCTCACGCAAACGCACATATACAAACTTAAAATAACAATTCCTTGCATAAAAAAGCACGTGTTAAGAGAGAACCTCTAAATATTTGCTTAACTATTCATATACGCTTCCTGAAAAGCTGAAATTAAAAATCCTGCATGTCGACTTCAGCATAATGAAGAAACAGAATTATGACATGATATGCAATATGTATATATATAGGCCTATACAACTGTTTTATGCAACTGTTTCAAATCGCTGAGATTGACACATGCTGACACGCTCTGTAATATGCAGACATTGACGATTATGATGAACGATTTGAGAAGCGTCGCAACTAAACTGACATGTCTATCGATATATATATAAATATTTTAAATAAGTTCATGTCAGGTTGTCATGATTTTTTTCTGTCTTGATAAGCATTCTTCCAGACCCATCGTCTCTCATTTTCACAGTCATTAACGATCGATCTCTTCTTTTTCCTCATTAATTGTCAAGACAACGCCATTGTAACAAGCGCGTCTTTATGACGCAAACAGCAGCGGTTTTGTCTGTCATTAAAAGTCTGGCACAAGACAGATTGCAAGGCAAAGTTCCGCACAGCGCGCCCGAGTGAACTGTACATTTACCAGCACCTGTAGTTCACTGGCACAGCCCAAGGGGCAGTTACACAAACAGTTCGCTGGACACGTTAGTTCGCTTGCAGATCACACAATCCTTCTCGAGATCTAGCATCAAAAAGTCGTTAGACGATGTTTTTTCTTCACCTCGTGTGACTGAGGCACTGTGCACGCGATCATGTCCCTTTAAGCGTGTGAATGTTGTGGGTGTTTGTACCGTAAGCTGACGAGTTGACACTCATCTAAAATACGCTCCTTTCCCTGTTTCTGTTCATTGTAGGTGCTTCTTCAAAAAATGCCAATAAAAGTAATTCTTTTCCTTGTGTCATTATTTGCTGTGTATCTTTGTTGCCAGTCAGAAAATAACTGTCAGCTTTTGTTTCACACTATTTCAGAATCTCTGTACTCTGTACTGTAATTTTGTCTTGTGTGGGTGTGTGGGCGTGCGTGGGTGTTCGTGCAGCCATGCGCTTTTTGTCACCCAGTATATTTATATGCAATCAGTAATGTGCAGGCGTGTGTAGCTTCTTATGTTTTTCTAAATGTGCACCAATACACTCATTTACAGCTCGGTTTTAATGTTATTCATTTCAATTACAATGATTTTAGTGAAGAATTGTCCTTCACTACTGCAGTAGCAACCCCCATTATCGGAACTGTAAAAAAAAAGCTGATACAAAAATGTATTAAAGAATACAACAGGTGAAGGTGTTCTTCCATGCGTCATTGAATAATTGCCAACATTGATTTAACGCATATGCAAATGCTTTCTGAGTTTTATCGTCTGGTTTGCGGGAAATACTGTTTTTCTTCAGGGGGCGTAAGTGCCATGGAAGTAATATGTCGGGAACGGAAGAGCTATGTCCCTTGGTATGTCGGCAAGATTTAAGGCGAACAACACATTCAAACAAAAAAACTGAGCACAATTTCGAGTGTAATGCAGCAGTTTTATTCTTTAAACACAACATAAGCTCTCTCTATTTCTCTCTCTCTCTCTCTCTCAAACACACACACTCACAGGGAGGTTCAGTAAATTGAAGGCACTTGTAATTTTATTATGCATGGAAATTCATTTCAGTCGTGGAATTGGGTGTATGGATTACCTGTTCCTGTACTGTCCGCAAGTCGGTATTAAGGCGCACCTGTGACAGTAATGTTTAGTAGGTATTATTTTTTTATGACCAATGTCATTTCTTGTCCTAAACCGTGAACACTTTTCGGAAACTTTATCTTGAAAACAAGAAATAATTCTGATTTCGGAAAAGAAACAGCACACGTATCTACGCATAGGCACGCTGGGATTTTTCAGATATTCTAAAGCCAAAATACTGAACAACATATGATTTTGATTCAGGAGTTGCAGCAAAACTTGCGTTTCTTCCTCCTGTTTTTGAAGGTCTCTCTACCAGAACTCTCAGGGATCAAAGCTTTGACCTTTGTCCGATCACCTGTGACGTTGATCGCTAATCCCGCCTGTTCCATGTTCTCCCCCATCCCGCCATTTTGTCGCTCCTCTTTGGACAAGGTACGTTCTTCATCCTCTTGTCGTTTCAAGTCCTTTTGTGCCACCCCCCGTTCAGGAAGCACCTCTTCCCCCTTGTTCAGTTTACTCTTTGCTTCTACTTTCTCTGTGTGCAGAACCCGCTTGTCCTCATTCTGTGTTGCCGCCATTTCTTCCCAGTTTTTCTCGACATCTTCCAGTTTTCCCCACAGCAGTTCTTTTTCTTTCGTCTCTTGTTGTTTTTGGAGTGCCTCACCCTCTCGTCGCTGTCTCTTTGTTTCTTCGTCTTTCTTTTTCCTGATCATTTGCTCCATTTCCTCCCTCTTTCTAAGTTGTGCTTCCATCCACGACTGTTCCTCCTGTCTGTCCAGGGACGTGGCGAGATGGCGACCTCCAGCGACCACAGTCTGGTTAGTGTCCGCCGCCATGTTCTCGTACTCGCCCAGACCAGCGCCGTCCGCGGGCTTAGCGCCACCTGGCGTATCCCCACCCACGACCTCGCACTGAATGTTGACCTTGACCTCTTCCATGCTGGGGCTCAGCTGCTCGTCGAGCATGTGGAGGTCAGTGGCGGGTGGGGATCTCCTACAGGCGACGACGAGAACGCTGAAGACGAGGCGACAGCAGTAGGCGACGATGCTAACGATTAACGACCAGCCCGCCCTACGCTCCTCTAACAGCTGCAGGACTTGCTGGTCGTTCGTTGTGCTGTAGACGTTCAGCGAGACGTAAAACGCAATGGCGCCCCCAAGTCCCAGAACTCCTGCAAACAAGAGATTTCCGTCAAGAATAGAACAGCAGACGATAGTCTCAAAACAGTAAAGGAAATTTCTAAACTGAACACACCTCATCAAAAGTCGAATTTAAAAAAATCTGCTGGCCACGAGACAGGAAGTCGAACTGGAGGGTGAGGTGTTTCCTTGTGAGGAACATCTGCTGAGATGTTTAGGTTAGGAAAAGCCTAAAGATAAAAAAGTGGTGTAAATTGGACAAGGGTAATGGCAGTATGGTCTTCATGCCTTAGGAGCAAACTAAAAATTTGGAACTTCCACTGAAGTAGGGTGTAGCAGGTTTCCGATAGTGACAGTGGGGGGTGGGGGGAGGGGAGAGTCTGCAGTGATTGCATCCTCAGTTTAGGAATTTCCAACTTCGATATACGGTTATCATGTTGTTGTTGTGATTTGGCATGTGCTCCTTCCAGTCTGTAAGCTCTGGTTTCCCGTTGGAAATTCTGTTTTTATTACAACGGTAAGGCAAGTGTGCGACGCCTTACTATGGGAAGATGTTTTACATTCTTCACACACTGCGTTCTATACAAGAGGCGATTTACTGCTAGTCTGTTTACAATATTTGGACAGACAACGTTATGAATCTAAAAATGGGTTTACTAGACTTCCTTAAGGATTCCTTATTTCTGTGACACGACTTGCGCTATGTACACTATAAATGTGTAGAAATGAGACAATTGTACATACAACGTAATGCCTTTTTATCATCACTGCTTTTATTTGGTTTAATCGCACCGTGCGAAGACGCATAACTGACCCCCAGCGAACATTTGACGACATTTGATGACGTACCAGACAAGACCAAGAGGAGATCCCGAAAAAGCGTAGCAGCTTGCCTGCTGCGTACGTCAGTGTCAGAATGCTGCCAGCGCCTGACGCCTCCGCTGCACAGCAGCTGCAGCACGGACACAACACTCAGCGAGACGAAAATGGTCTCCAGCAGTTGAAACAGTCGCAGCACTGTGGACTGGGCTTTGCAGCCAGACAATGAATAAGATACAGATGAAATGGAGACAAACTTTTTTTTTGAGGGTGTTTGTGTGGTTTGGTCAAAATATTTCAATTTTGTAATCTGCCAGTTAAAAGAGGCAAGAAAAGGGGGTGCACACATGTACACAAACTGCCTGCCTGTCTGTCTGTCTGTGTAGATCACGCGAGAACATAGTCATTCACAAAACGCACATGAAGTCACACCTGGATCTCCCGTCTGTACCAGAAATACCGACACTGACTGAGTGACTCTAGATGGCAGTTCCCCCATAGTTCTCTTTGTATCCTTTCTTTTTGCGCGTTGTTTGCATCCAACTCACCGCGCCACGGCGTGACCTTGTAGAAGTACTCGCATTCTTCAAACGACTCGACCGACAGGCAGTATCCCCACACCCCCAGCACGACGGAGAACCGTCCAACCCTGACGACCAGCCAGCTGGGCTCCAGGTAGCAGACGACTATCGTCAGTTGGCAAGCCAGCAGCCCCCCCAACACATACCAATATTTGACGTCACATCTCCGGATAAACCTTCCTCTTGCCACTTCATCGCTGCTCATTCGTCTTGGCCCCTTCAGCGAGTCGCGGTCCCTTACCATCTTCACCATCTTCCCAGTAATGTTGCGAGACTAAGTACACCCGGCAAGTTGTTAATGTGAACCCCAAACGGACGTTTTGCCAAACTGATCTTTTTACTGGACGAAGATGGTGGCTTTGTGTTCACGATTGTAGGCTTCTGACAGCAGCAGGGGTCTTGATCGGCGAATTCCCGACGTGTCTGTTCTTGGAGAGAAAATCAATGTACGTCATTGCACATCACTGACATGGCGCCACACATGACGCAAACGCTGCGCGTGCGTGGAAGCTATGAAGAGTGTGTTTCTGACGTTTTATGACGTAAGGCATGATTGTATGATTGCAGTGGATTGTGCACCGTAGCACCGCTTGATCTCAGCCGTTTACAGAGAGTTGAGGCTCTTTAAAGGATGTTGTGCAGCAGCAAGAATTCGCTAGCCTAGCTCAACATTTCCTTTTGGTGTAGGTCAACCCTTGTAGCGCCCAAACTTCTGGTAAGGTGCTGTCACAGACGCTGAAGTAAGTAGTTAGGTACTTGCAGAGGGACGGTGCTTTCAACTAGCGGCGACTTCGCGAGGAGATGGTCCTATTAGCTATGCAGTGACAGAAACACCAGACCGTCTGCAGTAAAATGGTCAGTGCAAAGAGGCAGTAACCAAATGGAGTCTGCACAAAGTCTTGCTCCAGGATATAATCCTTGATGTCTTCCGGATTTAAACAAGCAGCATTCACTTGCTCGTCCGCAGGTCTACAGAGCAGAGCTAACCAGGACCTCGTACGTTGCAGTACGCAGTACAGAATACATCAACTTGCCAAGGGAGAGAACAGCAAATAAGACCAAAGAGTTGTGTGTCTTTGGTGTCTAGGATGCTGATAAATACTTCACGAACTCTTCCGAACATCTTGAGGTGTAGGCTGGGAGAGAACTTGTGAATGAGGTAAGTCCACACTGTCACACCGAAATTTCCTCACGAGAGTGAATTTACGGGCTTAAAACTTAAAACGTAAATAGGAACAATCAGAGGAGAGACAGAAACGAACTATGAAAGGAAGAAAGACAAGAAAAAGGGAAATCCAAACAAATAAAAGGATACGATGAAGAAGAGAAAAGACCTGAGATGGAAGGAAACGGGAGCAAGAGAGGAATGCAAGATCTCAGAAGAAAGACAAGGGAGCGGGAATGACTGTAAAAAAAATTGTAGAGCAAAAAAAAAAAGGGGGGGGGAGAAAGAAAACAATAAAGAAAAAGAAAAAAGAAGAAAGAAAGAAGGATGAATGTGTTGCTAGAAGGAAAAAAGGAAGAAATCTTTCTCCTGTTCCTGTTAGGGTTCTTGTAATTGAATAAAGAACAAATGAGGACTGAGCGCTATAAATCATCAAACGATAATCCCAACAAGGTAGTGGCAGCGCTAGATACAACCGTATGCTGACGTATGCAACCAAGGGAGCCTACCGTACCCAAACACGTAGCAAAGAGAGAGTCGAAAGTAAGGAACATGGCAGATCTTCAAATCACGATCTGCCGTCCCTTTCTTTTAAACGACCCTAGTCTTCACACAGCTAACCCCCTGTGTCATTCTTAAGCACGCGTAGGCCTACATTTCTTCTTAGATTAATTAATTTGAATTTATCATGAAATAATGAAAAATATGCGAGAAGTCTGACAAACGCTATGAACTTTTTCTTCACAGAAAAGTGTGCTTGCCAGAATGTTTTTCAGTGTCGGAAGGTAAACAACCAGTTTAGCAAAGTATTCAGTTGACCGAATTCTGAGGTCAGTCCCAAAGCCTGACGTCTGCTTCACACGCCGGGCGTTATGAAGCTCTTGTGGCAGTTGGCGTTATGGTTGAGGGTGTAAGCCATGGGGGCAGATGCCGAAAATGGCTGACCACGACAGATCTCCTCCAAAGTGTGGCAAGTGCTTTGGAACCAGGACTGGGCCGTACTTTCTTTGACAAATCGTCATTTGCTGTCTAACGGACTTTGTCCTGTCTTCTTGCGTTGGGAACACGGCAGCCAGTTAAATCTGCTGCCAGCACAACTCTTTGTCTCGTCCTTGACCCCTCTCCCACCCACCCACTGTAGTTCGCTTGCAGTGAGATGACGTTGGCTTCATGCGCTGTGTACAGGGACGAGACTGACATATAGTGACCCATTTCTCCCCCCTCCCATTTCTCCCCCTCCCTCTCCACCGCAAGAGAGACCTCATCAAGCGTTTGATTTTATCAGGAGTGGAAGAGGAAATCTACACCGGATACTCGCGGAATAGGAAACCCAGAAGCAAAGAATCAAACCTGAAGATACTATGAGGATTCCATGACAACCAGACAGCAGAGAGAACTCCAGTCACCCCGAGAGCCAATGGAGAGAAAAATAAGCAAACTGTACTTCCCTTCGAGGCTTAGGGTTCGAGTCTTGGATCGATGCGGGAGACATTGGAGGAAATTGGCGCTCTAATCCAGACACTCAAAGCCAGAGCTTGCCTGACTCCCTTGATGATGTCTCGGAGGCAATGCACTTAATTCTGCACTCCTTACACACTAGTTCTATCTCAGGCTCTGCCTGTCGCGCAAACGCCACCCAGGGACATGTAACTTAGGATCAGAAAATTCAGGAAACACCTTGAAGTTTTACTTTGGTGTAAGCCTCTCCACCTTCGGGGCAAAATCAGAGGAAGTTTCGAATGATAAACCTGTGTGGGAAAGCGATCACGCTTCATCATATGTAATGATAAACCTGTGTGGGAAAGCGATCACGCTTCATCGTATGTAACTAGACGTTCTATACCAACGTGGGAGCGAAAGTGTTTATTACTCGAAGCTTCAGAGCGTGCTAAGGCGTATGAACGCTGCTGTGCAGTAATATTACTTGAGGACAATACCTGTTATGTTATACGACATGTGAAAATTTTCTAAAACGTGTTTACCATCAGCGTCTACAAATTAGAAATAGTTTTTCTGCATTCGCAAGAGAGGTGAACACTCTAGGTGAACACTTGATCTGGTTTACGGTTGATTACTGGGGTAGAAATAATCTGCGAATGCGCATCTGCAATGTGAAGCATTTCACGTGCCGAATACGACATTAAATCGAATTTTATAACATCCATCAACACGTTTTCAACATGGCACCAGGCGCAAACAATTCAGGCTTCAGGGAAACGAAAGATTTTATTGCCTGGTCAAGACATACGTGCTTCTATTGATTTTATAGGCTGAACAGTCATCTCAGTATCAGGTAAACACGTTTTTGGAGTAGTCAAGCAATGCGTATTTCCACTGGCTTTATGGGTTCGTAAATAACGGATTTTACAACGCACCTGGTGATTTACGATGACTGTCCTGGAATCATCCTACAACATGAGTCCAAAATGTTCTTGGGACAAATAACAAAACGGTCTGATGATAACCTCGAGAGATCGTCAGAAACAAACAGGTTGGAAAACAAGGGGAGCACAGCGGAGACTAAACGACACCCTTTCGATTTACGAGGTCGTAAACCTCGTCTGACGACAGTTATCAACGCGCCCCGTGTGGGAAAGCATTCTATGCTAGCGATAACAACAGAACGTCCAGTCACCAGACTGGCTGCATGAGTGGACTATCTGCCATTTTGGTTTTAACAGTGGTCGTCAGGTCTGTTCTCCTGACGCATGTTACGTGCGTCTTTACGTCCGTAGATACAAACGGCCGTATGGACGTAACCCCGTCCACAGCTAATGGCAGCTGTAAAATTTTACTCCGGACAATCTCATCGTGGGACATGTCGGACCTCTGCAGCAAAAAAAAAATGTGGATAAGAAGAATTTTCAGATCGCTATTAACACAAGGTGATGAAACAACTGACCATTAAAAGTGCCTTCAAAAGGGTCAATATCAAGGGGTTTTCAGGTACACACAGTCTGGTAGCTTGGCGACCAACAGGTAAATAAACATCGTGGCGATTCTGCATTTCCCTGGCTACAGTTAGGAACCGGAAGTATGGCTACTTAGGACGCGAAGCAAACAATGGCGCGACACTCACAAACAGAACGAGGCTTGCAGGACCTGTAAACCACCCCTAGCCTTGTTCGTTGGTATTCCCTGGAGTTCTATTGATCTGACCATCAAAAACTAGATGACAGAAGCAAACACTGCACTAAAACATGCTTTCTATGCAAAGGGAAAATACACGTTTCTCATGCGCAAAAGGTGATTGAATCCGAGCATCAACTGCGTAAAAGTAATTAATACAAGAGAAAAACAGCAAGAAAACAGATAAAAGCAACTACAGAATACAATGAACTACAGAAAGAAAATAACAACACGGAAAGAACAAAAGAAAAAGAAAGAAAAAAGGCAGATGCAAAGAAAAGCGGAGGGGTTGAGAGAGATGGGGG
>SMGT01001531.1:152075-163765 GCA_004794575.1 Lanistes nyassanus | reverse complement strand
AGAGTTATCTTGCCCGTTGTGACGTGTCGCGACAGGAGAGTTATCTTGCTCGTTGTGACGTGTCGCGGCAGGAGAGTTATCTTGCCCGTTGTGACGTGTCGCGACAGGAGAGTTATCTTGCCCGTTGTGACGTGTCGCGTCGGGGGACGTCGGCCTCAGTGTTTACTGCGTCGGTTGTACCAGTTGCTGCAACAATGAATTGAAGGGAGGATGCCAAACTTTATAGAGCTCCTCCCTTCCTCAGACAGGTATTGGTCGTATGCTAGATTTTATGCAAAGCCTAAGTGAACTTATTCTACAATATTGTGGTTAGTAAGAATTAAAATGATTGCGTGTGTGTGTGTGTGTGTGGTGTGTAAGAGAGCTTTTATGCCCTCCCCCCTACCGCGGGCTTCTGTGCTCGTTTAAACGTGTGTGCAGAGACGCGAGAGAATCGCGCAAGTGTGTATGTGTGCGCGCACTTGTACGTTCGTACGTGGGTGACCATGTGTGTATGTGTGTGGAGGGTAGGGTTGGGTGGGTATGCGTGCTTGCACTTGAGCATGCACTGGTTGTGTTCAATTCGCTATCCTTCTTTTTACCGCTTTGCACTTTTAAGGAAAAAGGTCGATTTTACATTATATGCGGCGATGTTTCCTATGCAGGGAGGAGTGAGACGGACATCCTGAAGTACCGCAAACAAATCCAGAGACACTAGGTCACTTTCTACAGGGACACAGGGACACATTCTACAGGGACACAAGGCCACTTTCTACAGGGACACGAGAAGACAGTAGAAACAAACACCTCCAGAGACACAGGGCCACATTCTACAGGGACACAAGAAGACAGTAGAAGCAGTTTTATGAGCATCGGGCTGAACGAAAAACGCAGATTTCACGCTCATCGGATAAGGTTTGCGCTCGTAAAAAGAAATCTTTAAATCTATTCCCTGTATTTTTAACACTTTATAATCGTCAATTCGAGAAAGAAATATTTTCCTAGACTAAGAGAACACTAAATATTTGTAGTCATTGCGAATCTCACGCGTAAGCCGCAAGAGAAATATTTCAAAGCAACACTTCACAAATATTGAATCTTGCCTTTGTTTCACTACTGATCATTATTTATGTTATTGAACGCTATTTTGGCTGTGAATAAACTACGGAAGAAACGGGTGGACAGTGGACACAGAAATTATCAACTGTTTGTATACTCACTCACGCACGCACGCACATGCACACGCCTACTCACACCTCGAGTAACAAAATACAAACACAAAAGTTGGTTGCTGTCGAACACAGGTGGCTATTTGTTTGTCGTGAACAGCTTAGACGACAGGTCGAGAAACAGTCGAAATGTGCACATTTGTGGAAACACACAGTTACAGACAAAGTGCTTGTAAGAGTCTCTTTCAACAAACCAAACAATAATAAAGCTATAAAAATCCCAGATATTTATTGCAGAATAAAGCTCACCATAAACAAGACAACAAAAAAGCAGTTTTGGGTCTAGAAGACAAATTAAGGAGCAGGGATGACGGCTGGAGAGGAGAGTGTAGGAGGGAGATTTGATGATGGCTTTGTTTCCACAGCAAGAACTGAAGTGAATGTCCTTGGAATTGTTCATGGAATCGACTCGAGGGGCTTGCAAGGTATGCCGAGCCAATATTTGCGCAAAATTGATAAACAATACAGCCTGGACCTGTTTTTGATGTGGAAGTGGGAAAAGCTGAAACTGCGTATGATTTTGAAATGTTTTCGCAGCAAAATCCGCCAGCGAATACTGCATCATATCCAGTGAGGCTATCTTTTGAAAAGATGAATTGTGCGTGCGTGCGCGCGCGCGGGTGTGTGTGAAGTTACTGGTAGAGAATTTCTCTCACCCCGTGAATCGTGTCCATGAGAATACAAGTTATACGTGTTCGACGGCTGAACGGAGCAGAAGACACTCTGCTGCTTGAAGAAGCGCGAATAAGTGAGTGCTGGCTTCCTCAGAGATGACGTGTTGACGACACAGCTTCGGAGGTTAATAGCCTGCCCTGCAAACCACCTCAGTTCGCACGTGCGGACTCGCCATTGGAGATTGAGGGCGACATGGGGCTGATCTGTAAATGAATCTGCCAACGACTAAGTTGATGTCATCGCGAAGTACCTCAAACGCCAGTGAGTCTCCCCCCCCCCCACACACACACACATTCACACACCATCCCATAGCTCGCCCTCCCCCGCCCCCCACCACCACCTTCCCATAGCTCGCCCTTCTCTCTTTCCTTTGTTTCTTTTCTCACGTCGGTTGCTTTGTCTTTCTTTCACTCTCTGCCTTATGGGGGTTTGCAGTTTTGCGGTTGTGTACATGTCTTTGACGGTGCGTGCGTGCGTGCGTGCGTGCGTGCGTGCGTGCGTGCGTGCGTGCGTGCGTGCGGCTTCCCTTGAATGTACCTGCAAGCTTTCAAGCTTGCATTGCAATCTTCTGACACTCGGGTTACGACCCCAGAGCTTCGTTTTCTGTTCTTGGTGTGCAGAGGAGAAAGAGAAAAAAACACCGTTGAGATTAATGACCGAGAATTTATTTTAAAATATCGTGTTTGTGTTTTCCCGAAGCTCAAGAAAATCACCTTCCACTTGCATTGCTTTCAAGTGTAAAAATGGCATTGTGAACCAACCCGCTGAACTGTCGCAGATACATGTGACATATAGAGGTAATGGAAGTGTGGCTATGTTAGATCATGACCTCAATAGGGCCACTCGCTTTCACGAACAGCCATTTTCGTCCACGAAGAACGACATAACCACTAAAACATTCCTCACAACCCAACAACCACCAGTTGTCCACCCACCAAACATCCCCTCGCTCAGGGTCCCCAGCGCTTCCGGTCAGTTCACCGACCCGGATAGTGCAACACTCTGCACCCAGACGATAGTTCGTGGCCTAACGCAATTAAACGGTCTGAGAGAACCGTACCTAAATATTTTGATTGGCTGGCGAAGTGTACATCTTGATAAGAAAAATGGGCGATACCGACTGACGGCGATGTCTGAACAAACATTCAAATTCCAGAGGCTGACCAGTCAGTCTTGTAACTGATCGGACGCAGAACGCAAGGGGGACTGAATTATGTGTCTGCAAAACTTTTGTGAATCCATTCCGATCTGGCGGAAAGACCGCTTCACCTGGCTGTATACAGGATTGACAACGGGGGATATATATTCGTCTGACATAGTGCCATTACATAACGGAATATATATATATATATAATGTACAAAGATTCTCACGAGAATACAAAAAGGAATAGTTATGGAAAATCTGGATTGCGTCCACTAGAAGCATAGTACTACGTAACAATAAATATTTTCAGATCTAGACATATTAACGTGACAGTACAAAAAAGAATCGTTTTGGAAAATTTGGACTGATTCCAAGGGAAGTACACGATGAAATGAGACTTCTTTCGGAAAACCAAGGCAGACACCGATATTGTGCCTCATAAAAAGATTGGACGTAATAGAATTCCTGGAGAAAGCCAAGTGACCAGTAGCGACATATACAAGGGTAAAGTTACTGTGAATGTGTATACATTATTGTTTGAATGACACAAATTAAAGTTTGTATACATTATTGTTTGGATGACACAGACAAATTAAAGTTTGTTTACATTATTGTTTGTATGACACAGACAAATTAAAGTTTGTTTACATTATTGTTTGTATGACACAGACAAATTAAAATTCGTTTACGTTATTGTTTGGATGACACAGACAAATTAAAATTTGTTTACATCATTGTTTGGATGACGCAGAGAAATCAAAAACACAAATTCTTTGGTGCCGTAAATCGTCCCTTCATAGGATGAGGGATAGCAGCAAGCAACCCTGTCAGTAATCGCATTAGAGACCACGCTTTGCCGGTTTTCAAAAGGAACCCGACAGACATAGACATACACAGAACCGTATGTTCATACCGAGTACCAGAGACTTTAACAAAATTACAGTGTTCTATGTATGCACATTCTTGTGTCTTTGTCACAGTTATACACGGGCGTTATGTGACTTTGTCTAAATTTGAACCTTTTGGTTTTTTGGTTCCTTTTTTCTTTCTTTATTTCTTACCTTTGTCCTTCTTTCATTCTTTCCTTCCATTTCATGGCTCTTATTAAAACTGTATGGCACGACGTGCTATAATTTATTATCTTTGTCAGACATCGCCATCGCTTTGACAAGACCGCCTCGGGGGTCAAGTAGTTAAGGCGTCCGCTTCCGAGGCCAGAGGTCAGTGGTTCGCGCCCCGACCGAGTCATACCTAAGACTTAAAAATTGGCCATCTAGTAGCTGCTCTGCCAGACGCCTGACACTACAGGGAACAGTACTAGGACTGGTTGGCCCAATGTAAGTACAATGTGACTGGGTGGGACTGAAGGTCTGATACCGTCCTGATACGCACCTAGTTTAAAGTGGAACTTTATGCAACAACCAACCAGCCAGCGCTTTGGCACAAAGATTTATTGGAAACTGACCCTCAGACTACCTTGCGTTATTTTGTGAATAAAAGCTTTCTCCTTATTGTGGCGTGTAGCTTGTCACATTTCACTCCTAGGATATCACCTGTCACTCTTAGCTTAGCCAGCTAGCTCCTCCCCTTTTCTTCACGCTTAGATAGGTGAGTGATACGCCATTGGTCATGGCAGCTGCCCTGCTCCACCTAGTCCGACCAGAACCGGTTTACTCGAGGTTAATGCCTCAGAACGACTGCTACTTAAGGAGGCAGAAACGCGATTACCGGGACACATACACACAGAGACAGGACATGGAGAGAGAGTCAATGTAGGGAGACCTAATGAAAGCAGACACGTGTAGACCCACGGACCTCGACCCCTCGCCATATTAGCCAAAGACGTGAAAAGAGCAAAGGACTCCAGCATCTCACGCAGGTACCCGGGGTGTATTCTGCCGACTACTAGACGAAGTAGTAAGTGTCTGTTGTTGTGCCTTGTAGGACTGCTCTTGCCATAGATTATCTTAGAGTTTGGGACTCGTGTTGATTTAAGATAGGTGTTTTATCCTGCCCGAGACAGGAGACGTCATAAGCTAGTGGCCGGGCAATAAAGCCAAAAGAGGAGGTATAGAGTGAAGTGTGGATCGTGGCCGTGTTATAGCTTCATTGCTGGTCGTGGAGTAGCTTTGGAATTGTGTATCGCAGAAATAGTTGTTTGAGTAGTGACAAGAGTAGGTGCTCTGTCGTTGGTCACTTATTAATTCAGTTTGTATAGCTTCAGAGTTGTGTATCGCCGAAGTAGTGGTTTCAGTAGTGACAAGAGTAGGTGCTCTATTGTCGGTCACTTACTGTATGTGCGTATTGAGCGGGATCATAGGCCGGTTTGCAGTTTGATTCCCCCTCTGGAGTTTGATTATCTTCTTTGTCTGATACCACGTGGTATGACGTAATCAGGCAGCGTCTTACCCTAGACACGAGCAAGGTGATTCTTTGTAAATAATCTGTAGATATACTTGATGTTGTCGCGTCAGTTAGTGTTTGAAATAAATGTTGAATAACGGTTCGCTACAGTTGTGTGTTTTACGAGGGTGGGGGCTCTTGAGCTAGTAGTGCTTTGCCTGTGTGAGACTGAGCGAACGTGTCAGAGTATGAGAATCTTCTCCCTCGGTAGATTTCTCTAGTTATTCTCATTATTTCATAGCGTCGTCACCCTCTGGTGTAGAAACCGTTGACCTGTTGCAGTAAAGGTTTTGATGACGATTGTTTAATTAAATCTACATTTTACAAGATCACCATAAAAGTTTGTCCAGTAATTCTGAGAAGTCGAGTCCAACAAGATAAGGTACGGCCCTCCACGTCACATAGCTATCCTTCATTCTTCCTTCTTCTTTCCCTCTAGTTTTAACCTCGATTAATAAACAGATTAGAGGGGGTTTGTATTGGCATGAAGAGAGAGGTGTGAGAAAGGTGTCAGCAAATCCATCTCAGACGTGTTCATAATTAGGAGGACTCTATGTGTGAGCCAACAGCACAACACAAATCTTTGGAAATATCCGACACTCAGCGCTGCTCTCCCCTCGAATCTTAACTAGACACTCAGTAGTGGCAGTAATCTAAATTCAATTTTTTGTTCATCTACTGTACAGCTAAAAAAAACCCACAAGTCTGACGTATGGTATCAGAATTTATTATGCAAGCGATCGACCTGCAGTGTAATTGAAAACCCCGCCTCCCCTTGAAAAAAAATCAAGTGTTTCTTCCTTTCTCTTTGCTGTCAGGGAGATCAGAGAAGTAAAATTACCTCTACTTGCAGCAACACAGTCTGCATGCGGCATCTAATCTATTCATGTCTGCAAAGGTAACGGTCACCGACATCTAATCTATTCAGGTCTGCAAAGGTAACGGTCACCAACATCTTATCTATTCATGTCTGCAAAGGTAACAGTCACCGACATCTAATCTATTCATGTCTGCAAAGGTAACGGTTACCGACATCTAATCTATTCATGTCTGCAAAGGTAACGGTTACCGACATCTAATCTATTCATGTCTGGAAAGGTAACGGTTACCGACATCTAATCTATTCATGTCTGGAAAGGTAACGGTTACCGA
Organism: Lanistes nyassanus; assembly: GCA_004794575.1. NCBI lineage: Eukaryota > Metazoa > Mollusca > Gastropoda > Architaenioglossa > Ampullariidae > Lanistes > Lanistes nyassanus. The sequence continues at coordinate 157,183 of SMGT01001531.1, read as the reverse complement.
CATCTAATCTATTCATGTCTGCAAAGGTAATGGTTACCGACATCTAATCTATTCATGTCTGCAAAGGAACGTCACCAACATCTTATCTGCTCATGTCTGCAAAGGTCTAGTGCTCAATCGTTCAGAATGATTTTTTTTTGCGGCAGTGTTCATTTGAGATGCTAGGCTGAACTTGTTTCTAAAACAGGTTGAGAAACAGTTTGCCGTAATACGTTTGTTTGAAAAGCCTGTTTCTAAAACAGTTGAATGCTGCTTGTATGACGAAGTCTAATGGCAGTGGGTTGACTGCAGTCAAAGCAGTTTGATGTCAATGATGACGGTCAGCGAAATTTAAATGTGCAACTTGAAATTGTGTGAGTCAGTGAGCTTAAGCTGCGATTCTGTTAAACTATTTAATAAAATGCTTTTTTTACGATTTGATATAAACAAAATTTTTCTGTGATGATTATCCTGCCTGTAATTCAAGGACAAGACTACAGCCGATGGATAGCAGGTTAAATGGAGCGCTCCTAAAATCCGGTTTCTACAGCAGGCCCGAGCCTAACCTCAAGGCTAGATTTACTGCTGCATTTTTATCGCGAATTACGTGTTCTGGCGCGTGCCGCTGGCAAGACGTTGCTCGGCAGACATATGACAGCTGCTATCATCGTCATCATCAATCCATCGATCCGTCTGGTCGTCAGGGGCCGACACAAGTAGCACTGTGGAGATATTCTTCATTTTCTGTCCGCCAAGTGCTCCGCGTCGCGAGGGCGTGGGAAGGTTTGTCCACTTCTTCTTCTTTGGCATCCAGCTCTTCGGATGTCCCTGACCCATTGACCCTCGGGCACGAGCGCCTCCTAGCGCGCCCGGAAGTTCTCCGTCTGGACAGGCTGTCATGGCAGCAGTGTTTGTCTAAATAATACAAGTTTACGCCACTTGGGCGCCTCCACAAAGAACTTCCAGGGGGCCGGCTACGTTTTTGCTCTTGTTCCGTGCACTTTATGTCGGGGAAGTGCGGAATAGAGTGCTTCCTCGAAAACTTATTCTTAACAGCCCGGATTTCCACTTTGTCTCCCACTGGGAAGCACGTACGATTAACGTGTGTTAAAATAGGGCTAACAGTACTAGGAACTTGGTCCTAGCTTGTTGGGTGTACCGGATTGTCTCTCTACAGTCCACTGAGTCTGTTCGCTAGAAGCAGGATTAAATGGAGGGGGAGGGGGTATAGAGATTTCCCTCTGGAGAATATCCTCAACAACATCGGCACACTGGCAGGCACACACGAACGTACGCATCAGACACAAACATACGGACGCACGCACGATATATGGGCATGCCCTTTTTGTGTAAGTAAGCATCTTGAGGCAGTCCTACATATTTCAGCCATTCTCGTAAACCTCTGATAAAATATTTAATTAGTCTTTTTATTTTTGTCTTCTTCGCGATCACCGACTTTGTAGGCGGCTTTTTAATCATCGGTTCTTTGTCATCGCTTAATATCGCAATCTCATATTCTATTCCAGTGCACGTCTTTGTTTTTGCACCTGTTAGATTTCCCATTACATAATTAAACTCATTATCAGTGACTCTTCGCTCGTCGCTATTTCCTGACGGTGCGCTTGTTGTCTTCTGTTGCCCTGTGAGGCAGACTGGTGGCAGACTGGTGGCAGACTGACGCGGGTCAAACCAGACATCTTGACATGCAGATGAACACCCAGGCCTGCAGAACAAGGCACAACTGGCTCCAGACTAAAAGACTTTTATGGCGGACCATCAGCCACCAAGCCATCTGGAAACTTCCATTTGCATGGTCTATCACCCTGGTGAGTACGCTGTAGAAACACCGCGACCCGCCAGATCTCGACACGCCCAGAAATACACCGGCTTCTCCGCTCGATATTTTGCTTGCAACAGATGTTCCACATAGAGATCTTTTCGGTTAAGTATTATTGATCTTATAAATTACTAGTAACACACCAACACACACACCACACACACGCACCCTTACACGCACACACACACACATACACTATACCATGATGAAGTTGAAACAATCGCTTTTTTCACACACATTTGTTATAAACAAATTAGCTAGAGTGTCCGTTGTTTGCCAATATGCGTCATCTCTCCATACGTCCGTCCGTCTAGCCAGCCAGCTAGTTAAAACTAAAAAAAATCCCCACCCATCCATTCATTCATCCAACAATCGTCCATCCATTCATTCACCCACTCATTCACAAACTTAGTGCATGTATTTCACTAGTCGACTTTATTTTTGTAATGTGCTCTTAAGTTTTGTTTACGTGTTCCCGACTCCTTCCTTTTTGGGTTTATTTGAAATAATGAAATTATTAATTTTAGAAGCAAACTTTCTTGGTTTTTTCCAGCTCTATAGTTGAGTTTCGTGTTCCTTTTTTCTAAAAAGATATCTCCTTAATGGTCTCAAAAATGAAAAGAAAATCTTTCCTTAAAACCCCCCCCAGCGTTTCCGAAATTTTAGTGAAAACCACTTAGTAGCTGTGCCATTAAGGAATTCGATCCCGAAAGGCCTCGGGATTTTTCAGTGCCAAGTGTCTGCTTTCTGGTTTGTCTTCTCCCTGCCAGACTTCCTGTCGTCTTGTTGAGCATGTTTTTAAAATGCACGGACGCACAGGGTCCTGCCTTTCTGGCTATACTCTACAGCACAGCGAGGGCCAACGTTTTGTCTTTATCTGCTTGTCTGCACTTTTGTTTATCTAGTGGATCTCTAAAAGTAAACCAAGATGTTTCCCGTTAGCTGTGACAACCTCTTTTTGTGCCGTTTCTCCTATTCCCACTTCTCCTATTCCCACGTCTCCTATTCCCACGTCTCCTATTCCTACCAGTCGTGTCGGTATTTCTTCTATTGTCCGTGTATGTGGAGTACATTCGCCGCCCTGATATCGCAGCCAGCCATTTAGCGGAACCGAAAACAGACCTCGTAGGAGGTACAGACGAAGATGTAGGTCTTTCATTCTTTCAAATACAAGCAATACAAGCAATCCATAAATAAAGAATACAAAATAAAGAACGTTTCTAGTGAATGAGAGCGTGGGGGGAGGGGCAGTGGGAGAAAAAGGAAGTGGAAGAGAGGGAGTAAAGAAGGGGTAACAAAGAAAGAAGGAAGGAAATGTTTTGATCTCTGTTTTGCTCAGAGATCCAAGAACAAACTCAGTCGACGTGACTGAACGAGGCCAGAAAGCAAAAATAAACATGGAATGATCGAAATGGACTTAATGTTCTCGGCAGAAAAATTCTAACAATCCAAACTTATTTTCTGGTTTGTTTTAAACCTCGACCCCGTTGCTGCATAGTCGCAGACAACTCGATTCCGCGTCGAGGGAGGCAGACAATCTGTGTCTGCAAATCGTGCTTAGGATGGCGTTTTCACTGAGTCTTTCTGCAAAATCACTCGTATTGGCGTTTGTTCACATCCGCCTTTCTGTAAGCACTATGACTTGAAAAGCGGCTATAGTCACGACTGTATTAATTTTATCTACCCCTACTGAGTCATCGGAAGGAACAGCCAGCCTTTTCTGTTCTCTTTCCTTTGTGTCAGTCTCAACAATGTTATTTGCTCGAGGTATCCTGACGCTGTCCGTCCTTCAGTCGCCTGACTCGATAAAACACATCATTGCATGGACGCAGAACTTCGTTCTGATGGCAATCTGGCGGTCTATAATAAAACCGTAATGACCAAGAATCTCCCCCCTCTGTCTCCCCCTCTGTCTCCCCCTCTCTCCATCCCCTGTCTCGTATCTTCCCTATTTTATCATAAAAAGGTTTTATTTTTCATATTTTACTTGCTATCGTACCCTCAGTTTATCATTTCCTCTCTAAACGGAGCGGGGTTTAGCTTTACGTAAACAACTTCGAAAACGGATGAGCACCGGAACACAGCTTGGCTCAAGCGAATTAGTGGGATAACCCTTGTATTTCGAGAACTCCTCTTCTCTTCCCAAAGGCTGTCTGGCGATTGTCGCAAATAAGGATGAAAATAGAACATTTTCCATGTCATGAAAATATATCAGCAGCGCCCAGCCAAAAACTTCTATCCTTCGAGCAGCTTTTTCCTAGCCCCAAGGGTCGTGCCCACTCCCGCGTCCTTTCAGCATTTCAAATTTTCACGGAAAACAATGCAAGACGCAGGTCTAATGACGGCTGCAAAAGCGTCAGTTGAGAAGGAATGTGTTCAGTAAAGCCAGGTTCTCCTCTTTCTTGTCTGGCCGCTGTTCGTATGAAGAGCAGTTCTGTCGACTGTCCGGAGGGCGGGGGGAGGAGAATGATTAGCCCTTTCATCACGGGCTTAAGTTTGCTGCTGGTGGCGATACTTTAGCCGTACTTTCGCCCACGCCACCCAGCTGTGGCGAACCGCTAATCGGCTGCCCACATATGGGACGAGAAAAGGAAGGAACCCATGCAGGGCGCCTGGCGGTCTGGTGGATTTATGTCCTTGTCTGTTCTTTCTCCACCTGCCTAAAACAGGAGGCCTGGATAGTTCATGTGATAGGATCGGACTCTCGTGTCGAGCCTGGGGTTCGCATCCACCTGCGGCAAGTCACAACGCTGTGCAGACTCCACTCAGCCCTGCCCAGAAAATTTAAACTGTCTCTACGTACTGACTTACGCTATCAGCTGGCTGCATTTCTCGGTTCCCAGGTTATCAACAATGCTTCACTCCCTAATACCCCTCCGTAACATGGAAAAAAATAATACTGGCATGCGGTAAGCACCCACATCAGCAACATCTTCCTCAGCACGGCTCCAGTCTTTGGTTTTCAATTCGCCAAGAGATGACCAGAAAAAGCGCATTGTTAATACAGGGAGGGGATTTTGAAGCCGCTGAAAACTTGTTGTGTAGAGGCTTACGTGTCTTAATACCTGGTGTCTCAATCAGTTGTTTTAATCATCTGTTTTACGCCATCGGCCGTCTTAATCGGTGTTTCAATCTGCTATTTTCTGTATTACATCGACTGCAACTTTTTTCAAGTTCCACATTCATATTTTAAAAACACTTATTTGCACTTAAGTACACTAATAAGTACACTAATAAATTCTAAATAAAAGGTATGTTCAACTGGTGTAATTTCAAAGGTCTTAAGCACAAA
>SMGT01001531.1:66224-151839 GCA_004794575.1 Lanistes nyassanus | reverse complement strand
ATTTCAAAGGTGGTAAGCACAAATCCAACATTTCAAAGGTGGTAAGCACAAATCCAACATTTCAAAGGTGGTAAGCACAAATCCAACATTTCAAAGGTGGTGAGCACACATCCAACATTTCAAAGTCCTTGACAGCAGAGCTTTCCTGTCGGTTTCCGACAAGACTGCCGAAGCGATTTACAGTAGACAAGGCCGCGAACAGTTCTCAAGAGTGCTGAGAATCTCTAAGGACAAGTGCCTTCTATTCAAGGCAAACTTTATCTGAAAATCTTATTTTTCCTTTTTGTATTTGTTGAGCATGCGCACTCACTCTGGGAAAGCATGGACGCCAGGGGCCCTAGAGCACAAGAAAAACCAAGTTGAAAACGCTCCAAGTCTGGACATGAATGCAAGGTTGTTTTGGTCTCAAATCAAAGCCAGTATTTTTTTTATCAACCCCGCACCGGCTAAGACAAGCGACATCTCTCTTGACTGTCCACTTGTTCGCTTCACCCACAGAGCGAGCTTTGATCAAACGACCGCATGATGGTGCTATCACACATGTGCAGTGCACACCCACACAGCGTTGTTTTCCTTAACTTTTTTCTTCAGGGCCACGAAAACTGAACGAAACGGACTCACAGATATCTCTCCCCTCTCTCTCTCTCTCTCTGTTTTCCTGCCTGCCTATCTGTCAATGTGTTTGTCGGTCTTTGTACAGTCAGTCAGTTAGTCAGTCAGTCAGTCAGTCAGTCAGTCAGTCAGTCAGTCAGTCAGTCAGTCAGTCAGTCAGTCAGTCAGTCAGTCAGTCAGTCAGTCAGTCAGTCAGTCAGTGATCACATCCACAAAATCAATAACAGAAGCAGTGCCGATAAAAGTATCAGCTGCCAACAGAACTAAATGGATCAATTTTTTTATTGCTGTGTAAATACCAAACAGTCCTATCAGTAAAGTCTAAGACAAAGATTTTCACTTAACTTACTATCCAAAGAAATCTAATAGTAAGAAAGATGACGGCAGTCTAAAGCGAGCCTCGTTTCAATAGCAAGTCGATTACATACGGGCTGTTAGGAAGCACAGTGAATAAGTCCTACTCCCTTTGCAATAGAGTCCAGGAATTACTCCTCACGGCAGACCAAAGAAATTTCTGGGAACATGCTACTTTATCCGAACTTCGTTATGTCTGACGTGTGGCAAGATGAGAACTTCCCAATGTTTGCTGTGAATGCTCACACTTCTACCCATCCATTTACTACACTACCGTATACAACACTTCTTACCCTCAATACTAGGGCTGCAACGTCATCGAATAAAAGCCGCTTCTTTAATTTTGAAGATTGAGAGAGTGCTATTCTACTTATTTACAATATAGTCATCTCTTTTATTCTTGTTTCGAGCAGCTTGCTGGGACGACTAAACTTCCATTTCCCTCCTCCCACCACCACCCGTCTTACCCGCAAACTGATTTATCGTTCGATCTCCGACATTCTATCAAGAAACTGCCAGAGTTTTTGAAGCCTCTTCTTTCTTCTGTCTCTTTGTCTTCTTTTTACTCTGTCCATAACAAGACATCAATATTGGACCCAAGCAGTGAAGTTTAATCTCACCTCTAATCTTAAAACTAAAAAAATCTGTCGAAATACGCGAATAAAAGCTATCAATACAATACTTTTTGAGAACAGTGACGTTGTTTGGATGAAGACTTTTCGTTTGCATACGAATCTCTTAAAACTTTCTCGCATCCGACTCGTGATCACTTGCAGGACAAAGCAGGATTTCCCTTGCCTTATAACACATCCAAAAGCAAAAATCTTTTATGTGAACTCGGGTCAATAAAAGAAAAAAAAGAGGGTCAGAAAAATGTAGCATAGAACTTGGAGTGTGAATAAGTCAAGAAGGTAAGGGATAGGTAAGGGTTATTCTCGTGACCTTTTTTGATGGGTCGTGTGGGATTGCGGCGTATGGGACCGACAATTTTCTGTGGACCAGCAACGTGATGGCGGCGTACAGTTTCTCTCCCTGCCTGCCTTGTTTTCCCTAACCCGATGAGGTGCCCACTCGCAGCTGGCCGGACTGGTGGGGGGAGGGGGAGTGTGTGGGTGGGTGGGGTGGGGTGAGTGTGCTACAGTACACGGGTATCGAACCAACTATTTATTACTGCACATCGTGCACATAATATAACGGCATACGTAGGCATATGACTCTCGTTTGAATGTGAGTGTTGTATGAGTGTTGTATGAGTGCATGAGTGAGGATTTCTGATCGTAAATGTGTGAACAGATCAATACAGTGGTGTGAAACTCCCTACAGGTATGACTTATGCAATAACATGATTGCAGCACCTTTATTAATTAACATGCTAATTACCACTATGCGCGTCTGATGACAACAAATGTAATCTCTACAAGTGCGCACGTGGACGTGGATTAAGATAGTATATTATTATGTAAATATTAGGGCTGTACCTCGTCAAAGCAATACAGTCGTTTACATTAAAAAGTGAAGGGATGTGGAAAAGACTGGAAGAGAGACACAGGGAAGGGAGGCAAAGATTATTGTAGCCTCAAGATTGTTCCTGATCTTCGTCTCGTCTCTCTTTCTCTCTCGCACGCACGCACGCACGCACGCACGCACGCACGCACGCACGCACGCACGCACGCACATTTTATGAGCACGATCTGGAAGGCATTATTCTATTACGTCTGACTAAGCAAAGTCCGTCTGGAGGTTCCTTGCTTGCGCAAAGAGCCGCGTCTGAAAGAGACATCTTGTCTTTGTACGGCAGCTTCATCGCCATAAACTATACACATTTGTCCGTGGTAGCGACTAATGAAGGAAAAGTAGGGTTTATGCCACTTTCAGGCAATCCCTTGCAACTGAACTGGAATGAGAAGGACCCCAGTCTCCTGCAATTTCTCCGTAAGACAAGCAATAAAGAGAGACGGATGCACAATTTCAACGGCAGTGGTGAATACAGTAACTGTTATTTTGTGTCTGTCTGTTTGCCTGTCTGTCCTTATGTGTGTCTAGTCTCCTATAGACTCCCCGGCCTAGAGCATGTGAGTGAGTGAGTGAGTGAGTGAGTGAGTGAGTGAGTGAGTGAGTGAGTGAGTGAGTGAGTGAGTGAGTGAGTGAGTGAGTGAGTGAGTGAGTGAGTGAGTGAGTGAGTATTTCTCCTATATGCATGCACACCCAGACATTTCTTCGCTGCTTATAGACATATTACTTTAACTCATTTTGAAGGCTTCAGGTGCCCAATAATCAGATAGAAGAAGAGATGAAGAGATGAAAGGAAGAAGAGATGAAGAGATGAAGAGATAGAAAGAAGCAGGCTAATCGTCTTAAACGTGGATGCCCTAAATGTGTTACTCTTTTTATGTCCGCCAGAGCATAGCATATTTTGATCAGATAAAGGTTCTTTATCTGAAACAAAAACCAGCAGGTGCCCACCTCCTTTATTCTGGTTCCCCCATCATTCTCCCACCCCCTCTTGCTATTCAGCTTAACAGCGATCGAAAGCGCATTACACTTATGAACCTCCCTGATCTTCAAGGCAGATGGGCTTAATCTTACAGAGGCCACTCGCTTCACCAGATTCCTTCCACAGGCGGTGAAAGAAAACAATGGCTGTGATTGATGTCTGGCAGTGCGACGCTGCAGAAGTTCAACAAGCATGTTTTATGTCTTTTCAGCTCTGAAGAGAGTCACCTAGCGGACACGGTCGGCGCCTGACGGACTCGCAGCAGCAATTCGGCATGACTGAAGTGGTACTAGCGCTGTTCTTAACCCGTCTGAGCACGTCCTGACCCTTCCCAATGGGTCACCCAGTTTTCAGACTCTACTTCAAAAAGCTTTTTGTTTTAATTGGAGTAGAATTGTGGTCTCCTTCTCATTTTTGAAAGCAAATGTGAAAAAGATGACATATTATTTGTGAGCTTTTGTAACTCAAGAACTTTTCTATTTAACGAGAAATTCAAACCAGAGCTATTTTCTGCATCTGTCTTCAACATGATTTGGCTTTGCCACAACTAGAGGATTAGTCAGTCAGTAAGAAGGAAGTTTCCCTATTAATCTCATGGGCATCCGACTGATGTGATAATCCCGTGGTATCTTAAGATATTTGAAAAGATTTGTTGTGGCAGATTAGTTGGAGAGGTTTATAACTCTGTTAACATCCTGTCTGATACCCGACTCTATGCACCTGTTCAGTGAGATCGTGCCATTACTGAGTTTGTTTTGCTGTTACACACATTCACAAGTAATACCTGGGCAGTGTCGGATACGCGCGCAGAACATCACACACCACTGTCACTGCCGGAGAATGTGTATTCACAGTCATCTACTGAACTCGCGAAGACGAAACAGAGTAATAGTCACGACACCCACATTTCCTGCAGGCGCGACGCTATTACAGGCTACACGGTCGTGTCTGGTTCCAGGAAAGACCAATACATTCTGACTGCACACGTGGTGTTTCCTTTTTTTCTTTCCACTAACACGTGGTATTTCGAGGAGAAATATGTTCCGGTTCGATGTATGGTTCTGGCAAAGTCTGTGTGGCAACTTGATATACAGAAAGATTTTGGCAGGACGGACAACCGGAAGGACAGCAATTGACAGGAAGCAGTTGGTCAGGTGTAGGCCTGAGAAGTGGGCTCATTGTTTACTCTGCAGTGTAACTCCGCTTAAAATAAATTGCAGCATTTTTGTTATAATCCCAATGGCTGTGTGATAGAGTATATGATACTCTTCTTGGGATATATCCATAGAGCTGTTCTTATTTTTTTCTATTCTTTTTCTCCGATGCTTCAGGCCGCGCTATGCCATATACACTGTCCCCAAAAATGTGTCTAAAAACTCCTTCTTTCTCAGCTTCATTGTAAATCAAAATTATTAAAATGTTCAATGTGACATGTCATACATTTGCATTAAAATCCTAACGAATATTCTGAAAAGAAAATGTGTTCCAGACCAGCCTTCAGATTTCTTTCTTTCTTTCTTTCTTTCTTTCTTTCTTTCTTTCTTTCTTTCTTTCTTTCTTTCTTTCTTTCTTTCTTTCTTTCTTTCTTTTTCCTTTTGTTGGCTTCCACAGAAATTGCACTCTTTTCTCCCATCCTCACATGTCTTCGAGGGTGAAAAGTAATTTAAAGACAATTTTTAAAGTGAGTTCTAAGATAACTTTTAAACGTCGAGTGCAGTTCATTTACAAGTTGGTTAAGGGCAGTGAACAGGAACTGATTATGAGGCTGTTCACCCGTCATTCAGTGCCTTTTGGCGGCTTTCTTCTTACATGTCTGCTGTCTGTCCGCTAGAGCAGACATATCCTACTCCAGTCGGCTTAGATACCCCAGTCAGCATTATTCCGACCACCCCGATATGCACCTCTTTTGTGACGGGACGTTCAGCAATAAAAACCAAAGCAAACCTCAGTTCACTTTCGATCTGCTGATCTGCAGCGCCTAGCGCTTGAATGAACCCATTGTCCACAGGCTGTTGAATATCAAACTTCGGTTTGCAGCACTAGCTCCTAGAAGGGATCTGCTGAGGCTGAAGAGATCAGATTCCCCCACCCCCTCCCATCATCCCATCCCTAGGTCGTATCCTGACTTTGCGACCTTGTTCAATCCCTTTTACCACCTAAGGTCTAACGCTGTTTTAATTCTAGCTGTAAGATAATTTACGACCTGTGAAGTCTTACGTTAGATTTTAATTCCAGTTGCGGAATAGATTTTTTTTACCCAGTCCGTTGCATGAACAAGGATATTAAGCAGCTTATTCTCGGCTCTCTGAGTCTATGATCCGTGCATAACATTTATGTCTGTTGTTTTAAGAGCAAAAGAAGTCTCCAGGTTAATCTCGCTAACATAGAGAATAAATAATTTTCTCAAAAGATGGAAGCCCAAAGGGAGAAAAGATTTGCCTGTACAACATCCTACAACTGCCAACATCTATAAGTACCCTGGGGTGCTAGTTTCACCCTACCAGGACTTCTGGTATCAAGTAAAACTATCCCCCTTTGCACTAGAAATACCCCCTTTTCTACCATTTTGAGTCACTTGCGTGTGGGGTGGGGATTCCTTGTACAGATTAAAAAAACGGTCTGGGCACTGGCTGAAATCTCTCTCCCTCTCACTTTCTTCACATAGCCTACAGAGGTAGACAGAGTGAAAGAGAGGGACGATAGGCAGAGGCAGAGACAAAAACGTACACACACACACACACAGAGCAAGAAACAAGACAGGCAGGCAGACAGACAGACAGTGCGTCTTGCGTATGCTTTCAGTCCACACGTAAACCATGATAAATTCTTATCTCTTATAATGTCTCACTGAATTGCGCAATCTAACTGATGCACGAAGTTTGCTTTGTTAAACTTTGCTTGTTTTCTATGTTATCAGTACGAACCCGACACGTATATAGGACAAGTAAAATGCTTCCAGTAAACCCATGGTGTGTATTTTGGTCTATTTCAGATTAATATACTTGTAATCAAAACATACATTTGACACGCAACATGGACTGCAGTATCTTTAACATGCAGCTCATCTAGGTGTACCCTTGGTTTGACCACAGACACTTCTGTCACATGTTATCCTGTTCACTAAATTATGTTTTAAACGTTGTTTTAGGGCCAGTGACTTTAACGCTGCCAAGGATTGCTTCAACACCCTGCACTACTTGGTGTAGCGACAAATGTCTCGCGTTTCTGTGACTAGTTCGAGTGCGAGTGCAGTTCTTCCTCTGTTTTCTTGCTCAGCCATTGAGGGGACAGGTTTAGGAATAGTATTTGGACCCAGCGAGGGGGATCAGTGTGGGAAAAGGTATAGGAGATTTCGGGTTTTGATTGAGAGTTAGATTTGGGGGTTGTAACAGATACGGAAGGGATAAGGATAGCGTTCCCACTGCTGTAGAAGACACACCGTATACAAATAGTGTTAGAGATCTACTATTCCTGTTCGCACCTAAACAGGAACTTTACTTCCCAGAGCTGATTTCATTTTGACAGGTCATGTATTGCCACACTTTGACTGCTAAAATTCAAAAGAGTGGGTATCTGCGAGTCTCTTCGTCAGCTGTCTGGAATGAAGATTAAGCGCATTAGTGCTGCGAAAAACTATTAAATACACATTTTTACATCCATTTAACATCGCAAACCTGGAGGGAAATGGAATCAAGGGGAAAAACTGCGAATGGCTCCGCTCTCACTAAATCATTACAATCGGACGTGGCGGGTTATTATTATTATTTTTTAAGAAACTGTAGAAGTGCCCTCCCCTTTCTTCGTCTAGAAGGCAGATGGAATACCCCGTGGGTGATTCTGGGATCTCTAATAATCGGTCATGGTGTAATTATAGCAGAAATAAATTTGTGCATTGAGAAATACCACCCGAAAGGCCTTTATCTTTCTAGGCTCAGAGATAGAAATAAAGGAGGGAAAACAAAGAAAAAAAGTAATGAAGAAATTAAAACAGCGGAAGACAAGTGGGCCGTATGTATCTTCGAGTGCTGGATGAACAAGGTTTGTTCTAGCAAGTACTGAATATTTTTGACGACTTTAATGCCTGGAAGTGACGTCCTGTCCAAAGAAGAAACACTCTTAAAATGTGGGTGGAGTATTCTTTTTGGGTAAACACGGATTTAGGGCAGAATTTACTCAGTAGAAATATAGGTCTGCCGCCCTGGCGATGACGGTGATGAAAGTGATGGGGAACGGGTTGGTACAGGTAACAGTAGACAGTGTAGCTAATAGAAGACAGTGCAGGTAATGTAGACAGCGTAAGCATGTCGCAACTTGGGAGTTAACTTTTCCCTTAACGCGTCGTCCTTGCGTCAAGTTCTGCTTCCTGTCGTGTCTCATGCAAGCTTTGCACCACTTCCCCAGCCCTCATCTACCCCTCCACATCCCTTCAACTCCCATGCACCTTCCTCATGGTTTGGGCTTCGATTTAATTCCCTCCCCGGGCCCACCTCCACACGCACGCACGCACGCACGCACGAACTTTTTTCTTGTCCAACATGTCCCTCCTTTATTCCGCAAGACTTTACTGCCGCATAATGTTTTTGGTTATTTTTTTAAAAAAAATAATACGCTTCCCTCAAGCCTACATAAAAGTAATTTCATTACGACCATGAAAAAGTTTTTTTATTATTATTATTTCTGAAGTAAATAAAATCTTTTCTCAACTTGAAGTCAAAACGACTTTTGTGAAATGACTGAGTTCTTTCCCTTCAGGGATGATTTGTATCTGTGCGCTAGCTGGCTCTCCTCTCCCTCCTGGCAGGAAGACCACACAAAAGGCCTCACTGGTATTCTTCTCTCTGGCAAGGACACTTCATCAGACACGCCCACTGGCGATTTTTGTGTCTCTGCAGTGTCATAAGCACTGACTAAGTGCGGGTTTTAATAAAGAAAATCACTTGACATTTTGGCATATACTCGAACGAACTGCATTTCCCAAGGGAACATTTTCACACATCAACTCTTATGAACTTTCTTGCAGAGAACTCTTTTCTGGCACCCGCCCGCTCCACAACTTTTTGGGAGTGAAAATGCTGCTACTGCTAAGTTCATTAGTATTGCAGGGACATGAAAAACCCTTTGGATTTGTCATGTTGTGACAGCAGAAAGACTGGCAAAATACTATTCAATAACGTAAATAGTTATAAGCCACCCCTGCAGTCAAACAACTTTAAAGCGTAGGAATAGGTTCGAAGGCTAAATAGGCTATTTAAAAATAGGAACACTAGGGAAATACCAGTACGCTTCGAGTCATTAGGAAACTATTTTTCTCTGCTTTAAGTTGTTATTGTATCCTTCGAGTCTATTCCTTCACCTTCCGGTTCCTTATGCATGTAAACTGTTCTAAATTTATACTGAATATAGCCATTATTGAGGAACAGGGATTCCTTTCTAAAACAGGAATAACATTCAGTATGCACAGGGCACGAATGGCGAAAGAAGAACATATCATCTGTGGAACCGTTCAATGAGTTATTTCAAGACTACCGGAAGTCTCATTGAGTGCGCATGCGTTATGGTCAGCATTTCACTTCTTCTCTGTAATCACTGCGCTTGCAGAAAAGAATCCGTGTACCACACTGGTGCAGCACAACCACTAACAAGGCGCATTGTCTGCTTGACGAGCTGGCAGTCAAGGACCTGCATTGCTGGCTGGAGTCACCCTGAACATTTTTTTAAAAATCAAAAGCCTTGGAGCAAAATAGCAGAAAGCGTGTCAGCAGACGGCTTGACCTTGACCTGAAGCAGCGACGTTAAGTTCCGTGCCGATTGACAGGTTCAATGGAAACATTAGGTTCACATTGAGATAGACTGTGTAACAGTCTAATTACTAATTGTAATTTGATCTGAGTCGACAAGGAGAAGAGAGACCAACAAGGAATGGAAAATCTGCCTTTGTAGCAGATGTATTTATTCAAAACGTTTGAACTGATCAATAAAACGATGTACATTTACAAACATATTATTAGTCCTCGGCAGGTGGATTTCCGAACAATAAAAGATCGACTGTCAAGAGATTACTACCAGGGAGCTTTATGGTTAGTACAATAGTTTTTCTGATGTCTGTGCAGGTTGAGCATTTTAATAGGAAGCGTTCAGCAGTTTCTTGCGGAGCATGAGGGGTCAGTTCTCAAGTGCCTATTCAGCAGATCCCAGTTTAGGTCACTCATGGCCACGAGGGGTTAGTTCTCAAGTGTCTATTCAGCAGATCCCAGTTTAGGTCACTCATGTCCACGAGGGGTTAGTTCTCAAGTGTCTATTCAGCAGATCCCAGTTTAGGACACTCATGCCCACGAGGGGTTAGTTCTCAAGTGTCTATTCAGCAGATCCCAGTTTAGGTTACTCGTGTCCATGCGAAGTGGACAGTGGAGACCCACCCTTGCGGTCTTTAAGTGTAGTAGTATTGTGGGACAGAAAACATGTGTCAGATGTGTTAATATGTTTTGTGAAGTTAAAAATAGACTGTGTTAACTGAGCATCTTGTGGAAGGGAATTCCAGTCAGAGGCAGTAAGAGGTAGGAACTTAATATATATTCAGAGCAGAGTCTATTAACCATTTTAAAGTAAATCAAAAGGCGATTTCTTTTGCGTTTTTCAGATTTTGTTATGACTTGTATTTTAAAACCACCAATATTATGATTCTTAGAGTTTGTAGGAGTAGCTGTTCAAGGGTGTGAGACTAGCCTTTATTACACATAACACATAACAATGAAAACATAACAGTAGTGAACAGAGCTAGCGTGATGAGGATGATGATGATTTGTACAATTATTACATTTAACATTCCATTTATTCTATGACACACCACATTATACCCACATAATTTCACCCTCACCAGGCGGCCGAATCTCTGCTAGCCTTTCATACAGATGGAGCAGCTTTTCTGCTGTCTTATGTATCGAATCTAAGAATTTCTGATGGCCACGTTAACACGAGTCAGGATAGTGCCTACCTTTCATTCTAGCGCGATCTGTCGTCGGCCTGGTGCTCTCACTCATCCATGCTCTCTCAAACCATACAGTCGACTTACTCTACCTTGTTAAACCGAGCGATTACAGCTCATCGTTCACTTTCTCTCGCTTCTGATTGGCCCGCTGACTATTCCGCGCGTCCGCTCTTTGGTGCACTCTAGCGTAGGCGAAGAGTACGTCACCTTGTACACATACTTGATCCACAACATTCTCTGGCAGGTTTCTTTTCTCGCATTTCACTTTCCGGTAATTGCTTGCCTGCTGGCTGTTCTCTATATATTGACTGTTCCTGTGTTATGCAAGCTGAGCACAGAAATAATATAAGCTGCAAACGAAGAATGGTTATGTAATGTGTGTGTGTGTGTGTGTGTGTGTGTGTCAGAGAGAGAGAGAGAGAGAGAAAGACAGAGTGACAGGCAGGAGGAGAATGATAGTGTGCATGATGTCATGCGTCAGCATGCTTACACAGACAAGAACTTGACGTTCGTAAAATGTATGGTACATTACTTTTAGATAGCCGTAGAGAAAAGCTCATTAATTTGAAAGTCGGGTGCCAGAATTGTCTGTTCCTGTGCCTCTCTATCCCCTTAGATTTTGAATTCGTGATCCGAATTACAGATCTTTTTTCTCTCAGAAACGTGAGGAGTGTCACACTTCATCTACCCCAGTCCTTTTGCGTTCGTGACTCGAATATACATTTTTATACACAATTTTTTAAAACTCTATTTGGTATCGCTGGCATAAGCATTTATTTTATAGAACTTCTTACTTCATACGGTACCTCCAAAGTTTGGGCAATCAGTTGCTTATTGCCACAGGTCGTGTGCATTATCAGATGAAAGATAGAAGTTGAGAGAGAGAAACGGACGAACAACAGAGGAACCAACGGACAAAGAGGGATGGGGGCAGAAAGCCGAGAGACTTGCCCAAAGACAGTACTCACGCACATGGTAGTGAACACGAGTTAGATGCCATAAAACATAGTTTCGTTACCATGCCAAAATAACAGACGCCCTCTCGTTAAAACTCTGCAGACATGCAGACATTCGATCATCTTGGAAACTATGAACATGTTCACAGACAAAGGAAACCCAGGCAGTTTTTTGTGGCTTCCGGCACACCAAACGTCATTGCTGATAGCAAAAATTAAAAAAAGAAAAAGAAAAGTTGAGCTCCGTCACTCATACTGACAGCAGCTACGCCTTCAAGCACACCACACGCTTAATCAGCATGTTCTGCCGCAGGGCTGTCCACAAAGCCGTGGGAAGAACAATCTCGATCAGTGCTTTCTCAAAAATCGAATTTTCGACAGAAAAAATCAAAAGCCAGTTAATTTCAAATTTGATTTTTCAAGAAACTGTTTTTAAAAACCGTGCCTGTTTGGTTTTATAGCATTGACATTGGTCGGAGGAAGACTTCTGAAATGTATGTGAATCTTTTAAATATAGCTTTCTGGTGCCTGATTCAAGAAAAATGTCATTGCAATACAGTGAAGGATTTCCAATGGTAACGGGTAAACAAGAAAAAAGCGTTTGAGGGAATTTGATCAAAAAATTGCAGGCAGACCTCAGAAATAAATTGCATACAAACTTTTCACTGTTCACACTGCACAGAAATGTAGGTCTACTCGCAGGGGAACGTAGGTATTTGCTGTAAATTCGGCCATCTATATTTAGTTTATGCATGTGTTTATGCCTGTGCGTGTGGGTGTGGTCGCACGCGCACGGGTGTGTGTGTGTGTGTGTGTGTGTGTGAGGGTGTGTGTGTGTAAAAGAGAGGGGATGGAAGAGGAGAGAGACACAGAGAGAGACCTATTTCCTGTTACCTGTTACGACGGTGTCCAATAGCTGAACCACAATGCCCTCTGTTGTTTTACAAAAACCACGAGTACACGAGACTGCTTCTCTCAATCCTCATCGGGAATAGGTGACATCAGACGAGAACTCCGGTCTCCCAAGAAGACAGGCTAATGTCTTACGCGCTTTCCCCCTTACCTATACTTAGCTGCACGCTTTCCATTTTCTTCTGACCGCTTTATCTCTACACTTTTCCTGTCTGCATAAAGAGTGCGTGTTTCTTGAAGTGTTTCCAGTTGTATCTCTACTCTTTTCCTGTCTGCATAAAGAGGGTGTGTGTCTTGAAGTGTTTCCAGTTGTATCACTACACTTTTCCTGTCTGCATAAAGAGGGCGTGTGTCTTGAAGTGTTTCCAGTTGTATCTCTACACTTTTCCTGTCTGCATAAAGAGGGTGTGTGTCTTGAAGTGTTTCCAGTTGTATCACTACACTTTTCCTGTCTGCATAAAGAATGCGTGTGTCTTGAATTGTTTTCCAGTTGTATCTCTACTCTTTTCCTGTCTGCATAAAGAGGGTGTGTGTCTTGAAGTGTTTCCAGTTGTATCTCTACACTTTTCCTGTCTGCATAAAGAGGGCGTGTGTCTTAAAGTGTTTCCAGTTGTCTCACAACTCTTTTCCTGTTTGCATAAAGAGGGCGCGTGTCTTGAAGTTATTCCAGTTGTCTCACAACTCTTTTCCTGTTTGCATAAGGAGGGCGCGTGTCTTGAAGTGTTTCCAGTTGTCTCACAACTCTTTTCCTGTCTGCATAAAGAGAGCGCGTGTCTTAAAGTGTTTCCAGTTGTCTCACAACTCTTTTCCTGTTTGCATAAAGAGGGCGCGTGTCTCGAAGTGTTTCCAGTTGTCTCACAACTCTTTTCCTGTTTGCATAAAGAGGGCGCGTGTCTTGAAGTGTTTCCAGTTGTCTCACAACTCTTTTCCTGTCTGCATAAAGAGAGCGCGTGTCTTAAAGTGTTTCCAGTTGTCTCACAACTCTTTTCCTGTTTGCATAAAGAGGGCGCGTGTCTTGAAGTGTTTCCAGTTGTCTCACAACTCTTTTCCTGTTTGCATAAAGAGAGCGTGTGTCTTGAAGTGTTTCCAGTTGTATCTCTACACTTTTCCTGTCTGCATAAAGAGGGCGCGTGTCTTAAAGTGTTTCCAGTTGTCTCACAACTCTTTTCCTGTCTGCATAAAGATCGCAGTGTTTTCCAGTTGTCACTTGCTCCCAGAAGCAGTGAGTAGAAAGAATTCCGACACCCAGTGTGCGGTAACGATACCCATGTCCCCGAACGCTGTTTAGACTTGACTTTCCCAAAGAAAGTAACCAAAAGTCAAATATAAAATTAATTTTCGTTATTTCTTAAAATCCCATAGCAAACAAGGTCCACGTCAGGACGTAAGGACAGTGTTGCTTCAGACAAATTTACGTGCTGCCACACGTCGGAGCCTATCACAAAACAGGCTTCAGTCCCACCCAGTCACACTATACTGACACCGGGCCACCCAGTCACACTATACTGACACCGGGCTACCCATTCACACTATACTGACACCGGGCCACCCAGTCACACTATTCTGACACCGGGCTACCCAGTCATACTATACTGACACCGGGCTACCCAGTCACACTATACTGACACCGGGCCACCCAGTCACACTATATTGACAACGGGCCACCCAGTCACACTATACTGACACCGGGGCACCCAGTCACACTATACTGACACCGGGCCACCCAGTCACACTATACTGACACCGGGCTGCCACCCAGTCACAGTACACTGAACCGGGCTACCCAGTCACACTATACTGACACCGGGCCACCCAGTCACACTATACTGACACCGGGCCGCCACCCAGTCACAGTACACTGAACCGGGCTACCCAGTCACACTATACTGACACCGGGCTACCCAGTCACACTATACTGACACCGGGCCGCCACCCAGTCACACTATACTGACACCGGGCCACCCAGTCACACTTTACTAACACCGGGCCAACAAGTCGTAGTAAAATGTTCGCTTTAGTGCCTAGCGTCTGTCAGGACAGCTACTAGAGTCTAGGTATGACACGGCTGTAGTACGAACCCCCGAGTGGACCTCTGACCTCTAAAGTAGACACTTTGACCTTTAGACTATCGAAGCGGTTTGCAAGACATCTGTAGTAGTCGATAATTGCATTTAAGTTGTGATTTATGTAATAGAAATATGTTCACTTTTCTAGGAAGACGGCATTAGCATAGACGCTGTCTTCCTCTCTTTGTCGCTGTTTTAAAGCGACGAAATATGATTTACGTAAGGAAATAATTAAAAATACAAAAGCATCCGTACATTAAACTGGCAATGAAATAAAATCAGTCAGTTGGCAAACACACATTTATATTCATATGCTTCTAGACTGGCATTCATTAGAGCAAAAAGATAATAAAAAGCAGTGTGTGCAGACAGTGACCAGGAAGTCAGTAAGAGAACAAGACAAAGGAAACGAAAGATCCGGGATTGGCGGAATGAATAAGTGAATTGAGAACAGAATGAATGAAAAGGGGAAGACAAACAAGGAAAGACAATGAGAAAGAAAAGAAGTAAGGAAATTAAAGACAATTTAACAAAATGTGTAATGAAGAAGGAGTGATAAAAAAGAATAATTTAAAAAAAGAAAGAAAGAAAGAAAGAAAGAAAGAAAGAAAGAAAGAAAGAAAGAAAGAAAGAAAGAAGGAGTGCAGATCGTGGAGCGTGAATCACTGTCGGCAAATTCTTATTTCCGTCGGTGAAGAAATTGTAAAGCGTTGCGTGCCATTGGTGTACTTCCACTGAGACTGATTGCAGGCGGAGATCACCATTTCACTTGCAAGCCCTCGCTAGACGGTAGCAGATCCGTTACATTGGTATGGCCGACATCTGTCTTCTCAGATACAACCAGGAACATCTTTTGAAATCCTCCGTGTGTCACAGACAGGAAATAAACGGGAGCTCTGTGGTCGATGTTCAGTAGGTTGTCAAGTCCAAACTGTGTGACGCAGCCGTCAAATGGAAATGGCGGGTCTGGTGGAAGTCATGGCACTACGTATTATCCGTGCCCCCTCCCTGCCCCACCCCAGCTCTGTTCCCAGGATAGTTGGCTTCTGCAGATTGAATTTTTTTCACATTTACACCCACGTCCATCTCCTGTGAGGGGAAAAACAACGGAACGTATCGAAAGTCTTTGCGTCTATGTGTTCTAAGTACTCGGTTCCTTTTCTGTTTAAACGATTTTGTGGTTATTTAAAACGAACTTAACATATAATTTGATGTATATTTTAGAGAATTAAAAGCTTTTTTTCCAATAATGGTTCCTATATGATTCCTAATAAATTGCAAACAGTTGGTCCACACCGCACTGTAGAGGCTAATATATCCAAGTTTAAGCGCACCTGTGTCCCCGCTTAAAGATTCGATATGTGATCATTCTTATCAGTCCAACCATACGTTACTTGCTCATTTGTACACAGCTTGACTGGCCGTGCAGAGTGCATACAGGCACGTGACGCCATAGCATCAAGCAAGGTCACACCGACATGTGACGTCATAACCACTCAAGTTGCACACTGACATCTGACGTCATGACACCAAGCAGGTGACATGTGACGTCGTAATACCAAACAGGCTGCTATTACCCTGCGGCAAAAGACTTGCAGGCAAACATAATGTCGGATTCTTTTTATTACACAT
This sequence comes from Lanistes nyassanus, assembly GCA_004794575.1. Classification (NCBI taxonomy): domain Eukaryota; kingdom Metazoa; phylum Mollusca; class Gastropoda; order Architaenioglossa; family Ampullariidae; genus Lanistes; species Lanistes nyassanus. The sequence goes on along the minus strand of SMGT01001531.1, from coordinate 135,828 downwards.
TGACTGTCATTTTACCCCATATGGACACCAACTTTGTTGTTGTTGTTGTGGTTGTTGTTGCTGTTGTTGTCGTTGGTGGTGGTGGTAGATGTAGAAAAGGAAGTTGGTTGTTGTAGTGGCGGAGAAGGTCCAAGAGTTTAAATGGCATTGGACGTTTCAGTACTGAGACTAATTTTACTTTTAATTCAAGAGTTTCCAGATTTCTTGAGCGAAAGGACTGAGCACGTTTCTTTGGAGGTCACGTTGCCTGGGAAACGACCGGGTAGCATTCACCACCGGGTGTTATCTGCTGACAGTCAGAAGGCGCCAGCAGAAGCACTCTTCGCGTGCGCGGTTGTCCACGTGACGACACCAGACTACTTATCAACTTGGGGTAGCGGCAGCTGGTTCCTTGCCGGCAACCTAGCAATTAGTTGGGACCGCTTTAAGCAGTTACAGTACTAGTGGGTCCAAAGTAATTCACGAGATCGAAGTGTTTCGTAAAGTGCTTTTTTAGAACGAGGCTCGCCTGACGTCTGGCAAACGAAAGCCTCGTTCTGATGAAGCCGTAAACGGGGCTTAACCTTGACCTCACAACTGCTCGTCACCGAGATCCGGTTAGTCTTCTGGCACAAAAAGCGGCCGTCGGCAGTCCAAACATTCGCTTGTCTCGTTACACAGACAGCAATCCCGGCATTCTGTGGAGCAGTGCACTTGAAAACGCAGCTGTCCATTCTGGAAAATGATGGAACGTGTTACTGTTGAACATGAAATGAAACTATGATGGGCAAGGCTTTTCTTTAGTAATGACTCACAATCGGCAGTGATCAACGCCTCATTGAAATAACAGCTTATCAGATGTTTTATTCCACCTCAGCCCCCTGAGCTAGAAGGTCGTGTGGGGATGGCGGACATACGACAATGTCTGTCACCTTGGTCTGTCTTCTGCTGTCCATAACAGAGCGGATGCCAAGTGTTGGCTATTCATTGATGTTGAAAAACCAACGTTTCCTTTGTCCTCTAGTCCTCTAGTCCTCTAGTCCTCCTGTCTTCCATTCCTCCTGCCTTCCAGTGGTCGGTGCAAGACGGTCTTAGCACGTGTATTATGACGCGTTTTTTATGGTGGCGAGGAGCGGTTTCTGAGGACGAACCAATCACATTAGGCTAAGGAAGACATACTATGATGATTATCTATAGGACTTAGATACACCAACTGGAAAGGAAAAAGAAAAAAGGAAAAATGAGAGGGAGAGAGAGAGAGAGAGGAGAGAGAGAGGTGGAGGATGACAGAACAGACACAATGTCTTCCATTCCTCCTGCCTTCCAGTGGGCGGTGCAAGACGGTCTTAGCACGTGTATTATGACGCGTTTTTTATGGTGGCGAGGAGAGGTTTCTGAGGACGAACCAATCACATTAGGCTCAGGAAGACATACTATGATGATTATCTATAGGACTTAGATACACCAACTGGAAAGGAAAAAGAAAAAAGGAAAAATGAGAGAGAGAGAGAGGAGAGAGAGAGAGGTGGAGGATGACAGAACAGACACAATGGAGAAACAATACTAGGATAATGCAGTATCATAATTGCCAAACATGGACTGCTTTCCTTGTATGCGCGCCGCCCATGGCCTTCTCGACGTTAACGAGATTCTCTTTAACTACTCGACTGGGAACCTTTGGAATTACATGAAAAACTAAGGGCTAGAGACTATGGTGGACGAAATTCTCTAGATGCTCTGCGAAGTCGGCCTTTAGAGAAGGCTATTCTAGGCTTTTAAAAAAGTTGAACGACAGAGGAAAAAGAAATAAAAGCAGGGAGGGAACTCGTTTGTCACTGTTCGCGATAAAGAGACTTTAGCCTTGACCCCCGTTGAACCTGATCATTTGATACCAGTCCGGGGACTTGGAAGCAGACTGAAACTCTCTACAAAAACCTTTTTATCAAAGCAAACGCCGCTGAGGGGTGCAAACAGCAAGGACTGGGAGATCAAAAATGTTAAAGGTTGGCACGATCACCACTGGGGCGAGCATGTGGAAATGAGGCCGGCGTGGGGCTCCGTTCATCGTCCGCATTCACTGCTGCCAGCCGAACAGCTCGTCACACAGAAGATGCTCCCTTCAGTCGTCTGCGTCCAGAGGTCACTGACCGCGCAAGATTGTGTCCTGTCTAGATGACGTGTCACTCGGGTACGCGGAGTTTGCAGATCAGAGCGAGGCTTGAGGAACTTGTGTCCAACTGAGTAAATGAAACGCGGCATAGCAATCACCAACGGAACCCTTAACGCAAGTCTAACGCCTTTAGATCAATAAAAGGCTTTTGTCGCTGTCATCGATCGAGTGTTCTAACTTCAATACAGCTGCGGCTGGTTTGAATTGTTTCAAATCCAAACGATGAGCTAGTGTCTTGATTATAGCCGGTAACGGACATTTTAAAATAAAAAGCTGTGAACAAATATAAACTAACGCCTAATTTTCCATTAGACCTCCTCTCCAGCACAAGATGATAGAGGTTTCAGTGCTCTTGTTAACCAACCTTCCAAACGCCGGGTATACAGAACATCGTAAGTACTTATTCAAAACTTGATTACCTGTGTATTGTGACGTGACGGGCCGTACCTTAACTTACTGGACTCGACTTCTCCAGAATTACTGGTCAACCTTTTATGGTGATCTTGTAAATGTAGACTTAATTGAGCAATCGTCACCAAACCTTTACTGCCTCAGGTCAATGGTTTCTACACCAAAGGGTGACGACGCTATGAAATAATGTGAATAACTAGAGAAATCTACCGAGGGAAAAGATTCTCATACTCTGACACGCTCGCTCAGTCTCACACAGGCAAAACACTTCTAGCTCAAGAGCCCCCACACTCGTAAAAGACACAACTGCAGCGAACTGTTATTCAACATATATTTCAAACACTAACTGGCTCGACAACATCAAATATATCTACAGATTATTTACAAAGAATCACCGTGCTCGTGTCTAGGGTAAGACGCTGTCCGATTATGTCATACCACGCGGTATCAGACAAAGAAGATAATCAAACTCCAGAGGGGAAATCAAACTGAAAAACGTCCTATGATCCCGCTCAATACATAAATACAGTAAGTGACCGACAACAGAGCACCTACTCTTGTAACTATTAAAACAACTACTTCTGCGATACACAATTCTAAAGCTATTCAACGACCAACAATGAAGCTACGACACTTTCCCGACCAGCACTTCACTCTATACCTCCTCTTGGCGTCTGCCCGGCCTCTAGCTTATGACGTCTCCTGTCTCCGGCAGGATAAAACCACCTATTTTAAATCAACCAGAGTCCCAGACTCTAAGATAGTTTATGGCAAGAGCAGTCCTTAACTTATAAGGCACAGTCAACAGTCACTTACTAGCCAGTCTCTTGACTTGTCCTCCGTGGGTCATGGGTCATGGGTCAGGTACCCTGTCCCAGCTGGGTGAAGTGGGGAAACGGATATTGAACCAGCTCCTTCGGGTTCGAAGGTCTGCGCTATAACCACTCGGCCATCCACTTCCCCAAGAGAAACAGTATAAATCACAATCAACGTACACGTAGTGCAGTGGTTGCGGCGAGTGCAACGTGTACGTAGTGCAGTGGTTGCGGCGAGTGCAACGTGTACGTAGTACAGTGGTTGCGGCGAGTGCAACGTGTACGTAGTGCAGTGGTTGCGGCGAGTGCAACGTGTTAGTAGTGTGACAGAATGTATATATATATATATCGCGAGTGTCGACAATAATTAACTACACACTTTAATTTTGGTTGCTCTGTCTGTTTGCCTGCCTGCCTTTCTTTCTTTCTTCCTTCGTCTCTCGGTATATACACTTTGCAGATTTCGAAGCTTATGTTGTTAAAGTGCATGAGAATTTCATCAAGCAATAAACTTTGTTGTGTTGTAGTTGTTTAGCTGGCGAATGACGGATCATTATGTATATATATAATATTGTATTATATTTGGTAGACTTTATATGGTGAACACACGAACAATTTAACAGGGTGATGCACGTTTCGATGTACGTCCATCCGTATATTTGTCCGTCTCCGCTATCTCTGTACTTCCTTTCTTAACTCAGTTTCTCTTGCTCTCACACGGAAGTGCACGCAAACCACCCCCTCCCACTGCGCATGCACGCGCACAAACTACCCCCTCGCTACTTCTTAGAGTTTTCCCTCCTTTTCCCGTGCTTACCGCCCCCACCCCCACCCCTCCCCCCCAAAAAAAATAATATACGCGCACGCGCACCGCTGAAGGCCGCTATGGCAAACAAGGGACACGACTTTTGGTAATGCTCATCACGGCACACCGCACGATTCCCTCATGTTGATGCCCTGCCTATGTCCCAAGGGAATGGCTCGCTCCTTCAAATTACATTCGGCTTCCGAACTGCAGTAGGACTTGCGATATTGGACAAAATGCACGATAAACTGGCAGGAATCCCGGCAAACCACAGTCGTCCAATGCCAGTAGCTTCCTGTCCCCTTCCGAAACAGGCGGGGAGTGGGTGGCGGTTAATTCGACCGCGTGATGGTTCTGTGCGCGCCTGAGTGAGCGATTACATGTGCGTTCATGCTCGGGATACCTGCGTGTGCTGAGTCATGTTTCCGCGTGCCGATCGCGATGCTGTTGGGCGCTGGTACCTGCGGGCCCCTGAGTCCCAGTTCATGGCTGCAGTTGCATATTGTCTTCGAAATTCTGTGTTTATATGTATGCATTCATGCATGTATATATGCATGCGTGTGTGTGCGCGCCCACGGGTTGGTGGGCGTATGAGTGAATTAATTAGAGAATAGAGATAGCTTGCGTAGAAGTGAGGAGTGGAAGAGAGAAAACGAATATGCTTTTTAAAAAAAAGTCCCCCTTTCCAGAATTGATCAAATTTGGCCGGAATAGTATTAAATTACCTCTTCTTTCCCTGTTGACGAGATAGGGAATTTTCGTCTTGACTTGTATGACGTCAGCTTGGAGTTCAGTCTTGATGTACTTTTCAAGCTGCTTCTTCCGCCAACCCAGCATGCAACGTTTCCCACTTCATCACCCAAAGACTGTTGGCAAGAATGTCGAGTTTTGTGGCTAATAATAATGACGATGATTGATGATTGATTGATGATTGATGATTGATGATGATGATGATGATGATGATGATGATGATGATGATGATGATGATGATGATGATGATGATGATGATGATGATGATGATGATGATGATGATGATGATGTATTGTCCAACTGTTACACTTGAAAAAATACTTTCTTTCGGCAGGAGCTCCAGATAGCACAATAACCATTAACGTAAATCTGGTTCTAAATTAAATTACCATAAAAGACAGAAAATTGATATTAAAACTAGCATTCACACATTACAGTCACTTCCTCCTCTGAATGAACCAAACAGTCCATTACCAAAATATCGTGATGTCAACATCCAACTCTGCCCCCACCCTGCACCCCCAAAACAGTCACTAATTTACCCATAGTCCCAGCATCTTCGTTCTACGTGCATTTTAAAACTGATATTGCACTGAGAATAAGAGATCTCATGTATGCGTCTTTACACCAATAGGCTTTTAAAAAGTAATGACAGAATGGGTGTGTCACACATAATACCAGTGGCTTTACTGAGCACAAATCTGGAGTACAAGTTACTCAGCTGTCTCCTTGGTACAGCAGTAAATTGTCTGCAGTCTTGTAAATCGAGTTGAGATTTGTCCTTCAGGAGGAGGTTGCCAAACCAAGCAACGATGTTAATGATCAGTTTACTCTCAAGATGCGGGACACCGGCTCAAGCGAAGGCAAGGCAAGAAAAGGCGAGGCCAGGAAAGGCAGAAGTTTATTCTTGAACCTGCAGGGACATGCAGAATTAAAAGAAACACAAAGAAGTATATACAACATATTTATGTGGAGATTAATACTAAAGTAAACTAAAAAGAATAAGAAAGTAAAGCCTTTGACTAAAGTACATGACTCCTGACACCAAATATATCTGATATATATATATATAATGTGTAGAACTTGTAAACTTGTACTAGAATTTTCGCTCATACAGAGGAAAGCTAGGGAAAACGCGGACAAGATGACCAGAATGGTGCAAATTATACAATTACTCTGGGCATGTCTGGAGGTGATTATGAGAGGCTGGGGCTGGGAGGAGACTTGATCTTGAGTTTTACTGGACGAAATAAGGAATTTCCTCTTGCCTGTAATACCCCTCCCCAAAAATTAAAGGTGGGAAGATGGGAGTGGGGGGAACTAATGTTACAGTGCCGCCTCTTGGCATTTTGCGAAGTGCAAACTCCTGGAGGGCGTTACCGACGTGTTTGTGGATTATAAAGGTTGTCGTCGCGATAAAAGTTGGAGACTCTTCGTGTGGGCGTAACGATGTGCAGCTACCGGTACGCGTCGCCGTTTCGGTGCGGTGCATTGTTTTGTTCGTGATCAATTCTTCCTTATGCTATCAACAGGCCACAAAACTACCTATGCCTCTCTCTCTTCCTCTCTTTCACGCACGCACGCTGAGCACACACACACACACACACCCACACACACAATTTTTTGGTGAAGACTGTAGCAGATGTGTTTGTTGCTGTCTTTCTGCCATCTGAATTGATGTGGATGGGCTACTCAAAGACAAGGAGATTAAAAGCCCACCCACTTCTATCTAATAAAGGTGGCAGAGTCCCTTATCTCACAAAAAAGGGCCACTGGGGACACTGGCCATTAAAGAATGGAGTAATTCGGAAAAGCAGAGCGCTGCGTTTTAAACTATAATCCTAATTTTATGCGTCCAACAATGTAACAAAAACAAAAACAACATAACGAAAGACCTAGTCATGTCCTTCAAAAATATCAACAACTTTTTCTAGTGTATAAACATTAGTATCGAGTCAGTGCACAAGTGGTGCGGGCTTTGCACGTCACACCTAGCTTAGTCTGTTGACAAAATCTGTTCAAACCCTGTTACTGCCATAGTCTGCTGACTACACGTGATCAAATCTGCTATTGCCTTAGTCTGCTGACAACGTCTGGTTCAAAGCTGTTACGTCCCTTTTCTGCTGACAAAATCTGGTCAAAACCTGTTATTGCCTTAGTCATTCGACTTCGGCCTCGACGGCTTTGCTGTCAACTGTGCAGATGACCTGGTCAGGCATGGAGGACTTTGCAAATACGCCAGGCCGTGTTTACAGACCCAGATATGCGGATAAACCGCTTTGTCTTTTAAACTCTCACATCAAAATTGTCCAGATCGGATTTGTCACAACGATCTGAAACACGCGAATCGAAATCCTAATCAATTCGTGCGCTGCTACAGGACACACAGCTAAATATGGGTGTTTATCTGCAAACGAGCTAATTCCATTGGCCAATGCACTTCAAGCTAGCTCCGATAATGTATAGCTCGTTATGATGACGCAAAACTGTACTTTCTTGAAGGATAAAACACGTCCTTTCGTGTTATTATCAATAGTATGAGTGCAGAAACACCGCCATTGTTATCTAATTGTGATTAAATATGCATAAACATTGGTATGCATACACATTGGTATTCAGTGCAGGCGAGCATAACTTTGAGCTTTTTCTTTGCATATAGACTCCTCTGTGGTTTCGACGAACTTCAGAAAAAAATCTCTTTTTCTTTGATTTCTCCACCTCACCTTTTCCTCGTTCTTCCCTCCCCCCTCTCTCTCTGTCTCCTACAACTATTTCTCTCTCCCCTCCCCCTTTCGCCTTTGCCTCTTCTACATCAGGCAACAGTAAAATTAGTTTCAATGGTAGGATGAAATATAACACAAGGTTTTCTCGTTGAGCCATTTGTAACAGTTAGTTTCTGCAAAAGTCATTTCGTATGTCAATCTTAGTGTGAACAAATGCATGTTCTATCATTGCTGTACAAGCGAGATTTAAAAAGAATTTTCACTCTCCCATACGGTGCAAACGTTGCTTCGCCGCTTCTTTTTATTCCGTCTCGGCAGGGTCTCCCGTGGAATTCAATACCCCCCCCCCCAATAAAAAAATCCCACGAAATTTTGTTACAATAAAATTGCTCCTGCATGTGTTCAGGCATAAATCTGTGTGGTTTGTCAGCGAAAATGGAGAAAATATGCGTCATGATATACAAAGGATTGTTACTGAATGATAAACGCTACTGTTGAAAGAGATAAATGAGAAACTAATCATTTATCGTTTTGTTTCTCCCTTATCTCTTTTTCTATTTCCCTCTCAGCCTGTCCCCGCCCCGTCCCCCCGCCCCACTTTGTCAACCCAAAATTAAATTCATGAGATGATAAAATACGCATTTTGATTTATAGGTTTTAAGTGAATGAGATGCAAAATGGGATATCAAATTCAATTCGACATGACAGCATTTATAGAATTCGGGGGAAGATATGTCTGTATTTTCCTTCCTTGCACATATATCAAACGACGCACGCACGCACGCACACAAAACAACCTGTCTTTCTCTTCTAAGAGTTTCTCTCCCCCCCCCACCTCCCACTCCACAAAGTACTAGCAACTTTCTTGCAGGGCAAGATCTATTCTGCTAATTGCGTGAAGAAGCTACCTGTCAGGGGTTCCATTACATGACACCGACTCCGGTAAATGAGCCCTGAGCTCTCTGGAAGAAACCCAGGAGTCCACAGGCAAGAGACGGCACAATTGTCCTGTCTTACGTCTGTGCCAGTCACCCAACCAGAGACGAGCATGGCGAATGCGTTATAGAGCGAGGCACTGCTGCGCACTTCTAGGTCAGTGAATTTTTATGCCTGTTTTTGCATCCTTTGCTGAGCAGGGGGGAAATGGCAGGGGCGGGGGGAGGCATGTGCGCCCACCATCACCAATGTCAACGTTTTATTCGATGTGAGACAGCCATTAGCTTCGCCATTACGTGAGAAGATGGGAGGCGGGAAGGGTGTATGTGTTCTCTCCCCTTTCGCTCCTCTAATTCCCTCTAACGTTTCCTCGAACTGTGTTGGTTTGCATGATACAGTTATTTCCGGAGTGAAGGGGTTTGTAAAAAGTAAAAGAGCACGTAAACATTTGTGTTCATGGTCAGTTAAAACTTTTTCGTATTTCTTAACCCCTTCTTTCTTAAAAGGAAGCATCATACATCTAGCAAATAGACGGAGTTACCAAAAGTTTATTTAGTAAATGATTTTTTTCTTCCAAACAGCTTTAGACAGAGACGAGTTTTGAAAATCGGCGATACTGTAGAGATGTAAAAGTTGCGACCTTAACACTCGGGACTCGCGTCAATAGCTTCGCTTGAAGGCGAGGGAAAGGGGAGAGCACTATTCCCTCCACCGCCCCCCCATCCTCTTCATTTTTACGTTCTTAAGGCTATTACGTCATCTTCAGGTCATTGCCCTGTGTCTATAGCCCCCCCCCCCCCCCGTACAATCTTCAGCCCCTGATCTCTTTCCGCTGTCGCTGTTGTCACTAAACGGCACTCGCACCTCTGCCTTTACGCAAGATTCACCGAATAGCTGTATAGCGCACATTTCTGCACACTGTCGTAATCTCTTCGTCTATATGAACACAAAATCCAATTACTTGACGTAGAGAGGCGGTTCTTTCTGCCTTCAAATGGATTACTTTATAAGAGCAGGCTATTTGCGGTTGCACGGACTGATTTTCAAATTTAAGAAAATAACATAAATTGGACTTCTACAAATCCTTCCCAGGGAAGAAAACCCAATATAAATAGGCCTGCATCACGCTTAAAGCAGAAAATACAGAGTTTTGTTTCCTCGTTAAGATTAACATAATTCCATCGCTTCACCAAGAACGCCAGAATTCGTTTTCAAAGGATGCAACTTTGAATTAAATTTATTCTTAATTTTGAACTAACAGCCATAATTTTAACTTGGGAAAAGCCTGCACATGCCGCCATTACGTTTGAAACATTTTCAATAAGCAGACGGAATCAACTCAACATCAATCATTTGAAAGCTTAAAACGTGACACAGTGGCTAAAATGCATTGCTTGGCTTCGGTGGTAATTCTAAAAGACAGGAAATATGGGAAAAAACGTAAATGACTATCATTTCAAATTAAATTTCAATGTTTGAAAGAAATGTTTTCAATGATTTTTTGCGTTCTCAATTATACTGCGCAGATTTCCGCCACGGCGTTTGGTCGTGTGAGGTGCACTTCAGCTGTTTCCTATACCTTACACCTTGGCGCTGCCCCATGCACCACACGTCGCAGTGAAGACTGAACACATGAATGAAATTGTACAAGGTGGCATTAGAAAGTCTTTTTTAACGTTTTCACCGATACAGAACAGTACACCGGGGCTACGACAATCAAGGTACAACAAAAAGAACTTAGCCAAGCGAGAAGTAGACAACAAGTCGACGTTTCAGGGCCTGGCCCCTTCTTCAGGACGGCACAAACAGATACAGACAGATAACAAACGAAAAATAAGAAATAACAAATAAAAATCACTTAGTTGACAAGGACGCTGATCATGCGCAGTCGATGTACAGGAAGAGAATGTGTGAAAGAGAGGCAGCGTCTAGGAAGCAGAGCTTGTTAAACCAATCAGTGGCGAGGAGTACTACAGCCAATCGAAAGGTGTGTGCTATCGCGACTAGTGAAAGGGATGGGGGGAGAGGGTAAGGGAAGAGAGGTGTGGGGGTGGTTACAAGGGGAGACAGGAGAGGGGGGAGGGGAGAGGAAATGGGTGGAAGAAAGGTTAACGTTTTAAGCCCTGTGGGGGTAATTTTCTGATTTTATCTTCCTCTTCGGCACTTGACCCCCACAGGGCTTAAACCGTTAACCTTTCTTCCACCGATTTTCTCTCCCCTCCCCCCTCTCCTGTCTCCTTTTGTAACCACCCCCACACTTCTCTTTCCTGGCCCTCTCCCCCCCATCCCTTTCACTAGTCGCGATAGCACCCACGTTTCGATTGGCTGTAGTACTCCTCGCCACTGATTGGTTTAACAAGCTCTGCTTCCTAGACTCTGCCTCTCTTTCACACATTCTCTTCCTGTACATCGACTGCGCATGATCAGCGTCCTTGTCAACTAAGTGATTTTTATTTGTTATTTGTTATTTGTTATTTGTTATGTTTGTATCTGTTTGTATCTGTTTGTATCTGTTTGTATCTGTTTGTACCATGCTGAAGAAGGGGCCATGCCCTGAAACGTCGACTTGTTGTCTCGCTTGGCTAAGTTCTTTTTTGTTGTTGTACCCTTATTACCTCAAGCCACAGTCACCTGTTTCTTTTCTCTTGACAATATTTGAATACTATATCCTGGAGCGGTTGGCTCATGCCTTGTCTAAAATGCATTTATTTGCGTCGAACATTCTATTAATCTGTTGACAACCCTGCACAGATTCAGGCATGCTCCCAGCACTCTTTTCCACTCTTAAGGCTAAAATCAATTTGAAAATCTTTTCTTTCGTTTTAGTTTTCCCTATAGGACTCAAATAAAAGAAGATATAACCCTCAACCCATTACTACTTTTCCCCTTGTGTGTCATTCTTTGTTCTATGCCTGTCGCTATGCCTGTGACGATTGGATGTTGCACTGTTGGTTGAAACTACCGGTTTGCCGAGTGTTTTAATCACTAGAGGAAGAGTTAATTATTTCACCCTTTTTCTTTTATGTTTCCTCCAGTATTCTTTCTTCTGCAGATTCATTTGATTTCTATTGTTATCCTGCTCTGTTATGTCTGTATATGTGTGTGTTTCTTTCACATTCTAACATGCGTGCCACTCCTTAGCTCAAAGAGGAGCTAAGAATTAATCTTATGCTATAAAGAAATAGTTGAGATATATGAAGTTTAATTTTTGGTTATTTGTGCAATTTCAGTAAATGCGCTGCATAATTGTAAGAAGTGGCCATGTCAGAAGGCTAAGGCTCTATGACCAGAAGTCACTCCTCGCTAAATAGCGTCCTCCAGCGGGAGTCTGAAGTCAGTTTCCACCGGTGATGGCTTGTGAAACCTTATCTACAAGATCAGTCTATTTTATGATTTCCACTAATTTTATCATTTAGAGTAAATGTCACTTTGGATTAATGGATTAATGGATGGATGGATGGATGGATGGATTGAGGGAAGGCCAAAAGTATCAATGGAGGTATGAATGATGTACAGCTGGTTATAATAGTTATAAAATATAAAGGAGATTTTGCAAGGAATGATAAGTTCCTCTAATTTTCAAATGGGTGATTAATCACATGCTGGCAATACCTGAAGCACCCCGTCTCCTAGAGTATGTCTGGAAAACACGTGGCCCAAGGAAAACGTCCATTTATTGAAAGACAAAACACGCTTTTCTTGTTTGTAGATTCGAAATCCTAGGTGAAGACCCTACGAATGAGTGCAACGCGCTGACCGCACTTTACAGATTTCTTTGCCGATATTGTGAGCACAGACACCAGCTGTGCAACCATTCTAACAGAAGCCTGACTCGACAAGACGAGACCGCAGCCGGGCCCAGCTGTGCCGCTGCACTGTGCCTAGCAGCTCCAAGTAACAAATGATGAAAGCCAGAGAAGAACGGAGACAAAATCGACAACAAACCTCTCTTAACGACTCTAGAACCCCGCTTGACCCCATAAAATTCCACCAAGAAGCTCTCCAGGCAATGAGAACAGAGAAAGCCTCATCCGAGCTCGGCGTTATGTAGGCTGAAGTTCTGATTCCTTGACGCTGAAATAAATTAGCATTGGGGCACAAAACTGGATGCACCTACCATACGACGCATGAAAAAATGACATTAAGTGGAACGTATTTTTTTTAATGGACAACAGTTGAGGATCACTGGATGTTTTGTGAACTGTGTGTAGGGCATCTCCCGATTTTAAAAAAAGGGGGGGGGGAATATCTGTCTGAATTAGCTACCCTCCTTCCTTAGATGCATGGCTCTGTGTGTGCGTGTGCGTCTGTGTAAGTTGGTGTGTGTGTGGAGGGGGAGGGAGAATGATTAGGTCTTAACTAGGCTTAGAAGTTCAGTAAGTTATTCCTTTGTCTAAGCACGTAATGAAACGTAAAAAAACAAAAAAAAACTTAGGTTCACGCCACATGCAGTATGGCCAAATGCCGAACTTCCACCTCATCAGGAAAAAAAAGTTGAATGGAAACCTTATCTTGCGCAAACACATTCCGCAGATTTTCTTTCAAAAATGTTTTGTTTTCTAACATAATTTTTTTTCTACATCAGCCTGAAGCCACGGACTCAGCTAACGACACTTAAAATGTTGTTTCTGTTTTATCATGAATCTTTTATTTTAGTGTTTGTTTTCTGCACTTGATTGGTCTTCTGTATTTGTTCACGCTCAGACACGTGGGCCCACGACTCGCAGAGACGTGAAGAGCTGCCGAGGGTGGTCCTAGCGTTGCGCCATCTCGCATTGATGATGGCCCCCACCTGACTGCACTGGAGACAACGTTAGTGCCCCCTCACCAGACGAAGCAAATCAAACGGCTTATTGCCGCACGACGGTGCCTCTGACTTTCATTAGGACTCACGACTGACTTTGTAGCTCTCTCGTCAGGGTTCGCTTTCACCGCTGAAGGTCAAGGCAGAAAGAAAAACAGGAGTCGGATTGGCAAGAAGAACCAGCAGCTGGCATTCCGGAAGCCTGCGAGACAAACGGCGCTCTGGCCTTCATTCGGGGTTCAGTGGTCACTGGCGTCGGATAAGCAAAACAACCTAGAGCTTCAAAGTCATGTTGATAAGTTGAATTTCGTTACACGTTAGACTCTGTTTTTTTCGCGTTTAGCGCTGTTCCACTCTAATCAAATTTCCAGGATTCTTCAGCATCGATGATGATGATGATGATGATGATGATGATGATGATGATGATGATGATGATGATGGGGTACTTAGATGAGCCCTCCAGTCGCCTGTTACATGAGACCCAAACTCTACATCATGACAGCGATGTAATAGAATGGGGGAAGCAGAGACAACGTTCCTGCTGGAGTTAGCTCTCTTGACGGAGATGTAAGCAAAAAGACTTGAAGGAGTGTAAAGACGATCGATGTGGCAATAAATATAGTGCAGTCTGCCCTCTGCTGTGCTCATGCATTATCGGATTTTTTGTTCTTTCGCGATAAGATCAGGGCAAACCAATCAAACAACAACAAACAACAGCAGAAACAACGGAACTCCAAGAGCGAGAAAGGATAGAGAGGGGAAAAAAGAAGATGAGAACGCATTGGAGGGTGCCAGAGACAAGCAGGGACGAAAAAACAGAGGAAGGGAGAAGTTGCGAGTGAGACCAAGAGAGAGAGAGGGGGGGGGGAGAAGGGAGAGATTGAGGGAGAAGGAGAGGGAGAGAGAGTGAAAAGGGAGGAATTTATCCGAAACGAAACGGGAGAAAAAAAAGCATCAGACACAAGGAGCTATAACAAAACGCCCATTCAGTTTGTAACGGATCATTTGTCGTTCATTATACTGCGCTTTTGGCACTGGTCGAACCCGACCGGCTTCAATGTCTCATAAACCGCCATCCCAAATGACTATGATATAAAACTGGTTATCGGTCTCAGATTTCATATTTCGAAATGTGTACTTGAATTCTAGCTTAAAGTTTTCAGCTACACTTTATGGTCATGCTTGTTTCTTTCCATTTGCAGGGGAGGCGTTTGGTTGTTAAGGGCTAGTTGGTGATGATGGGCCAGAGGTTATGTTCATGTTTAGCGTGCCGTCAACAGGAGTTATTAGGAGAGGCCTGAGGGTGGGTTTTATGTCCTAAGATGTTAGGAGTTGTCTTTCCTGAACCTGAGCAAAGCAGTATTGCGGTAGACACGAGAGGTCTCTGGTCTCAAGAGGGAGACAACAACATGCTTCAAGGTGTAGACAAACTCACAATCTACGTGGTATTTAACCTTTCAAAAATAATTACAACTCTGTCAGACTAACACAACAGACAACTGGGCTAACGCACAATGACAGAAATCGGCGGAAACAACCTTGTGGGCTGACAGGACGGGCTGACAGGACGGGCTGACAGGACGGGCTGACAGGACGGGCTGACACTAGTTCAAATCCCCGCACAGTACAGACAGGCAGGTAGGCAGACAAATAAATAAGAAAAATAAAAAAAAGAAAGATGTACAGAAAGAAAGAAAGAAAGATAGATAGAAAGAAAGAAAGATGTACAGGAAGAAAGGAAGAAAGAAAAAGGAATGGTCTTTTCCCACATATTTCATTTTACTCTCATCATTGTTTTGTCTTTTGGCTGCAGCTGTTTTCACATCTCGCGAAAAGAATTCGTCACCGGAAATTGCTAGATTGTGGACTTGCTGAGCACTGTAGAAATCAGAGCAGTGGTGCCTGAAAGAACAAAGAAACCTGAACCTTTTTGTCTTGGATGATTGAATGGGTGGACCCTCGCTTTTCCAAAACACCACACACACGGTATCGCGGTCCTCAGATCTCAGCTGCCACCTGCTGAACTTCTCGTCATTCAGCACAAAAAGGGGCTTTTCTTGACGTTGCAGTATCGCGTGAGTAGTCGTTGTTCGAGTCTACACAGAAATGATCTCGTGAAGTTGAAAGGTCAGCATGTCATGTAGAGAATGTTATGCATGGAACAGATATGTAGACACTCATATAATCCCCTTTCGAACCTCCTCATTAAAGTGGAAGCTGCTGGCCTGTTCTTAATCAATAAGTTGATAACAAAACGATCCTCCCAATTTCGCATCATGAGTGCTTGCTTTCATTCTTACTGAAATGTGTACGGTACTGAAAACCTGAAAGCAATTGTAACCTGAAATGATAAAGTCAGGATCGATTTAGAAACACATAAGAATTCCTGGATTTGTATTTCCTGCAACGATTACTGTTAGTCACACTGCCACTACCACTACCACTGTCAGTGCCACTGTCACTGCCACTACCACTACCACTGTCAGTGCCACTGTCACTGTCACTACCACTACCACTGTCAGTGCCACTGTCACTGGCACTACCACTACCACTCACTACCACTCACTACCACTACCACTGGCGTGCTGCTACCATCACCTTCATCGCTACTGTACACCCCCACCCCACCCTCCGCCCACGCCTGATCATCACTACCATCATCAGCAACCCCTCTGTGCTAACCTTCGCCGGTTTAAAACTATGATTCTTTGCATGATGTGCAATGGGGATGGGGCTCTTTGCTTGGGTTCGCCTCTTTCTTCTTCATGTTGTTATGTTTTGGCTACGTGTCGTCTGAACAGCCCTCTCACCACGCTCGGCGTTCGAGATGGCGAGAACCGAGCGCGCGGCAGGTTAGCAGACGGCTCGAGTCACGGGCTGTCCCCATGCGAGGGCCACAGATCTGTTTGCGCTGGAAACTGTATTAGGGTGTTTGAGCGGCAGAAAAACTGTATAGTCAAGATTTGCTTCACGCTCGCGACTTAACAAAGGGGGTGGGGGTGGGGGCGGGCATTCTGGGAGAGGCAGCCGGAGGGTATGACTAACGCGGCGTTGTTTCGTCCACTCAGACGAGCAAAGGTTTGCTGCTCTTGTGCCTCCGAGAGCTCGCAGACCCTGGCGAGCTGTATCTACTGCATGATTTCGGACATGTTGTCCTCGTATTAATTTCCAACTCCGGCTCTAGCCCCCATCCCCTTGGTTGCCACAACCACTTCCAAATGGAAGACGGCAACTATAAAAATATTCCAGTATGTATTTCACGATGATGAAGATCCACTGTACAACTACTAGAGATGAATCATAAAGACATTCTCACTCACGCATTCATTACAGCGACGTGCTACACGTATCTACGCCTATATTTACATGAGGGATAGATGTGAAGTACAATATCGACAGTCCACATCGGCGACACTTGCGTCACCTGACTTCACGAGTGAAACGTACACACAATTTACAGAAGGAATTGTCGGTCCTCAGCACGATGGTGGGAAGTCGAACTGTATCTCAAGAATGACTTCACACATAAGTTTTCACTGTAGCAAACGATGGTCACGCTAGCTAACAATACTCTGACTGTAACTCCTACACCGTAACTGGTCCCGACAGAAAGAACAGAACAAACTCTCCCTACGAGAATGACTGACAGGTGTGCACTTAGGAATAATACTGGCGCTGTTTCCACAACACTCCGTTCACAACTAATTCCTCACTAATTCGTTAGAGTCACGATCGTGCCTGCTAACTCTCTATGCAGCTGTTCTACACACGTGCACTCACTTTTCTCGTTCACGATGCTGAACAAGAATAAAGCAGACGCCACATCTCACAGCTCCGCGTCCAAGCAACCGCCCGATGACGTCCCAGCTCCTCTCTCTGTGACTGAAAAGACTGACCCTCCGTATTGCTCTGGCCCTCTGTTTTCTCGTCATGCGGCCGCTGATGACCATTTCAGGAGAGTCGTGATAATCAGTTTCAGTGACCACCCCAGGAGACTTGTTGTATTCGCCAATTGGCCTTTTCGAATAACAGGCAGGGAATCCTTGTACTCAGGCGCGGGCCTATCCGATAGCCCCAGACTTGCAACCATTCGCTCTGGATGACCGGCTCGGCCCCCGGGTCAGTTATGGCGTGTGCTACCCCCACCTCTCGCCCGACCAACTCTTTCAAACCTTCTGGGGCTCATCTCAGCTGCGAGGAAACCACTCTGGTGGTACTTGATTCGGATTGGCTAAGCGCAATACTGTCTTAACAGCCGCAAATCACAAAAGGAGACTCCCGAATCTCACACGTGGAAATCTTACGTTGAGTCATCCTAGAAAACTTATATGGCGATGATGACGTGGAAATCTTACCGTTGAGTCATCCTAGAAAACGTATATGGCGATGATGACGTGGATGCAATATAAAGCCAAGGAGACGCGGTGGTGGTCTTCGTGAGTAACATCACCAACTACATCCACAACGCTGGAAAGGAGACATGCTTGTTTTATCTGTGGATCCCTAAAGTTTGTTTTAAAGATCATACACGTTTTGATACAAGACCGGATTCTGAAACTAATGGACACAGAATCAAAGCGGAATTAGAACAAAGTAATCTGAGAAGAAGAAAAAGCTCCAAATGAAAACTACTCACAGAACCTTGCTACAGATGATGACCGCAGGAAGTGTGTTTTTTTCGCTGTCGTGAAAATATTCTTATTGTTCGTCTCCAGCAGCTTGCTACCTTATCAGTAGGTGGAGAGCAAGCGCAGGGTCCCAGCCATAACTCATCCTTCACAAGGGAGGCAACGCACACGAAAGGGCACTAATTCAGGCAAGAGGCTCGACAGACAGACAGAGCAAACATATTCGTCTTCCAAGCTTGCTCCAGTCGGATCAAAGCGAAACGAGTTGTTTTGATCGTTGACAATGTTCACTTGTTAACACAACAGAAGGAGTCAAAACGCAGCATACTGCAACTCGGCGTCATGGTGGTGGAGAGAGAGAGAGAGAATATAAAGTTTTGTGCATTGTACTCTTGTAGTCCTGAATTATAGTTGCTGTGCCGTATTTATGTTTAGACACAAGCCCCTCCATCATCAAACACTCCACGTACTGTGCAGAAATGCTTGCGTACGCCAGACCGCCTCGGTGGTCTAGTGGTTAAGGCGTCCGCCTCCGAGGGGGAGGTCGGTGGTTCGCATCCCGGCCGAGTCATACCTTAGACTTAAAAATTGACAATCTAGTAGCTGCCCTGCCAGACGCCTGACACTACAGGGAACAGTACTAGGACTTGTTGGCCCCGCGTCAGTATAATGTGACTGGGTGGGACTGAAGCCCTTGTTGCCCCATCAGTCCCACGTGTGGCAGCACGTAGACTTTCTCTAAGCAACACCGTCCTGATATGCACATAGTTTGCGACTGGAGGTTAAGCAACAAATACCCCCCCCCCCCTTGCCTACACCGACATATGACCATTCATGCGAGATATACACGTATTGCGTCTTTGGATAAATGCACATTTTCGCACAGAGAACGCCCTTAACATACATGCGAAAATCAACCAGCGATCAGTTTAACGCCAGCCATGGTGTGACGTGCACGGCACGGCTAGTGAAGCATGGATCTACTGTTTATACGTATAGGTGAGGGTAAACTACACAGTGCGGTTGGGGCTTACGTTTGTTTTTTTTTTATGATCTGAAGCGGGGATACAAACCCTCGTGCAACTCAGTCCCGCAATACTTTGTTACTGTCTTTGCTATTGAATGTTTTGAATAACGAACAATGAGATTATCACTCCAACAGGAAGTACTTGAAAAGCTCAACATGACCGTATGCAGACGCATGTGACCAAGGGAGCTTACCGTACCCAAACACGTAGCAAAGAGAGAGTCGAAACAATGAGATCATAAATTCCTCATCCCCAACCTTTTTTTAATAATGCTCTAGTCGTCCATTGGCAGGGAATATCCGATATGACCACAGTGGTAAGATGTAAACAATAGTTAAAATTTATGTAGAATGCCTTTTTTGGTTTTTGATTATTTGTACCAAAGTGCGGCTCACAGGAAACTTTTAAAAGAGATTTGGCTGGTACGGCAATGCGATATTTCAAGTGCTTCGGCTGTTTGCAAGGTCAGTAAGTGGCGAGTCTGATAAAGATGGGAAGCTGTGTTTGTCAGTGGGAAGAGGTCCGGGTCACTGTGCTAGTCATAGCAAAACAGTGGAAACACGATGTTTTACAGAGCGAAAGCAGAGCTTTGCAGAGCTGTGTAGAGGCCTTTGAAAAATCTGTATTACTTACCATGAAGAAAAATTTATGCCGTCTTAAAAGTAACATTATCTTGCTATTTACACGTTGGAGACTTGTAAACCTAAGATCAAGAAAAAAATCCTACCCTCTGCAACAAAAAGTTGAAGCTCATGCTAATGCTTTGGACAATGAAATATAAAAATTCATCGAAAACTGTTGCCGTATGAAAAAGTGACTCTGTACATGTTCCTATTATATCTTTTCAGTTCAAGAGAATTTCTGTCATTTTTAGTATAAATGGATACGAAATAAACATTCTTTCACCTAGTATCAATTTATCATCATAGAGTAAAAAGTAAACAGGTTGTTACCGGTGCTTTGAGACTGAAATATGGTGCAAACAAAGTAACAAAGTCAAGCAAAATTAAACGATAGTAATTAACTGCTTCATTAATTGCTATCACAACTTCAAATTTCTGAATGGTTATTTGGCAATCGAAGTTAGAGCGAGCGGAACCGACATCACGCGGCAACAACAACAACAATTAAAAACAACAACAATTAAAAACAACAAACAAAATACAGAGAATGTAGGCATCGTTCTGTTTCAATTTGTGATCCAAGGATCGTGTTATTTGAAAGTTTGGGATCTTCTTGGAAGCCACTGCGCCACTTTCCTGAAGATGCAGAAGACGGGGGGGGGGGGAGGGTCTCAACCTTTTTTCTGCTACTTATCTCCCTGTTGCTGTAACAATCTAAATTGCAAGATACGGGAATTTTTTGCTGATCGCTGTCTGCCCATCCCCCTCCCCCGTTATACTGGGTTACTCAGTCGTCTTCGTGTGAAGTACTTTGCTGTCGCCTAGAAACGTTTGCTACTGGCTGTGATCTGGACCCTGCTACACCGTCGCATGTTTAACTCAAATTTGAACGCTTCCCCTGCAAGCTAAACAAAAATTGAAGACCAAATCGAGAAAATACTTTTCCTGTAAGGAGAAGGGGAGAGGGAGAAAGGAGGAAAATAAGGGGAAAAGGGAAGAAAAATGAATGAATGAATGAATGAATGAATGAATGAATGAATGAATGAATGAATGAATGAATGAATGAATGAATGAATGAATGAATGAAAAAGGAAAAGACAAACGACGAGAGAAGAAAATTATAGGAGAGATGCAGAAATTAACTGGTGTACAGTAAGTGGAGAGACGCCGTGACACAATTTCACCTGTCTCAATGATTTCAACGAGCTGGCGCAAGATGGAGAACTTCGGGATGTAAAATAATGGCCTTGTCAACATGGCGTGACAAGAAAGCCAGAGATGCAGAGCAGCGGAGAGCAGAAAGGGCAGAAATGCGTATCCTACATTAGGGAAGTAGGAAATGTGGGGTAACTACAAGAACCTTTGATAAAAATCACAAAGAGCGAAGAAGTATGAAGACTAACGCGCAGAAAAACGATGGCAGCGAGAGAGAGAGAGGAATCAAAAGTACATTTTCTCTCTTTGAAGACAAGAATGAGACGAGGTTGTGTGGACTTTTTGCGTTCAAGCATGGACGCTTTGAATGACGGTAGGCATTCATTCTGCATCTCTGTATTCTTTTTAATGGTACCTACAGTGTTGTGTTACTTTCACTTGGCCTTGATCGTTAATCTAACAGCAAATCCGTTGCCAGCACTTGGCGTTTTTCTGGAGCGGGAATTTTACAAATAAAATCCCAAAGTCAGTGGCGTCCTATATGCGTCGGACAGCTTCGCATTAGTATTCTGGAATGGCACAGTGAGACAAAGGTGGAAATGTTCCATGTCTGTGCTGATTGTGACACGTTTATCTTTTTGTGACGTAGGCATAGGAGTTGCATTTGAGAGAAATGAATGCAGTGACACATATTTTGTAACAATGCCGTCTACTGTCCACTAGACAGTCTGACTTCTGTGGAATACCCAATATGATCTCGTTTGAAGGAGCACTTTTCGCTCCTAATGTATTGCTAGTTAGTGTCTTACCGCTTGGTGACACTTTGAAACTTTGTTGTTTATTGTGAATTTAAAATTTGAGACGCGGCTGTAATTAATATCTATTATTATTATATTACGAAAAGGGAAAAGGGGATTCCCAAATATAAACATGTAGTGTCCCGGGCGTGTGAAAAAGCTCGCGTCTCTGCCGTGTTAAAAAGCTCGCATTTCATCTGCGTATTTGACGTGTTTGTGACTGGATGAGAGCTGAGTTAAAGAATTAATCCTCAGAAATATATGGAATCGTCAGGTCTGTACAGACAAAAAAGTGTAATCTGTGAGAAGCTGTGCGTGGATATCGATGGGGGAGGGGGAATCCGTCACTGAGACTGGATGAAATCGGAAAATTTCCTGACATCGGCGAGACTGAAAGCACACTTAACGACCTCAAGGAACACCTGGAATATACTAGACATCAGAGAAACTCCCCAGTCGCAAGACATTAAAACACCCCCCCCCTCCACGCACACACACATTAAACAACAAGAGGGTAGCGTTGTTTGGCAAATGAATGGGGACTCCAGACCGCAAAAATATGGAATTGTATTTCATTTCCCATTTCGGCACCATCGCCCCCACAGGACTGAAATTAAAGCACTAACTTCTTCCACTCACTTCACCACTTCCTCCCTTCTTCCTCCTTTCTTGTTTATCTTCGTAAGCCCCCCCTCCCTTCCACCACCACCACCACCACCTCTCTTCCATTACCCCCACCCTTTATAGGATACGTCATTCTATTGGCTGTAGGCTTTCTTGCCATTGATTGGCAGTAAAGTACGCTCTACTTCCCACGCACTGTTCACTCTTCTCCACATTTCCTGTCCAGCAGCCTTGGTGGACCATCGTCTTTCTCTCAGTTAAGTAATTCGTCGTATTAGTTATCTGTTTGTGTCATTGTGAAAAAGGGGCAATGCCTGAACAGTTGGCGTTGTGCTTGTATTGCTTGGTTCAGTTTTCTTTGTTGTCACGTTATTTAGCCCAAGCAGAAGTCACGTGTTTCTTTTCACCCCTTTACCGTTGTTTTAATTCGTCTTAGTCGGACTGCGTAGGTAAAACCGTCATTAGGCCGGAGCTGATCGGTCGGTGCCTAGCGGCTCCAGGGCCTGAAAAGTCTCCCCTTAAAGCTTCTGCCCGATAGCAGAGGATCAAGCCTCCCGACAGTCAGCGGTACTTCAAGACTCGGCTAATGCTGAGGACGCTATACTCCTGTTTCATCAATGTTCGCCACATCCCCTACCAGGCAATAAAATTCTCGCAAAGTGATTTTGTTGGCATACAAACCATAAACTTAAACGGAGTTCGTTTTTGAGTGTACGTGTGGATTACGGCTTGTGTTCCAACAATCGGACAATAAATTATCATTTCTTTTCCAACACAAAGTTTCGGCTGTTTTCTTACTTTAACCTTGATTCCGACCGTCCCAGTCTATCAACAAAACAATTTCTGGGTAATGCTCGTTTGGACAGGTTCTTGTAGGCAGGCGCGGGAGACGCACACATCAAAGAAGTATTTGAATTTTCCGAACGGCTTGAGTCGCAGCTTGCAGACGAGACAGGTGAGCGCAGACTGTGGAGCTTGGACTGGCAGACGACACAAGTTTACTTTCAGATGAAAAGGCCAGCTGGATGCCGACGGGGATGGGGTGGAGAGGGGGGCTGCGAGGAACAATTTGCATTCACACTACAGAGGAGCTGGATCCAGCCTTATAGACATAACATAATGACAGGAAAACAAATCCACTGGGCGTAGAGAAAGCTTTGATTCACTTTGACCACATTGAGAGCGCGGCAAGGGGAATGGTTGCCGGTCCACCGTGAGCTGTGTGTGGGCCTCATGCTGACTGGGAACGCTTAGTCTGCTGAGTTGGTGCTCTCTCACTCTCACTCCACACTCTCACTCTCACTCCACACTCTCACTCCACACTCTCACCCTCTCACCTCTCACTGTCTCCCACCACGTTCTCTTCCTTTGCGCTTCTCTCCTTCCTCAGTTTGTTTTTTTTCTCTTAATCTCTCAGTTCTTTCTATCCTTTCTATTAGGAACGCATATCCTATATAAGTCAGTGCTTGTGAAAGAATGCGGAAAGTAATAAGACAGTAGATGGGGGTGGGGATGGGGGTAGTAGGTTAATATTGAGAGGGAAGAGGACACAGAGAGAAGATAAAAACGGAGGGGAGAGATGAAGCAAAAAGGCGGGGAATGACGAGGAAAAAGGAGAGGAGAAACGGAAAGGCGAGACAGAGGAGGAGAGAAAGAGATTGAGAGAAAGGCAGAGACACAGAGTGTGAAAAAAGAAGATAGAGAAGTGGCGGCAAAGAAGGAAATGGGTGGTGATCAGGATACGAAAATTAAAGGAAGGGAAAAGATAAGAGAGACAGGGCCGAGAGGAGAGACGTGAGAGACAAGACAACGGGAGAGATGAGACAGGACAAAGGATAAATGTTGTAAGTACTGGCCAACGATACCAAGCAGAATAATTCAACCAGTGTGTGGTTCACGTAGCCAGAGAGAGAGAGAGAGAGAGCTGGTCTGTTCGTGTGAAAAGCATCCAACAATATGCGTCTATCGCAACGTGTCAGTGCTAGCCAGGCATGTAGTCCTCTCTGGCCACCGACTTGAGGTGAAGCAGTGTGAAATCACAACCCTCTCAACAAACCACCACACTTCAGCTGTTGAAAAGAATCTGATTACTTGATGTTGTGTAAGCAGTTGAAAGGGTGGAGTATTTCAAGGACATTAAAAGGAGCCCGAAAATTTGTGTGAACACAAATAATTTAAGCTCAATGTGTATGCGGTGACTATAAAAACACCTTGCTGAGAATGAGAAAGAAAAATCTGCTGGTTCATGGGGTAAAAACGTGCACCTCGAAAACCTTTGTCAACCTTTGGATATGATTTAGTAAAAATAAATAAATAAAACAAAAATAGCAAACAAAAAAGCTGGTGTTCAATCCACAGAGTTCAGTTTACTCTTTTATCGCAGACTCTCCTTTGTCAAACCTGGTCATTGTAAATAAGTAAACAGCATCGACGAGAACACACGTTGTACGAAACAGAGGGAATTGGGAGGAATAGAGATGGACAGAAAGAGGGAAGAAAAAGAATCAAGGATTAGAAAGAGGAGGGAAAGAATGAAAATAGATGGATGGATGGATGGATGGATGGATGGATGGATGGATGGATGGATGGATGGATGGACAGAGAGAGAGGGAGAGAGAGGTGGGGGAGAGAGAAGTGAAGTGGGCTGGGAGAGGAGAGAGTTCACCTGTAAGTTCTACTCAAACCCAGGTTGCGTTGATGTTCTCTGTCCTAGTAAGTTTTTTCTTTACGGGTTCCTTTTACGATTTCGGGTGTAAGTACCGCCACTTCTGTCGCAAACCTTCAAAAGCATATTTACATTTTGTTGCAAACACCGGATATTGCCCCGGAACAGAAAACATCACAGAAAGTAGCAGGCTCAAATATTTAGACACTGCCTGTTTTGCACTGCTGCCGCGATAATGACCTCATACGTCCGCGAGACGTTACATAAGGAATGGATTGATACACGAAAGAGCAGTTAGAGACTTAAGACTGGAAGAAATTAAATTAAAAAACATGTTAAAAAAATGAAAAGCCAGGCCAAATGTTAGAGAATCAAGCCTGACACCTTTGTTTCGCTTTTCCTTGGGGCAAACATGACATTTACTCACGAGGTCTCCATGCACAGGTTGTTACCAAACTGCCCGCGACTTGCACCTGGCAGAGCCAGTAAAGTCCACATCGCAGCCTTAAGGTGTGAGCTCGCACAGGCCTACAGATCACCGGTGAATACTCATCTCAGCTTTTCAAAGAGGTACAGCAAACATAAAATGGAAGCAGAGAGAGAGAGAGAGAGAGATGATCCCTGGCTGCACTGGTTTTGCTGCGATGTTGCTGTGTTTATTTTGTGTATACACTCTAGATGCAGATGGTCCCTCCAGGCATAAACACATTTTATTTTTCCTCTTGTCATCTGCGAGTTAAGGAAATGAAGAGAAATTATACAAATGGGAAAAGAAGAGAAATTATACAAATGGGAAAAGAGAAAAAAGTACAGATACGAGCAGAAAAAATGAACGATCCACGCCGGAATTACAAGAAATACAAGGAGCAGCAGAAAGGGAAGCAGAGACAAGAACAGGAAGAAGACTGCAGACAAAAACTAGAGGAAAGATCTACTGGCAGAAACTGCAAACACAAGATATCAGACGAAGATGTGCAGAGACCCCCCCAACCCCCATCAGACGATGTGCAGAGACACCCCCCCCCCTCATCAGACGAAGACGTGCAGAGACATCCCCCCCCCCATCAGACGAAGATGTGCAGAGACACCCCCCCCCCCATCAGACGACGGCAAACAGAATGAGACTGATGGAGAGACAGGGAAGAGAACGAGCAGAGCGATTGAAAGAAGAGGACGAGAGAGAAGAAGGACGGAAGGAAGGGGAGAGGGGGAGAGAATGTTAGTGCACATTTACTTGCCAGTGAGTGCAAGGGGAGAAGAAAGTATTGCACACCGTGAATACATAAGTCTGTACATCTTTACACTGACTGTTGTAGTGATTGGCTAAGTGACCGATCCCTGGAGTAGTCATCTCATTTCATTAGCTGGCACTTGGTGCATTAGGGCGGCCCTGGTGGGGTCCGATTGACACGCTAGACTTTAGAAAGGGTCTTCATGGGTCATTTTTCTTGGCCCTTAGTGACCACAATATAGTGCACTCATCTGGCAATTAGGCCATTCGATAAGAAGGATATAGGGACTTATTTACTCTAGCTGTTCATTCCGTCTGTTATTAGCTACACCTGTTCCCATCAGACACCCATGGGCAGCCTTCTGCACTGTATTCAGCCTTCACTCTCTTGTCAATTTGTTCTATCGTTGTACCTATATTCCAGAAGGTTCTAGCCAGGTAACAGCAGCACCATCAACAAGCCAAAAAAAGAAAAGGAAAAACTTCAAACATAAAACAAACAACAACCCCAACAAAGTACTGGCAGCGCTAGACACAACCGTATGAAGATCTGCCACGTTCCTTACTTTCGACTCTCTCTTTGCTACGTGTTTGGGTACGGTAGGCTCCCTTGATTGCATACGTCAGCATACGGTTGTGTCTAGCGCTGCCAGTACCTTTTTGGGGTTGTCCTTTGACGATTTATAGCGCTCTGTCCTCATTTGTTCCTTATTAATAAAACAAAAACACAAACGACACAACCAAACATCCAGATACACCCAAACTGCAATTACTAGATCAATGCATGCTTTTCTTTACGCATGCCTCATATGCAGTGTATGCATAAACTCGATGGCAACATGTTTCGTTAGTGCTTTACAATATTATTTTACAAATAACTAAATTAAATTCTTTTATACATTTTTACCAAGGTCAGGAAACATCCTTGCTATGTTGAGATTGTAAAGGAACATCGCTTGGTGGTGATCTAGATTTCACTTCGTCTGCCAAAGGGCGTGTCAGAAATGTGAATACGATGTGGTTTTGACAAAGCTGTCAAGCACTCCCCACAGAGGCCCCATGAAGAACGAACGCCTTCTAACGCAGACCCTTGTTGGTCAATGCGATCCACTGACCGTGGAAAGAAAATGACTGTCCACGAGACCCTTGCAAGAGACGGCGGCTAAACAAGAAACGTCCGTTCTTTTCGCACTCAGGAGTTCACCTTATGCTTGCATTAGGAAAAGTAAGCTTTCACCTATAAATGCATTTCATCTCACGGATGTTCTGGGCAAAAAACAAATCAGCTCCGAACGCAGTATCTCAATTCTTGGCATTATGCTCAGAAATGAATCCTTCGCTCTGGCATAAACCAGGAATTTATTTTGCCATTGTTCAGTGCTTTGATTTTAGTTTTAGTACTGAGCCCGTTAACTGACAACTTGTTGTTAAAGATCTTTTGTGTTCAAATTCTGCGAACTCTTTGTAGAAGATACATTATTTCATAATGCATACGACAACTGTTTGTCAAATTTAACTGGTGACGCAAGCTTACATAAAAGATCAAGGTCACGACATTTTGCCTGGAAGACTAATAGGTTTATCGGCTGTTCTATTCAGTTACCCCAGCTTAAGCGGTGTTCTAATTTACCAAAACATCCGCAAACTTCGCGTTCTTTGAACTTCTCTGAGTGAAACGTGAAACATCCTGAAGTGCCCGAACGGGGTTCTGCTCTTCCCCGATCGTTTTGTGTGAAGTGCAAAGCTGTCTTAGCGATGTGTCTGCAATCGCCGTGACTGGCTGGAGACCGGTGGCTTTCTTGCTGAGGCGCGGAGTTCAGGCAATGCTACCGGTTTCAGTTTACCTCGGCAAGACCTCGTCTGCTGCACATTCGAATGCAACAGCTGCTGCAGTCAACATCGCGAAGGGAGGCGCGCGCTTTATTGGTTCGGTTACTTCCGAACAAATAATGCTAGAGAATGTTTTTCATAATCTTGAGCTGTGAACTCCTGATGCACTCTGTGCTCTTGCGCAACAAAAGGAGCAGTTGTCCGCCTTCTACCGCCCACAAAGTCTTCACCAAAGTCGTGTAACAACGCGGGTGATTCCAAACGTCTACAATGGACAAACAAGTTTCACCAAACGTGGACAACGTGCAAACGGGTTTCATTTTGTCCAATTTGAACCAAACCTGCCAAATACAACGCAGTTTTGAACTCCAATCTCTCTGGGAAATCTCAAGATGGAAATCGGGCGACGAATACTGCATTGTAGAATGTTGTACGAGTTCTTTATGACCGATGTCAAGTAAGCGATATTGTGCAAGAGAAGCATTAGTGCAAGACACCCGAGTGTTGCCTGCTTCCCAAGTGTAACAATATGCGTACCAGCCTTAGGTAGTAGGTTAGTGAGGGGCATAGAGTACAGTTTAGGAGAGGACATGAGATATTTGACAGGGCTGGGAATTGACCTGCAATGCACTCAGTCAACTATAAACGTATAAGCTGTAGTTCCCAACATGCACTGTCCACATGCCAATCACACGCACATCTGCACATACAGAGCGTGGGAAGTTAACAGTGAATAAATAGGTATATAAACCATAGTGGGAATTAATAGATATAGTAGTAGACAGACTGATGAAGCAGGATAGTCTGAGAACTATGGATATCAACTGAGTTTGTAAAGCTTGGTGGTTGGTCTTGGCTTTTTTGTACCGGGACCGGGGATGGATGTAGAGGATGTGAAATAAAAGAATTGAACTGCGACGAAGTGCTGGTGTTCTCTCGGCCACGGATGTACGGGTGACTGAGACGAACATGTCATCTCGTGTTTGCTGGTGCCATGACAATGGTACATTTGCTTTCTGATGCCGTGACGCCTGTATGACGCTACATTCGTGGTGTCGTGACCATTCAGGATCGACATAATAAAACATTTAGATTGGTGCCGCGACGACCTCTGCTCGACATAATATTACACAAGACGTACATTTCAAGTTCGGGAGCGTTGGTACCCGAGGAGCGATAAATGGAGGGAAGCGCCTGCAGGGGAGTTGTCGAGTGGTTTGAGGGCAGACCTCAGACTCCGACAAAGTCTTTCCCACTTTCCCCAGTCCACCCAGCTGCCAATTCACACATCAAACTGAGGCAGAGTGCAGGCTGTTTCCGTCATCCCACCCCATTCTCCGTGTGCATCTTTCCTTTCCTTTGTCCTAATGCTTCCTTGACCCCAGTGCCTTCTCACTCACTCACTCACTCACTCACTCACTCACTCACTCACTCACTCACTCACTCACTCACTCACTCACTCACTCACTCACTCACTCACTCACTCACTCACTCACTCACTCTTTGAGGTCTCATCCCGCTTGGTCTCTTAATTTGGTCTTCCGCTCATAAAGTATTTTTTCATCCAGACCACACACGCTGTTTACCTTTTTCTGCTTTCTTAACATTTCTTCTCTGTTCTCAGGTGTTCCGTCCACACGTGTCCTTGATGTCGTGTTTGCCGTTGTGTGTTGATGCATTAATGCGTTCTTCCACTTTGAAAGAAACATTATCCGGCATTCTTTTGTTGCTGTTTGTTTATAGCTTAGCATGAAGATATGGATGTTGAAATAGCCGGTTAAATGTTTCAGCCCTACACCTAGCTTGCGATCGAGCAATCTTTCCAGCTCCAGGAGGAAATGTTTGTTAATCAGTCGGTCTGTCAGTCAGGTCACGTTACACTTCGATTGTCGACCTGTCAGCCATATTTTGTTCACCTGTCTCTCCTATACTTGTTTAGAAGGGACAGCCTGTCCTTCTAACCCCATTTCAACAACCTCCCACACTCTATTTACCAATTTTGTAGGGATATTAACGCGTTCCTTTACGACCCTTGTAGCACTTCAATTTATGAACTTTCGGTCTGTGCTAATCCGAACGAAACATTATCTCGCTGGTGCAAGCCATTTCTTGGCGCTCTTAATAAACATGCTCTGCTGCTCTGATGTCCTATAAACCACGTTTAGCCCCACCCGTGACTTATCCGAGCTGTTGGGAATGCAATAACACCTAGATTCGGTCTAGGCGTAAACAAGAAAGAAAACTATTTAAGGAAAAAGCATTTTTCTTGAAAACTTTAAATTGAAAACTTTGCCTTCACATCCACTTAAAATTATCTTTTACTGTAAGGGCCATCATTCTGCATCGAAAGAGATCAATGCATTTAATCCCAAGCTAGAAGAGGAGAAGGCGATATACATGCTGCAATTTTGCGGACCTTGCACATTTTATCTCATCCTTTCCTCTAAGGTCGACACAACAGTGCTGTGTTCTACACTTGTCTCAGCTTGAGCTTTGTTTATGTTATTTGTGCTTAACCTCGTTGTGTTTTCTAGTAACAATTGGAGTTGTCTATAACTGTTATTCAATACAAGTAGACCACATTATTTTCAACAAGCGCTTGTAAGTTTTGGAAAAAAGTTATTTCGTTATGTTTAGTTAATTACGTGATAGAATATACCTGAATGTGAGGGAAAACTGTCTTTTGGTGTTGAGACAGAAGTATAAATGGAAAGGTGCTGCCAGCTGGTCATAAAACAATCTAAACTATGACGTCACAGTGAACTAAGAATACACCTTTTTAGCAAATTGCTCTAGATACTTCTACTGTCAACTTCTTGCGGAAATCTGAGGCCAGTACTGTAACCTGTTTCTGTGTCAGTGAAAAAAGGCTGTTTCTGGTACACGGAAGCAGCCGGTCGCATTATGGGAAGAAAAGCAGTTTCTTATTCAGTCGGGTGAATCTGTGAGCTTAGCACAGTGGGAATCAAAATAACAATTTTTTTTAAAGAGCAGAGACTCTATGAATGTTTCCATGCCGCGTATACTCAGCAGAACGTGACGTCATAAACAGATGCATTGTGCAAGGACGTTGCACTGAAGGATCCCCTTCTCTATGAGCCAGAGAACTTAAAGCAGTTACTGCCAGCCAAAGGAAGGCCAAAAGACAGTTAATCAATGTGATTAAATTGCAGCGCACCTGACGGGAACTGAAAGGCATTTTCAGGGAAGACAGAGATAAAGTTGTAGTGGAGATGACATCGGGTTACTAGGAACAGTCAGCTCTGGGTCGCTCCGTCTCCATAACCATGTTCAGGGTGCGGCTGCGTCCTGCTGTTGAATCTGACGAAACGATTATAGTAATAACTTGAATGCCATCTTAGACAAAACATTTTCATGGTCTGTGCTAATTTGATCTTTAATTTGATATTTATTTATATTTGTTCACTCCTTTGTATAATCATAAAATGGTGTAATCATTTAACATTCCTTCCGTGTAATTTGTTCAGTGTAAGAGGTGAGAAGGTACCCTTGAGGAAGAGTTTGTAACGGGATTGTCTCTGAACTGTGCTGCTAACGTACTGAACTAGCATTAAGTTTACGAAGTTAACTGACTTCTTTTCTCTTTTTCCCTACTTTTAATGAGACACTTCCTCAGCAGCACGAAGCGAGGAATTTAACAGTTCGCTGCATGCCGTTGGAAATAAGCGCGGGGAAAAGGTCTTTATCTTTCCTGCTTCATGCACAAACCCTTTTATGGACAACAACGGCTTGACTTTCAGGAACTGTCTGCGCACTGTAAACAAGAAGTGTTCCAAATAAGTTTTACAAGAACACTTGTTTTGTTACCGAAACAGAACGCATTTTACATTAATCTAGAACGCTTTACATTTGTTGGTGCTAAACTAGTGTAAAAAGTGTTCTGGTCTGTGTTATCGAAAGTGTTCAACTGGCTGGAAAATGTATAAATGGTTTTCTGATACTGTTCCAGGTTGTGCCAGGACCGACTGTTCAGTCAAATAGGGTCATGCTAAGAACATTTAGAACACACGAAAAACACATCTTACATACTATTTACACAAGCACCACATCTATTGCAACCTCTTAACACTTCTTAGGACTGATTTTTTTTAAAATCATATTCTCTATCACTCGAACTTAATGCACTTTTCGACGAGAGCAGAAAAAATCTAGCCATTTGTAATTTTATCTTTGCCGACGAATCGACACTTGCGAATGAATAATTGAAATTTGTAACTATTTTTGTGCAGGTGCATCTTCTGATCCTACTGACTGTGCAAGTGGACGCTGTGTACGGACACGTAATGTCAGCAAGTGTGTGCAAACCGAATTCGCATCAACAAAAATACTTCTGTCGTGGCTATGGTCAGCCTCGAGACGATTTCACTTTATATTGAAGACTCTTCTCTTTTTTGCAGGTGTTCTGTCAAGCATGGTTGCTAATCAAGAGCAATATGACAGGTTGTACCTATCGTCGTTGTAAGACATGTCCTTTGGGGGATGGTGCTTAACAGCTCTCGTCTTTGTTTAAAACTGGAAAACATTCAAAACAAATGAATAACTGTCTATGTATCTTACATGGATTAGTTTTTCGACACCTATATAACCTCACTGGACTTGAGTTAGGGCTGTGGAAGGAAGGTGTCCGAACTGAATATAACCTCACTGGGTTTGAGTGTGGGCTGTGGAAGGAAGGTGTTCGAATTGAAGACAGCATCGGACACGTACGGTTAGTGAGACGAAACGACCAGTTTCGGAACTTAATACTTGCTTCTTTTAAATGGACTAATTTCGGAACACGCTCCATTTTGTGCCTTTTTGCCCTATATTAATAGTTACAGTTAATACTGAACATCATGCGACAACTATTTTTGTTTAGTTACCTAATTAAGTCTCATAAACATCGCCAATAGACTAACAGACCAGGAGAAAGCGTAATCTAAAATCATAAATGGCAAAGACGAACGAGTAAAAACAAAACACAATGACGCTCTTTGACACGTGTAAGCTTTCATGTTTTAAATCAAGTTGTCTTTGTATAGTTGGTCAGACAGACTTTGAGCATTATCGCATCTATTGGCAGGATTTGACCTGCTGAGCAGCTAAACTATGGAGCATTTACATTGCGCACGAACACTCACGTACGTACTCACACGCACACAAACACACACACGCTCCTGCGCGCAGGTTGGTGTGAACGAATGTACATAGTGACGTTGAATGACGTAGGCCTGTTAGAACAGAAACACACGAAAGTGCAGAATACTGCCTAAACTTTAAAAATGTATATATATAAGCCCTACTCTTACAAATCACCATCATTAATTCCTTAATTCCTTGGGCTTGTGATTAATTGTAGAGTTCAAAGAACAGCAAAAGAAATGAAATGAAAAGAAAAGAAAATGTCAAAGCCGCAAACCAAATTTTAATTTGCCTCAAACCACATTCTACTTTATATAACTTGCAAAAATCTGTTCAACATTTCTTATGACATCATAAAGAAATGAAAGAGTGAGAAAATTTTCTTACGGCTGAAACCATTTTTTACATAAAACTTTAGTCTTTGAAGAGTATTTTCAGATTCTTCTTTATTCGTCTTTGAAGACTGCATTTCAAATTTAATACATTATGTGGTATTTCAAACAAATGTCTCGACCTAAATTGTAAGGAGATGGATTGAAAGTAGAAAGAAGTGACATTTGGTTAACGCCCCCTGTTCTCTTGGATTTCCTTCCCTTGTTGAGTGCAAAACAGACGTCACTCTTTCAAGCCTGACGAAATGATAAAAGTGAGTTAAAAATGAAGCAAGCTGTCACTTTCTGACCACCAATTTATCGAAAACGCTTCCGCATGTCTTTCAGGAACCAGCTATATTTAATTTACTAAAGTAAGACAGAAGCAGAATGTTTGCAAACAAGAAATAAAGAAACAAGAGTGGGAAGGAAAAGCCGGTTAAAACTTTAAGAAATCAACTTCTGAAGATATCTTACCCTGCGGTGTGTTATCCATGAAACAGACGTGTTAAAAAGGATTTTGAATAGGGCTTATTAATAAAGTACAACACTGATGCGACGATGTATAGATATCCTGTACGATATCTTTATGCCGCAGATGCTGTCACCAACGAAAGGATTGATTTCACAACGAAATGTAAGCATTGCAAATGAAATCTAAATGTAACCAGGGAAATTTTAATGTCAAAATGAAATGAAACTGTCACAAAGGAAATTTTAATGTCGAAAAGGAAATAAGAAATCTACAAAAGAAAATTTTAATGTCACTATTGAATAACAATGCCTACGTTATGTAACTGAATGGCTGATTCCAATGCACTGTTTGAAAGGCCGCATAGTCCGCTCAACTGATCAGAAACAGGAAATAGTGTTCGCCGACAGTAAATACAAAGATGAACTCGATTCGTGGACGTTTGTATCAAAAAGAAAAAAGGCTGAACGAATATAACTCGTCTGGCTTCCTGAAGACAAGTGGGTCCTGGCGAGATTCCTTGTCGGCCACATACGTGTGAAAAAATAGAACTGATTTCACGTTTATTTTATTAAGCCACGTTTTATCACGCGAGACTTCCCTCTAATTGGAAAGCTCCAGAAGAGTCCTCTCCTGGGTCTGACACACTGCATGGTTACGCCATTCACGCCAAAACCTCGAGGGGTTAAGACTATTGCACACGCCCACCAGACTTAACGAAAGTGTCCAAGCCGTCACGTAGTGAAACTAAGAAACAACTGAAAAACATACAAGCACTGGAAAAAAATCTGTTTCCATAAATAGTCAAAGGTCAAGTAGTGTATGTTTTAAATGGCACCTAAACCTCTAAAATTGCTCAAACGTTCTTTCTTATGAGATTGGGTTTTTCAAGTGTCCTTCTTCTGGTCTGCGCACATACATCTTCCTTCAAAAATAGAAAAGCAATCAGTAATTGGGATTAAAAGGTTTTATTCTTATCGTTTCTGTGAAAATAAGAATTAGCTGTAGCTCAAAAGATCTGTAGCCCTCTCAAAAGTGATTTCTGCAACAGTGCACGAAGGTAACGTAATGTAATGTTATTCTGGGATAACGTCGTGCTTGCCACTCCATTAACTTATCTCTAAGTCATTTTATTGGTGATTGTGTTAGGAACAATTGCATGTCTGACTCGTGGTAAGCAAAGAAGAGACAAATTTTCCGAATGCCCATTCAGTACTGATTGCCTTCACACTCGGCCAACACCGACTGACTTCACAGGAAGTAGGTCCGGAATGATATATTGGGTTGCTTATTTTTCTTGATGATAGAAAACAAACAAGATGAACATCTTTGTTTAGAGATCCTGGCGTAGGTCGTTTTTAAACACAGAAGACAGCGTGGAAGTGATGGAGATAATGCTTGTCGCTAAATAGCAAGAGAGGATGAAAAAATGAAGAACAGAGAGGTTTTAGCAGCCGCGTGTCCTAACACACGCACGCGCGCACGCACGCACGCACGCGCAAGAACACATGCCATCACAAAAAGAACACGCTCCCACGCACGCACGCTCCAACGCACACACGCTCCAACCCGCGCAAAGCAGATAGCCAACGAGTACTGACAATCAGTTGCAGAGACAAGCTGGTGGACCAGTGGGTAGGTGAATGGGTACATGGGTGAATGGGTGAATGGGTGAATGGGTAAAAGGGTAAATGGGTAAACCAGTTATTGACCGGGTGAGTTGATCGATGAATGGGTACGTATGTACAGATGATCAAATAGATGGACAGATAGCTTGACATACCAGTACTTTACACTTATGTACAGGCAAGTACGAAAGTCAGCTAACTATGCAGACAGACAGACAGACAGACAGACAGACAGACAGACAGACAGACAGACAGACAGACAGACAGACAGACAGACAGACAGACAGACGATAAAAATAGTCCTATCGTTTGCAATCAAATATCACCATGATCGTTAGAACACTTCCCCAAGGGCCCCTAACCCTCGCGCAGACTGTCAGGGGAGAAAAGTCATCTGGTGAAGAGAATTGGGGTTACTCATGCAGAAGCAACTATTCATTGGCGAAAAGAACATTTTGGTCGGACTTTCTGCTACTGATCTTGAAGGAACAAACCTCTGCTTGAAAAACCATAAACACGACGGGCAGTAACCCCTGTCCATGATTGCAGCGGTACAGGGCCCAGCTGAAGGCTCACCATGGGCGGTACAGGGCCCAGCTGAAGGCTCACCATGGGCGGTACAAAATCTCGCTGAAGTCACCAGCCACCCCTGCCACGCGTTGCTTGAAGCAGACGATAGGACGATGCAGTATTTGCTTGAACTCAAGTTGCAATAACTCTGACCCAAAAATTCAGATCATATTCGTCATTCTTCCTCCACCCTGGGGGCAAGAATAAAGACAGCGGAAGAGAGGGGGAAGTGTAGGTGGGGGAAGGATGTTAAAGGAGGGGGGTGAAAAGCGGGGAACTAGAAAAACCTCCAACGGCCTGCCCTATAAACAGGTACGTCCCACCTGCAGAGAAGGAACTTGTGCGGGACACGGTGGGTGTTCTTTGTCTGCGTATCAAGACAGTGTTGCTTAGACAAAGATTATACTGACACAGAAACACTTCATGGTGTTTTTCAGTCACTTGCTACTGGTTCTTATATGTTTTACATGCCGTTTCTTGCACATGAATTGATATTTAGATATAAATACTGATGTTTCCAGTCACCCAGGCTTGCAGGTAGGTGCTGGGATAGTGCGCTCACCTAGATACTAGTGTTTATTTATTTAGTTAGAATGAAATCTTTGTTCAGTTGTTGCTCCAGTTACGTAAATTATCAACTGCTCTAATAAACCAGTGGCATACATTTTGAATAGATTCTTGTGGGTTTATTTATTTATATATATATATATTGCTAGTTAAGCAAAATTATCCTTTCCCTTTGAAACTGTCGGTCACATGTTTGGTTAGCAGTACTTCTGGGTGGGCTTTCAGCTCCACGGCCGCTTCAGCTTTACTGCATCTATTCACAAGAACAGATCTTGGTATCACTGGTCGAGCGCTTTCTCAAAAATAAATAGGATCATGCAAACTAGGAGAGACGCTGTTAATAAACCAGATGAATAAGATGACGATAAAAGGCTAAATAAAGATATTTTAAACTGTAGGGGAAAATGCGTGTTTACACCCCACCCTCTTGTGTCAATGAATTTAGCCAGAAAGTTTGAACAAAATCGACTGAACCGAAGGAGAGATTCTTTTCTCGAAAACATTTTACTTGGAGCTTGAAAATGCCGTCTTTTCAATGAGATTACTAGGGCCTAACGGAAAGAAAAGAAATGAAAATAAATGAATCATTACTAAGAGAGAAGCGAAGCAAATTACATTACCTCTCGTGCTGGCTGAGACAATGTTACGGCAGGCTATTCCTGCAGCGAGATGGCGAACGCACATATCTTTTTCTTCTCGAAAAACGAACAGTGACAGGGCGTCAAGAACGTCGACGAGAAGTGCGATAAAGGGAGAATTCCTTTGACCAGTCTGCAAGGTTGTATTTCAATTAACGCTAGATCTACGTGTCTGTCTATATCAATGCTGATTTCGTCACGACAAATATTTGATGACTTTGGGAAGCTCGAGGGAATGTATGGCTGCTTGCAATCTAAAAGTCACACATTCGCAGTTATATGTGAAAACCGAATGAGTATGTTTGGTCTAATATGATTCTATTCTTTGATTATTTGATAAAATGTCAACCAGGTAATTTAGGGCACGCCAAGTACAGTTTGATAACAACGAAGAATGAAACGACTGGAAGATAGAGAAAAATAAATTGGAAACGAAAAAAAGAAGGGAAATAGAACACATCGATATATCGGAAATGTCCACAAGAAGTAGTTAAAAGGAGTCTGAAAGCCCAGCTAAATCTATATCAATCTGCTATAAAGAACACCAGAAGTGCACTACACATATGTCTGACGATGTTAAGCTGCCATGAAGAAACTTAGACGCAGTAACACCCCTTTATTACAAAAACTAAAGAAAACAGGTCTTATCTGCGGGGTGGTCTTATCAGAGAACCAAACGAGACAGAAGGAACAACAAAGCAATGTTTATGAACTCTATGAACACTGTAAACTACACAACACCATTTTATTGTCTGTACCACAGCCAACATTTAATCAACACACCAACTCTAAAAAGTTGCTATTCTTCACAAATGCTTGGGAATCTTTTCATCCAGTCCTCAATATAACTCTCACAGACATCCACCTTTCACCACTCAGCAATGCCATATGCACGTTGTTTCCAGTGACCCAGTGTCATAACCAACCATTGGATGCCAAAAAGTCGTCGCAGCCATATTCCATCCTTGTACACGTGCTTTTTCTCCAATCAGCTTCCTGGTCCATCATCATCGTTGATGTTTGGAGCACTTTGCCAGTTTTTTTTTCTCCGTTTCCTTCACTTTCCGACCTCCGGGTGATCGCTTCCTTCTTGATTATTGCTTGAATTTGAGTTTTCCGCACTCCGAGTGATGTAATGACGACGTCACACTTTCTCTTCTCTTACCCTTCTTCACCGCATGCAAACGCATTTCAGGAGTTAACTGTTTTCTTTTTGGTGTAGATGTAGAAGCCATTGTTGCGGACACTACTTTTGGAACAAACTGACGATGCTACTGTATCTTCGAAGTGCGGATGCTTGCGCCCAAACTGACAGACGCGGTCCTGCGCGACAACATAAACTGTGTGTAGCTCGAGGATATTGGACGATGATGTGCCACGTCAAACGGTCAAGGGGGGCGGGGGCGTGGCCAATGTCTACTCTCGTATGACGGGTGGCTGACGCACCTCCCCTGTCTCTCTTCCTCCCTGCTGTCCAACATTCTACAAGCTTGCTAGTGCGAACCCACCAATCTGGAACATACATACACATATTGATGGCATACATTGGCCCCAACGTGCTAGAACGAACAACCAATCGGGATCCTGGACGCGTATTGTACGACGGGGGAGTAGCCATGGGGACCGCACACCTGCTTGACAGCCTTTACACAAGTCGCCATGGAATTTGAAACCGACAATCCAAAGGTCGCAACTCACATCAAAATAAAGGTCGTAAGTCGGAACTGAGGAAAAGTCGCGTTAGCCGCATAAGCCATATAGCGGAAGATGTTCCGTTAAAATAATCTTTCAGAATGTAGGGGGAGTCGTAATAGCGAGAGTCTAATATGGTGGTTCTACTGTACATATACTTTTGATGATGAAGGCAGTCTGTCGTGAAGAACCGACTATTTCTGACGATACAAATCGTCTGTCGTGAAGTACATCAGACTATAATGTATATTACTAATGATTGTGAGCAGAGAGAGGAGGGATGAGAATAGTGAAGATGAAGATGAAGATGATATTATGATGCGACGACGACAGCGAAAAAAAGTTATATTTATTCTTTTAGCTGAACGACATAAACATTCACCAAGAAAAACAAAAATCCATTTCTCGACTTAAAAATACATTAAAATACCCTCGCTATACGTCTCTTTCTCGTGAAAATTCCCTTCCCCTTTGTTCACATTATCTTCGTCTGCTCCATCACCTTTCTTTTCGTTTATTTCCTCTACTTTTGGTTCGCTATGGAAACCATTGTAAGAAAACTTACGAACAAACTTTTCTAAGTGGCAAGTAAAAGGCACGTCTTTATGGGTTTGTTCCATTAGCGGATGAGGAAACTACAAACCTCTCTCTCGACTGTACAAATGTTGTGGTTGTTCCCAACTTCATCACGACCTTTAATGCATTGCGTCTCCTCCAAAATAGCTCAGTCCGAAGAACAGTTTCATATGCGTTAGGCCTGTCCACTCGACTTTTATAGGAAATGTTAAAAGGAATATTATA
This sequence comes from Lanistes nyassanus, assembly GCA_004794575.1. Lineage (NCBI taxonomy): Eukaryota > Metazoa > Mollusca > Gastropoda > Architaenioglossa > Ampullariidae > Lanistes > Lanistes nyassanus. Next base: position 95,973 of record SMGT01001531.1, on the reverse strand, counting down.
TGGCAGCAAGGAGAGTTAGCTGTGTTGGTTAATTCTGTGTTTCTGTGTAGCATCTCTGTCAGTCCATCAGATTGAGTTCGAACCCGTGAAACTAACCCTGCTCATAGTCGATGTCTTCAGCTGTATTTGGTACTCTCTCCAGACATCTTAATTTCAAGTCTGTGGACTGGGGCATTAAGGATGTTTTCTTCAAGTTCACAAAGTCCACGATCGTACCGTGCACAGACTGCGTTTCACTGTCCTGCTTTGATTCTTTACAGGACAAGTCCTAATGCAAGTATTTAGACGTCCAGCCAATTTCTGTCTGGCCCCGCCTCCTCTCTCTCTCTGTCTCTCTCTCTCGTCCATGCACGCGCTTACTTGTGTCGTCGTCGTCGTCATCATCATCATCATCATCATCATCATCATCATCATCATCATCATCATCATCATCATCATCATCATCATCATCATCATCATCATCACAAACAAAAAACAACAAAGCTAGAAAAGCAGAAGAAAAGAAATAAATTGGTTCCGATAGTGATCTAAATCTATATACTTCTGAGAAAATGAAATTTCTTTCGATTATAGGTACCTGGCAACTGTTACTGATTTATTTTGTTATTGAAACTACTTTTTTCTTCCCAATATGAATGTACCAGTGTCGAATTGCTTCTTTACAATCTTTTTTCTTTCATAAACATAATTTAATGGGCTTCGATGTGCAATCATAACAATTAAAGGCAGCGGACCTTCGCTTTGAGGGCAGTGTGAACACTAGCAGTTCCCCTACTAGCAGGGGCAGTAGAATTCAGCTGTAGGTCAAGTACAATTTCTGACATTTTGTCAACCATTTCCAACCATTTTTCAATATTTTCGAAATCGGTCAGGCACAGGTCATCTTCGGTCAATTACAGTTACAATAATTTGTCCGACAGTTAACTTGTAAGTTATAACAAAAATTCCACGTTATCATCACCCCATATTTGTAGAGACTTAAGTGTAGGTATAGCGTGTTTCCCTACCCCTCCCCTATTTTCGTGAGTAAATGCACATTTCACAAGGTACATGCTGCCAGGTTCCCAGTGTTGTACGCTTCACGAGCTTAATTAGAGCGAGTTCCCCCACCTTCTTTTTAAAAAGTTAGTCATATTTTTCAAAGGAATTCTCGGACCTGCTTTTTAGATAAATGCGACAACCGAAATTAAAAAACCTTCGTTTAGACGTTGAAATTGTCACATTTGTATTTCTTTGCTTTAAAAAGAGTTGCAAGTGTCTGGCATTTTGTACTGAAAGGGACTCGACACCGGAATGGTGTCTGATTCGTATAACTGCGTAGCTCCGTTCCTACTGTATTCTCAAAGTGGAATGTTCCTGTATCACACAGTAGACGCTGAGCAGCTCAACCTCGTACCGAAGTGCTTAACGTTCCCTTGTCGTATGTAAATGTAATAATGCTGCCAGTCGTGGTCTGGTCTGGTTCTGCTAGACCCCGGCTAACCTCTTCCTAAAAGTTACAAACGAAATATAAATCTTGCGCCGTGAACGGAGCTTGACGCTTAGACCACGTTGTCTACACCCGCATGTTTTCTGCTTCGTGTTGAAATTATATCGTTGTGCTTCTTTGGAACGTGTCTCTGCATTCGATAGACAGATACGGCTGCCGGAATAATCTATTCTCTTTGGTGAATACGGCTGCAGGACAGGCGTTAATCTTCCAATACAAGTTGGATTTGTTTAATTGGGAAGGCGGCTCAAAAGTGCAGCAATATTTCCCACTGAAATCCCATTTAAGTCACTGCAAGACAGACGAAGCAGAGAATGTAAGGCCTACGAAGAATACAGCAAAGAGAAAATATTTTTGTGAGCGATTAATACAGAGTAACAGGTTTTTTCATCTGTCTGCGCTTACTTAGATGTGAGATGGTTGAGCCAAACGCCATTTGTCATTTGCAGCGAATGGCTGACTGGCTGTATGGAATAAAGCCCGCTATCTCAAGCTCTAGTCCCAGTCCCGCCTGCGGCAATTGTTTTCCTTAACGTCGAGAGCAAATCGTGATAGTTTAACACCTCGTAAAGACGGAAGGACGTCCGCATGGTGCCATTTGTTTGTGCTACAATTTCTTCTGCAGGGAACATGAATTGCTACAAATAGGCCAGTCAACAGGACGTTTTTTGGTTGAAAGTGAGAATTGTGTCTAAACACGTTCTGACCTTTGTCCTCCATGAACCCTAGAAATGACCATATGGAGCTAGGTTCCTCTGTGTCTGGATCCAAGTAGTGAGAGCCCTTTGTCGCAGGCATTCACTTCACGACGCCAGACCTCTCCTCAGCAGGACACAAGTGCCGGGTAATCGCGCAACCTGTTCTGGTTATCCGGTTAACAAAACAGATATTTGCCCCTCTGCTTTCCAGTGAGTTAGCTTTCGCCTTAGTGTTCCAATATGCTGGCAGTCGCCCACACGCGCGAAATTCTATTTCCCCAAGGAGAAGACAAGCTAGTGGTCTGGTACACTTTCGCTGAGCAACAAGAGAAAATATAGCAAGCGAATGCGATAGACTCTCCGATGCACTTCGCCACTAGAGCCTCTCCACGGAGAAAGTTGACATGGCGGGAGTTTTTTCAGCGCGACAAAGAGGATTGAGCAGTTGGTCGTTCTGTGGACGCGTTGCCGCTCACACGTAAAAATCCTATCTTGTCCATGTAATGTACACTTTCTTTACTGGAACTCCACTCAGGTCATCTAATGAGCACTTTCTCTAGCGGTTATTTTAGCTCGTGCTGCCTTCTCCTCCGCACACGATCTGTTCCTCACTTTCGACAAAAGACATGTGGGAGTTGCGAGATGCGAGCTTTGAGATAGGAACTCCGTGTGTGAAGGGCTCTCTGCTTGACTGCATGCATGCAACCTAACTTGCACACAGATACACAGACACATACGCACAACACACACACACACACACACACACACACACACACACACACACACACACACTCTTGCCAGGTGCGAGAAATGTACTGTATGGTTGGACACAGCTGACCTCCCATCGCAGCACCACACCCTCACAGAGAACATCACGAGATAACAAGCGAAGTATGTGGACTGACCATTTTATTTGTCAAACATAGGAAGGAACAGTGCGAAGCCCTACACGACTGAGGCTCAGTTGAAACAGTTAAATTGCACGAATGGACAATGCCAAAGCTAATTACTCAGCAACAGCCATTTTCTAAGCAGAGAAACAAGAAAAAATCGAGTCAAGTGTGCAAATAAGAGAAACGTTCATGTGGACATTTATCTTTGGACAGGTTTTGTGTTCAATAAGAAAATTGTGGCAGGTGGGGGCGAAGATGTGATGGACAGAAAAGATGAAGGATGGTTAAGGAGGAAGCCGTGGGGGGGGGGGAGGTGTAGATGATATTACGTAAATCTGTCTGTGGCTATGTTTTGAAATCATTGCAAATGAAAGTAAATCACATTTTCTTTTCTTTAACAAACACTGGTACTTTCAGGAGCGCTTTGAACAATACACATCCTGCAAAATATAAGACCTCGTGAAAAGCTGACATGTCACAAAAAGGATTTGAACTGCGCTCTTGAGCAATGCCTACTTAGCTTGACTCATTCTTGTAACAGTATTTTTTTATCATACAAGATATTTCAAATAATTCAAACTCTTTGTTGTCTTAAGAATATAATGGCGGTGCTGTTGCAGCTACAACTAAATTTATCGCTGCTGATGCTACAACTGCTGTTGGTAACCACACGAGAAATAGCACCATTAGTGCATCCAGTCAGTTCTGGAAAATTTCACTCACCATAAATGAAAGTCGTTATCTGAGACAACAACGCACATAAGACAAATCTACAGCGTATCGTATTTCTATGGAATATTACAAGATTAGGCACCAAAGCATTGTTACATGAATAATAAACTAAAAACAAAACTTATTTCACGGAAATTTTCGTGGAATTCTTTAACGAAACGTACACAGTGGAACAATGGAACTGTGACCCGTTGAATATGACTGGTTCAAGGTAGGCTACAACTGTGATGAGAACAAGTGCCTTTTGTTGCTGAAATGAAACAGATCAAGCAAGACTGGACACAGATTGGACACAGAGATTGGACACAGAGATTAGACACAGAGATTGGACACAGAGATTAGACACAGAGATTGGACACAGAGATTGGACACAGAGATTGGACACAGATTGGACACAGAGATTGGACACAGAGATTGGACACAGAGATTGGACACAGAGATTGGACACAGAGATTAGACACAGAGATGGGACACAGATTGGACAAAGAGATTGGACACAGAGATTAGACACAGAGATTGGACACAGATTGCACACAGAGATTGGACACAGAGATTGGACACAGAGATTGGACACAGATTGGACACAGAGAGTGGACACAGAGATTAGACACAGAGATTGGACACAGAGATTGGACACAGAGATTGGACACAGATTGGACACAAAGATTGGACACAGAGATTAGACACAGAGATTGGACACAGATTGGACACAAATATTGGACACAAAGATTAGACACAGAGACTGGACACAGATTCAGATGACTGTCGGCATAGCCATCCATCGTAAAGATCAATCGTGTATGCATTCATATTATACATAATATAACAAGAAAACACGTCAGCAGTAACACATTCGCTGCACATCCACAAAGAATGGCGATGTTGCTGGTGGTAACAACAGCTTGGTAGACCAGAAAAAATATCGTGTGTAAGATTGATATTGTCCAATTACTTTATCTAGTCCGCAAAAACCACACAAGACATAGTACATTTTTAAAACATTCCATTCAAAAAATGCTTGAGCAACACGCACGCATACTCGCACGCACGCACGCATACATACACCACACACACACACACACAAGTACATCAAAGTCGGGACAAGCTCATAGCGACAGCTTCTTTTACGCTGACATGGATTCTTAAATAAGACTTATTCTTAAATAAGTCCGTACATAAACGAAACTTAATCAACAGACGTAAGCATGCAGCGAACACAAAGTGAAACCCAAATGCACGTTCCCCCAAGGAAGTCGAAACATTTAACCCGTCATGTCCGATGACAAAAGTGTTTACATAGCCGACAGAAAATGGCAAGAAAGGGAGCTAATCAGAGAACGGCTTTATTCTGACTTGACCACCAAAATACGGATAGAAACTGCCCTGTTCCGGCTATGTTGAACGGCATTGTGAAAACAACAAGGGGGGAATATCGTAACAAACAGTTAAACGGCCGCAGTTTCAATATTCCGTTGGTGTAGGAATCCTTTATAAGCGTAACCTGCATCATTACCTTTTTTATTTTGATTGCACCCTCACTCGAACAGTGCTGAGAGAAACCTGTCCAGAAGAAATATTCAATGCGTTCAATCAAGTGTCCTCTTCACTGCATGCATCCATCGATCCACGCAGATGCACAGACGTACTAAATGGTTGGGCGGTCGAAGAAGGCATCCGAAACATGTTATGCAACAGCGCTCTGAGAAAATGGCGGAAATTGTCTCACAAAGTTCTCTCTTTGCGCCAGAATCCTTTCCAGTCGTTAGGTTACAAGAGAAAACCAGTGGGGTGCTGATTTTTGTATAGGTGGACAATGCAAGTAATTTCTTTCTCTGTCCGTCTTTTTATTCTTCTTGGTTTCTTTTCGTATGTCTTTCTGTATTTCTTTCTTGTTTCTATTTTTCAACGATCATAGCCAGATATAACGCAAGGAAACATTGATTTTTTTGCTAGATAGTTCATATTTACTTCATCCTGTTGTATACAAATCTGACCTAAATCCCATTGACCTGGGCTGCTTATTAACGTCAGCCACCAAGGGCAGTATTTCTCACAAAGGAGTAGAAGATAAACGTAGTGAAAGATGCTGAGGGGAAATAGGGAAGGAAACCAAGTTACCAGGAGAAAACCGCCGTCTGCTAGCCCTGTAAAAAGAATGTGTGGCTGACATGGGATCTGAACCCACGAACCCCTTGATTGGTGGCAAGCAAGAAAGCAAGCATTACCACTGTGTTAAGCATATAGGGATTTTAAAAAGTTCCTTGCCTGCTTTTCCATGCACGTGCATACACATTTGTATGTGTCTATGCGCGTGTGTGCGTGTTTGCGTGTGTCTGAAGTTGTACATAAAGCAGACTGCCTGATCTAGGCTCTGTCCATAGAATTTTACAGTAAGAGCGGTATAAATCAGAAACGCCGTATGTCGTGGGGTGGGGTGGGGGTAGGAAAGCGGCACAGAATTGTCTTAACTTTCGCAGATTTCACAGCCCATTTTAAGCCGTCCAGCCAGAACATAGGGTGTTATTTTCCTGATGCCTAGGAGGTTAATGTGGAGCAGCCTCGTGTAGATTTGCCAGAACCTTCGTTTAGATTGCGTGGCTGAAAGTCATTAATCCCTTCTCCGTTTTCTACTCGACAGTAAGCACTAACAAATGTCAGTTGGAAATAAAACAGCGAGAACAGCAGCAACGTAGATCACAGACGCACAGAGCTGGCGAGGTGGGGCAGGATCAAACAAATCCCCTAACGAAACCGGGCTATGTGTAGGTAGGCTCGCAGACTGAAGAGTTACATGCACTAGAAAGAACTCACGAAATTGTGTGCTCGCTAAGTCTCATGTTCATCAGAATTAAAAGACAAAAATGTTGGAGCTAGGTTAAGCTATATAATCCTCCAAACAAGGATGCTCGCAATCTTCTACGGATCGAAAGGGGATCACTGCTCGAGAAAAACACCTTCCAAAACGGAAGAACAAACACGCTTATAGGTGCATGGACCAGCATATTAAATAACATTTACCAATACACGACAAGTATTACAAGCAAACAGACAACACAATCACTTTTAAACAAGCAATTAATGCCAGTTCTCTACATTAAAGCGTGCATCCTGTTGCAAAATAAATTATGAAAAAGACTGTGTTGAAATGTTAAAAATTCTGTTAGGTGGAGAAGGTGAAGTGAAGATAACCCATTTGCTGTAAAGTGAAAGATTTACAAGATATCATACGTCAATAAACATGAGTTTGAAACTGGTAATTAAGCTATAGAATTGCTAGGTAGACGTACAGTTCATGTCTTTAAGCCTTGGTGTTGCCTCCTATGCGTCTTTTTAAAAATTCAGTTCTGACATTCCAGATGTCGTGTACGCTGAAAGATCAGGTTGGCTGCTATGTACAAGTTTAAATCTTTATTAGTTTCGTGAAATTTCACAGAATCATAAACACAGACGAAAAACTACCAGACGGACTAACTGATCCACATCCACCAGCCAAGAGCGCAACATGAAGAAAACGTCACACCATAGCAAAAGCCGTCTGCTTTTCAATATATACATATATTGAAGATCTGCCACGCTCCTTACTTTCGATTCTCTCTTTGCTACGTGTATGGGTACGGTAGGCTCCCTTGTTTGCATACGTCAGCATACGGGTATGTCTAGCGCTGCCAGTACCTTGTTGGGATTGTCCATATACATATATACCTTCCTGATTATAATATAAATAAATAAATAAAATGTGGATTTTTAACGCGCGAGAACACATTTTATGCACACTTCGCGCGGACGATGGACACAGACACGCTAGTGAAAACAACGAACACACACAGAGGGAGAGATGAACGCACCACTGACCAACAGGTTGGAAACAGATCGTCCTTCAGTCACAGATGGGTGGAAAAGTATCATAAGAGACGATGAACAGAGAAAGTTGTAGGTTAATGCAGACAGGCAATCGGGACGTCAGTCAAGGTACTTTCGGAAAAGAAAAGTTTTTAAGTTTCGTTTGAAAGTCTGCAGTGATGCAGTCTGCAGTGAATATTGAAACAACAAACACCTATGTGTACTCAGTACATATGTACTAAGACCAAGATTACATTGGTCGCTTCCTCCACCACCCGAAAAAAAATGAATAACGGTGTTTTGCACAATATGTCTACATCTCGCTCTGACAGTTACTTAACAGTAATATGGAGGGATAGATGGATGAGTGGATGGGCCGAATGAGGACTGGATGCATAGATAAATAGATAGATAGCTAGATAGCAAGATAGAAATGTTGGACCTATGAAAAGATAGCAAGGCAAACACGTGGAACACAAAGAAAAGATCAAAACAGAGCAAGTGCATAGACTTATCAGCTTTCTATCCATTTCACCGTAGCCGTGACCTCACACAAAAGAAGACACGAGATAACTAAAACGCGATGCGGGGAGGGCTGCCAGCCCGCCCATTCAAAGCAAACGGAAGCCGTGTTCAGGAAGCTCTCAGAACGTGGATCACCTCGGGCAGGGCCCTCCGCGCCTTCCGGCTCCCTCCCGCCCATCGCGGGAGCCCCTCACGCGTGCGGGACGTGCTTGACGCCGCTAACGGGTCGTTGTTGGTTGGTGGTGGACATTAAAGTCTTGTCACTGACGGTGTCCCGCTTCTGACAGTAACTAAGGATTTTTGTGTTTCCGCTGGAAAGTAAAATTAAAATTAAAATATTGCGTCCCTCAACTCGTCTTCCATGTGATTGAACGCGAAATGCGAATCGCATTCAATGCGCGTCCCAGGAAAGATTCTCACTCTCCGCACCGCGTGCCAAAGACGAGCGAAACCACAGACACAGAGCGAAAGACACGAAATTGATTAAAAATTTCGGTTAGAAATAAGTCTTGTAAATAAAGAACCTGAAAAGTAGAAAACGCATGCAAAGTGTGTAGAGGTGCATGAGGGGAGATTCAGAGCACTTAATAATTATACGAAAACCAAAGTGTCGAAAATGGGAAACTGTTTAACTGCAACTTGACGGTTTGAGTTGAAAGAGACAAGTGTGGTGGGAGCGGGGGTGGGGGGTGGGTGGGTTCAGGAATGGTGGAGGAGGGGAGAAGAAGAAGAGAGAAGTAGTGGAAAGAGAAAGAGGAAGTTAAGGGCGCAGAGAGGCGATAGACAACAGGATAGAAAGAGAGAACGAACGAAGTCACAAAAAGAAAGAAAAAGAGAGATCAGCCAAAGATCTAAATCTGTACTTGCAATAAATTAAGTCATGTCTGGAATATAAATCGTAGCTTGTCATTTTCAGCGCATGAAAGATGGATATGTTACATATCTGTTCTAATAGAGTGCGTATTTAAACATCATTAAAACATCATTTAAACATCATTTAAACACTATTAAAACATCATTTAAACAAGGCTGTCTTGGCAAAAGCCATCTGTCATAACAAACCAAGCAACCAACCAACCAGCTAACCAGTCAGTCAGTCAGTCTTTTTTCTTTTCTTTTTCTTTGCTGGGTTGATCAACAGAAAACTCCAAATTATTATAATTACAAACAAGCAATTTCACATCAAAAAGTCTGACAAAAAGGTTTGAAAGACGCAGAAGGATCAAGCTTGAGAATGGCTGTCTTGATATTCCTTATTTTATCAAATGGTTCTCCATTGCAATTAAGCATCCTTTGCAATGCATGTGAACTTGTGAACGCGATTATCTGATCAAGCGTTCGTAGATTTCATTCATGTAAAAGAAGTTCAAAGTAGGCCTACAAACGTTCGAAAGCTGATATTTTGCCAGTTTTTACTGAATATCGATTTCTAATTGTTTTCTTTGATTAATACTGGAATTCTTTGTCTAATATTACCTGGGCATGCATACAATTGTTATATTCCACCAGAGTTTAAAAGTGTTTTAAACCCTTAAACAAGGCTTCTGTGTATTTCTGCACATTTAAGACAATCTAAATTGATCCTAAACTCGTTTTGCCGGTTTGCCAGAAAACCGTGACTGTTAACTGCCAATGATCTATCATTTAGCCCCAACACACAGCGACAAAAGTTACTAAGACGCAATCATTATTATTTTCAAAATATGTGATTTACATTCTCGTTGCTTCAGAGCTTTCATCGTACGTCTGTCTGTAAGTCGTTTTACATTGGTTTACATTATCAAGGGTATACAGATCCTAAATTCCATTATCATCAGGACCATCTACATTTACATGTCCTAAACACAGGTAGAGCTATACATGATATACACCTGTGTAAGTATTTTCTTCATTTTCACTATCATTGACACAAGCATTAACAACTTCAACATTAATTTATGTCAGTCCTTAAAATGTCGTAGTTTTTCTTTCCCACTACGCATTTCCGCACGAGTCCGGGCCTTGAATGCTGCATTTCAAATCATATCACTGAAGACAGTACTTCAGTTTTACACTCAGACAACCCGATCGTAACAACGCCCACAAAAACATTTCCCGAACATTATGAAAGTCTCCGCACGCCGTCGAGGGGCCAGCAGTCTCAGAGGCAGATCACAAGGCCACAGGGGGCTTCAGAAAGCCCTGGTCATCCTGACAGGCCCTAACGTTGTAGTCTTCCATGACGGTGGACTGCGTGACGTTGCTGTAGCTGGCATCCTCGCAGCTGTTGAAGCGTGACTTGCTGTTGTTCTCGAAGGCCGAAAGCTCCATGCGCTCCTCTGTGGTAGCAGCGCAGCTCTTGGTGTAGGTCTGACTGTTCTTGGGGAACATGCTGTTCTCGTTGCCCAGAGCCTTGTTGACCTCCTTGGGCGAGGCGCACTTGAAAGCCTTGATGAAGCTCTTCCGGAAGTTGTCGCTGAGGAAGGCGTACAGCACGGGGTTCAGCATGCTGTTGGTGAACGTCAGCACAGTGAAGCCGTTGAAGAGGATGATCTGCCAGTTGGGCAGCGGGTCCTTCTCGTGCATCAGAAAGGTGATGTACACCTGAAAGACCCAGTAGGGCAGCCAGCAGATGACGTAGACGGAAATGACGGTCAGAACGAGGCGAGTGACGCGGCGGTTGGATTTCTTCTTCTCCTTGGACTTCTTGGTCGGCCCGACTTTGCCCAGCCGCAGGACCACCAGCACGTAGAAGACTCCGATGAGAGAGACGGGAATGGCGAAGCCCAGGATGAAGCTGTACCAGATGAAGGCCTTGTCAGCGGGGATGGGCTGGCCTTTGGGCCACACGATGGTGCACGTGTACCTCTCCTCGGTGCGGTTGTACTGCAGCACTGTGTTGGAGTACAAGATGACAGGCAGCATGACACAGAAGGACACCGACCAGATGCACAGGCACAGGAACAGCGCTATGCGGGTGGTGCGGTACTTCATGGAGCGGATAGGGTGGCACACGGCCAGGTAGCGATCAGCGCTCATGACAGCCAGCGTGAAGACGCCAGTGAAGAGGTTGATGGAGACGAGAACGAAGTAGATCTTGCACATAGCGAAGCCGAAGATCCAGTGCTTGAGGATGCTGGTGGTGGTCAGGAACGGCAGGCTGACGATGAAAAGGGCGTCAGAGACAGCGAGATTGAGGATGTACATGTTGGTGACCGTCTTCATCTTGGCGTAGCGCAGCACCACGTAGATCACCAGGCCGTTGCCCAGCCAGCCCAGCAGGAAGACCAGGATGTAGCACACGGCACAGAACCACGTCAGCGCCTTGTCCATCGTCTCGCTGCTCGCAAACGCGTAGTCGCTGGCATTGGTGGGCTGTGTGACGTCGTCGCAGTAGTCCAGCACTTCGCTGGTCGTTCCGTTGTGGCTGAACGGCATGGGCTCCTTGTCTGCCGCCATTTTCTGCTTCGGGTCTTGGCGCAGAGCTCAACGTGATGCGGAGGACTCTGCTGTGGATACGAGAGACACGCATGCACGCACCCATGCACGCCCGCGAGAATTCACGCGTACATTTACGCACACACACACACACACACATCAAAAAGTATTAATTATTTCTTTATTCTGAATACATGTCTACTTTGTAGTATTATTAAACGATGATTTAGGATACTACCACATGCCAAGAAACTGTATTTTCTAACATGTTGTAGGTTTAATCAAAATATTGTCCTGACTAGATGGTTATACAAAGACCACACAATGCCAATACATTCTGACACCATATCTGATTCGCTTACTGGTACATTAGCAATTAGCAGGGTTGTCGCTGTCTCTGCACGTACCTTTAGTGTTCGGGGAAATGCCTCAGATTAAACTTCTACAGAAAAATAGGGCAGCAGACGGCACAGCATAGATACCAGAAAACGTTGCCCTCAGACTGTAAACCAGGAGCTGAGTCCAAGTTCTGTTGTGGGTTTAGTCTGCTGATTGTTGTCTGCCAGAGACACTGAACTTCTCCATTCAGTCGCTAGCTCTGTGGGACGAAAAGACCATACGATGTTTGATCATAGATGATAAAAATCACAGCTTTCATTTCACGATGATCACTGTCATGTCTCCTCCCACTCTAGGTGGTTGACATCTCATTCAGTGTAGGCGTGACAGGATTTTGGATTTAAACAATCTTTTAGGATTTCTGGTTATTAGCAGTGTTTTTAATACACAAATTGACCATAATCACAGAGCAGCTGTCATGGTGTGCACAGAATTATAGCAGTAATATTACCAGACCATATTATTGTGTGCAGAATCTGGCCTCCCCGGGAGAAGATCCATTGAAACAATCAGTATTGTTTACACCGCATAAAAGACGAATAATGACTTCTGTCTTGACCAGGAAGCAGTGATGAAAGTTAGAGCTGCATTGATATTGCGCGGGGCTCTATGGCATGCAAATGCTAACAAACAACCCTGAAAGGCTGGGTGGCCAGAAAATAAATTTTGGAGGCTAGCCGCAATGATTGTCGGCATGCAAACACCCTGATAGCTGCGGTGGCCCGAAGGGTGGAGGTGGGGGTATGGTTTTGACCTTCCATACAGGTTACGCTGCTGTCATCTTTCAGACAAGTTACGCTTTTGGTAAGGGTGGTCGTCTGTTTGTCTGTATGTAACAACACGTAAGTGTCATGAATGGCAGGCTGAAGGCCACACTCCCAAGTCCTATACCCGGGAACCTGGAGTACGCGGGGGCAGGGAGACCCGCACTTCTGGCCCCCACACATCCCCCGCCACCTCCCTACCAGTTTTAGCGTCTCTGCCTGTCTGGCTATCCGTCGGTTCTTCTGTTTGTGTCCCTCATTACAGGATCAAATGCTAATTTTCCTTGTTATTTATATACAGTCAAATCCGGTTAATTGGACCACCGGATAATCGGACCAGCCGCTTATTCGGACCGAATCTTAAAGAACCGAAACAAATCCTATGTACATAAGCCTAATATTATTGGCCTATTTGGAACAAAATTCCGCTTAAACGGACCAAAGAACGTGACAGCGAATAAGAAAAAGAAGACGCAAGTCGCCTGCGTACAGCGGATGTAAAGCGTACAGCACGTGCCGTCTTAATTGTAACACAGGGCGTGTTCGTGTAATCGGACCAGCGGTTATTAGGACCAGTCCCGATGTGGTCCGATTAACCGGATTCGACTGTATATAGTTATATGTGTGCGTGGGTGCGTGGGTGCGTGGGTGCGTGGGTGCGTGGGTGCGTGGGTGCATGCGTGCGTGAGTGGGTGCATGCGTGCGTGAGTGCGTGCACCCGTTTAGTGATTTTTGGGGCAACGTGCTTTATATTCGGAAGAAATGAAAAAAATGCATGCATTTCTCTTACGATTCTCGTTTTGTAAGCTGCTCGTGTGGTTCTCTCCCTTTTTCCTGAAAAATGTTTCTGAAGGCGAATACCAATATGGCGGAGATAGTACTAGTGCCTTATATCTGGAAAACTAAATCTTAGACAATTAAATCCTTTTTAAGGCCGAGAGTAGTCTTCAAATGGCTTTCACAAAGTGGACAGTCACAGCGCTGCCGAAAACACGTTAATACCTGTGCACTTGTTTGTGTGACTGACATTTCTCATTGGGTGACAACACGCGCTTACTGTCAACATCATAGCCTAAGTGACTGTTCTAAAACAAAACAAAGCCTCGTAAAACATGCCTGTTTACTGACTTTATCTGTGATAAATATTTTATCTTTAAGCATTTGGTTTACAAAAAACAAGTACCATAAGCTGCAAATTAATGTTGCTGCCTTTGCGCGGTGTAGTGGCAACGTTTTGCTTCTGGCTTTAAAAGTTACTGATTCATCTCCTGGTGGGAATTTTTATTTTCTATTTCTTGTAGCATAATCGTCCACTTCCATCTGATCAGCTGCATGCTTCAGGGCTTCTAAACCATCATTTTTTCTTATTTCCGAACGATTCCAAGAGAAGAACGTCCTTTTAATTTGCTTGTAGTTACTTGGTGCATGGCACTACCATTATCACGCTGCCACGCTTATAAAGGAAGGGCCTAGCGAACAAGTCGTGTTTAAACTGCCTTAACTTCTCTGGAATGCTTTCAGGACAGAATTTCTAATATCGTTTAGAATCGTGCAGGTCACGGCTCCTACAACCTCTTTTAAAGTCTCTTAACTGAAATTATTTTCACTTAAAACATTTAAGTTCCTACACGTGGTCCCTGCTAATCTCCAGCGTAGCTTTTTGTTTTTACTCTAGACGCGAGAAAATGATGGCTCTCCGCGATATAACCTTACTTGCAGAATTGGCTCAACTAACCAGCCAGCCAGCCTGCCAACCAACCATCCAGCCGGCCAGCAACTAGCCAGCTGCCTCCCCACTCCCACCACTGCTTACCAATCAGTTTTTGTACGTCTTATTGCTCTAGTTCTTGAAACATCTCTTATTGTCAAGGTGGAGCCTGTGGGTGCGGTTTCAGCCGCCATGCTTCCCTCCAGGACCTTTGCTCGAGTCACAAGGTGTGAATGAGAATCTCTGAACACTTAACTGGTGTCCATCTCTCCCCTGCCATCACTAGCAACATAGAACAGACTTGATCAGCAGCCTAGGTTTCTTTCTGTTTTATTCCATTCTCGCTACTTTTCTGCTTTACCACGTAATGAAGCCTTGGTTCCCATGTTGTGTCTTGTCGTCCCATGTTGTGTCTTGTCGTCCCATGTTGTGTCTTGTCGTCCCATGTTGTGTCTTGTCGTCCCATGTTGTGTCTTGTCGTCCCACGTTGTGTCTTGTCGTCCCATGTTGTCTTGTCGTCCCATGCTGTGTCTTGTCGTCCCATGTTGTGTCTTGTCGTCCCATGTTGTGTCTTGTCGTCCCATGTTGTGTCTTGTCGTCCCATGTTGTGTCTTGTCGTCCCATGTTGTGTCTTGTCGTCCCACGTTGTCATGCCCTGGGAAGGATATCCCCTGATGACGGCATATTGGGCACTTTTCAAAGACCTTCCTCTCTGCCTTTTTCCCGTCATCGTTTTAAGACACTTCCAGAAGCTATACTGCCCAGGTCCTTCACTGTCCTCACTGTAATCACTTTTTTATCCTCTGGAACAACCCAGCTGTCGCTAAAGTAAACTTAATGATGCGGGTAAGTCGATGAAACTTCCATCGCAAGAGAAAGCAAGGAGGCGCATTTCTTCATGCAGAGTGTAGAACGTGTGCGAGTTCAAAGAGTTTGTCATTGGTGTTTCTAGAAGGCTTGCTCTCCCGTTTCTCTCCCCTCCCCTCCCTTACCCTCTTTTTGTCTCCATCCTCCCTCTTTCTCCGAGGCCAGTCTGTCCATGAGCTCGCGCTCTTGTGTGTCCATCTATGTCCGCGTGTGTGCGTCCATGTGCGAAGATGTGAGTGTTCATGTGTGTTTGTGTGGCGGTGATGCATTGCGCTTGTGTTTATCCTTTGTCTTGCTGTGTTGTGCAAACCAGACTCATGTCAACAGAAAGAGCGTCGGACATTTGAAGTTTGAGAGGTTACGTGAAGACTCGAGCAGGAGGTTCAGCACCAAAAGCTTAGCCGTCAGCAGGTTTAATATGCCTATCTTTTGTGACATCGAAGTAATCTACTCATAATCCTTTCCCTCCATGTAAGAGATTTCCTCGACAAATTAAGGCCACAAAAGTGTAACAGAAAAAAATCCCCTCCGATAATGCAAAAGACTTCCTCATTGTCGCTCGCTCACTCACTCACTCCGACGCCAAAAGTGTCCCTAATATGCGTGGAGACAACGTGAGTATTTGTCAATGCCCGTTTAGATTTAATGATCCGTATTTTTATGTAGTACTTGCCACACTCACTTGTACATGCATGAGTCAGAATACGAACGCCAGTTTAGCCTTACAACCAAATGAAATGCTTTCCTGCGATGCCTGAACCCGAGGGTACCAACGACGGGATGTAATCTGATTTCTGCTGGCTGACAGGGCTTTGGGCAAGCGTAGCAGGCGGTCGATAGAAAGAAATTCCATGCTTATAAAATGATCTCCTTTTCGCTCCTCGACATCTACTGACATATAACATTACACTCTTAATCTACCAGCCGCTGTCCAGGCGATATTTAATAGTTGGTATAGTTGGTGTTCACACACGCCCCTCTGTTCGCCCACCAGTCCCCAAACACTAGCAAATCATACTTCCAGAAGCAAAAATGTACGAATGCCTTTTACTGAGTTCTTTTAGCATATGAATGTCTTCCTGATTTACATTTGCACATCTGAGACTACGAGAATGTGGACAGTGAAGAGGAAGCGTCGCTTACTGTGTAGTGATGACCAACCTGAAAATATACATTTTCTTTCACTTCACTTTTTTTATCCTCCTCCCCATTATCATGAACAACCTATTAACAGTGATTGTCAGTATCCATCATGTCCACACTGTAGCAAGCTGATGAACAATCAAAGTACCACGAGACCAACACAAAGGGCTCGTCATCTGAGGATTGCATTACAACGTAAACCTGCCATTAAGCAGCCTTTTCTTACCCGGCTAACTTGCTGTGGTAAGATTGCAGGTCTTAATTACAAGTGAAATTGGCAAACACGTGTTTACTGTTGCACGTGCTGCAGACGAGAAAGGGCCTCTAACGTGTCTTTGTATGGGTCCTTTTGTGATGGGAACAAAAGGCAGTCACAGTAAAGAGATCAGCCTCCTTACTCCTAGTTTAGAATCAAAATTAAAACCAGGGCAAAACCCACACAATTTACTCGTTTCTACGCACGCACGCGCAAACATAAAGTCTCCAACGTTTCAACTGTTAGCTACGCGATCAGTCGCTTCAGCTGATGACGTGGCTGACCAGTCAGTTTATATATGTAAAATCATTGCACCCGACAATCCATTTGTAAAGTTCAAGATATGTTAGACCAATCAGCTGTGCCTTCTTAACAGCAAGAGTGTTCGTACAACGCAAGACAGAACTTAGAACGGTTTTCGCATACTGACGACTGTAGTATCTACGACAGATTCTCTTCCCCTAACCAAAGGAGAAAATTTGTTCAAAGGCAGCATTTACCATTTACACTTTACAGTGACAAAAAGAAAATTTAGAGTTTGATACTGAATGATATAGGCACCCGATGGAGAGAACAGAATCTGTAATCAGCACTGAAGCTTCGATATAAAAATTGGATTTCCCTACGATTTCTGTCAGATTTCTAGCACATCATATTTCACTTTCTTAACACTCCTTCTCCATGCCAAAGACGACTACAAAAACTTCTACTGAGCTTTAATGGTACGTCGATGAAAATCTCCTGTCAACTGTAATGACAAAAAATTCTTTACAAAATGACATGTAGTCAGGTATTTCTGTGCGTGGCCATTGGGGGGGGGGAGGCAAGCAATATTGTATATTCATACGTGCATGCATGCATCCATACATACATGCATACATACCAGAGGAAGGACTTTTGTCAGGAGCCCTCGACAGCTATGGAATCACCTGTAATGCCAATGTATCTCGGTGAAAGCAGTTACCGGCCCTTTAACGCCCAGCGTGATGGCGTTTTGGCCAGCCCAGACCACTGTACGTCATCGATCTGTGCCTGGCTTGCAGGGCGACTTGATGCCCTGTTCGATATCGGGATCTGACCAAACTCTCCGCGTCTCGCAAAACGAGTTACAGTCGTTTTAGTTGCAAAAACACTGGCACCTTTCCTGCAAATTGCTGGACTCGGCGAGCATAACGTCGTCGTGATTGCTGATCACAAAAACGCCATCCCGCGTTCTTCCTCTGAGGCATATTCGCACACCGAAAAAAAGGTTTTATGTGGGGCCCGGGTCCTCCCATCATGGAGGTACAAGAAATCATTACCGCATCTGACGTCATGTTATTCACAAAAAACGTCGGACATCTTCTCCTTTCCCTCCTTCACTCCCCTCCTTTCATCTCGACGTTCTTCGCAGTTTTTTAGTTATCTCCTTTCGTTCCGCTTATCACTGTCTTCCTTCTTTTCTTTTCGTTTCGCTTTGTTCCTTCTTTCTTTATGTCTTCTTTCTTTTCCATTTTTACTTTTCTTTCTCTTTCCTTTTTCTTTCTCTATCAACCCCAGCCTTTGGGATCCTACGTAAACACGGGAGCGGAAACCAACTATTGCCCACAATGGAATAAGTGTTCTTCTGTTTGACGTCCTCAGTTCTTGGAGCTGGTGAGAGTCGATTATACCGAAAGGTCAGCTCTGATGGTGGAAATGGGGCAGCAAACGCCATTAGCAGCCTCCTGAAGCCATGAGGCTATGGTCATGGCATCCATTAAGGGAGGGAAAACAGCCAGAAGATCTGCAAATGTCAGACCTAGCATAAACTGGTAAAGTCAAAACGGAGATCTTGCGTGTCATTTCTTTGAAAAATGGTGGTGCTTTCAAAGATTAGGGATTAGGTGAAAGTTTGGCATCAGAGCTGCAGCTTTCCTTTAAACTATGGACCAGTTGCTTCCAGATTGTTGCAAAAGTTTCGCTTTGTGGGTCGGCTATGATTTGCTAGTTAGGACTATTTGGAGGGCAGACGTTGTTTACAATGAAAGCCAGCCAGATACTTTCAGACTTGTTTACTGTTCCTTCGCGTATGTGCATTCAAACCTAGATAATTTATCATCTGGCAATCCGTCTACCCGCTGTTTGTTGTTCTTCCATTGTCATCATATGTCTGTATATGTATGTGTATATGTTTATGTATATTCTCTGTTCTCATACATCTGTTTGTTTATAGGTCTCTCTCTGCCGCCGGCTATTTCTTCTATTTCCCTTTTAATTTTCTCTTCCTCGTTTTCTTTCCTTCAATTTCCTCTCTTTGTTTTCCTACCCTCATTTTTTCTCGTCCTACCTCTCACTGTGTGTGTGTGGGAGAGAGAGAGAGAGAGTGTGTGTGTGTGTGTGTGTGTGTTGCTTCCCGCTTTTCCCTTCCCACATAAAAGTTCGGTGATCTGCGATAAAAGGAAGACTATTATGTTGTCGACAGATTTAACGGAAATGGCTTAGACACAAGGATCAACATTCAGCACGTCATCAGTAGACTGAACGATAGGGACGATGGTGGAGTTGCACAGTTTGTATGAATGGAGAGTGCGCTGCTGGACTAACGAACAGAGGTTTTCTAAAAAAAAAACATCCACGAATGTTTGCAGGTTTCTACTTTAAAACTTTAGTCTGCACATCTCAGTTTGAAATTAAGCAATAAGAGCGGCTTTAGCAGTTTTAGCCCTTAACTGCAAGCTTAACGCTGCAGCCATTATTTTTACCCCGTTCACCTGTTCTCCCAGTGTCTTTCAATCGCCAATATTGAAACGAATATAAAGTTTGGTCCCACTCTGTTTAATGGATGTCTCTACGAATGAACTGGTGACGTAAGGATTACGTCAAACAAAGCTGAAGCGCGCTCCATAAGTAACGGAAAGAAATATGAAGAAGAAAAAAAAATGTAGTAATGTGGAGGACAATTTGAATACGATCGTTCACTGCTGCAGCGTTACAATGCACTATTAATTACACTAAATAAAATTTGTATTATAGCGCTCTCTCTTTCTCTCTCTCACGAACGCACTATCAGATGCACACACACACATGCCAGTAGTAGCTCTTCGACTGCATCTTGATTAATGATTTATTTCGAGAAAACGAACTACGCATGCATTTGTTGAACTGTCACGGTTTAGGCAAATAAAATGAATGAGACACTTCACCGGTTTGACACATGGCCGGTGGCAGACGTCTAATAATAGAAAATCAAATTCATTCCAGCAAACCATGGAAGTTTCGCGAATATTTGCTAGTAATACAACCCACGACCTAAAGCACGTGCAGTATGGCATGCTACCTGCTCCCTGCTCTGCAAGGACCCTCTAATATTTTATTCTTCCTTCTAGCTGTACATGACTTTGTTCAAATACTCCATCTGCCGTTACGGGCAATCAAAGTATCCTGGCTAACTGTAATGGTGTTCAGTAAGTTTTGATTTTTGATCATGTCTCTACACTTGAGGCTTTATCTTCAAGACTTTCCTATACTTTGTGTCTTCATTCAAGTGACGTGTTTGTGAAATTCAGACATCTGTGACAGCTTTACGGAGATACTCAAGAAATGTTCAGAGCTGACTGTACTTGGAGTACGCATGCTCACCATATAGGTTGTCACAGATTTAGTTTTATTAGGCCTACTCATTATTTGATCTCCTTTTTAAATTCTTCAACCAGGCGTTTATGTGGCGTACATTTAATGACCAGTATGTGGGTACGCACAGCTTCTTCCCAGATTGTTTTATTTAGCAGGGGTCAATATCTCCATGTATCTACGTTCGTACATTGTCATTACCAAAAAGCAAACTGATAACCTGGGGCATTGAGAGGAAACTTTTAACTGCGCCGTTCACAGACATTAGTCTCTTCCGAATCACATTCTCAAAGGCAATGGCAGGAAGGTGCAACTCTTATATCCGAGCTTCTGGTAGCAAACGAATTTGGTTGCCCGAGAGGATGCGGGTAAACGCCTATTTCCACGGTGGTGAGAGTTTTCCGCCCCTTCTGTCAGCGTTATCTGCCCAGTCCCCAGTCGTCTGCTCTGAACCGTCTGTCAGGTCCTTCCCACAGGACACGGAGCCCAACCACCCCGCGACAAAAGCTGCTCTGCTTAAAGTCAACGTTCATCACAAGTCAGCACACACGTGAAATGTGACGCAACGCGCAGGCCTAACAATTCTCACATCACCTTTACCATCTGCGCATGCTCAAAAAAGAACGACTGCACCCGGGTTTGTTTTTTTTTTGACCATCGTGGAGCTGTTCATCTTTACTTTGGCCGCGGGAGTCCAGATACCTCTGTCAGCCCCCCATAATTTAGTGGCTATCGGTATTACTGATCGTCGGATAGCTCCCAATCTCGCAACGCGGTTGCAGAAGAAAGCGTCCTTCCCTGGGCAGCCGACCTGGTGAATGGGATTGAAGACACATTGGGCCGGGAGAGCGGAGACGTGGAGGGGGGAAAGAAGGGGAAAAAGGAATACAGAAAAAAGGTGTTTCACAGTAATGTTACAAGCAACATCGTCACCTGGAAGCTTTTATCATTCTCGTTTAGCGGGAGATTTAAGGGGAAGTAATTACCGTAAAAAGAAGACCAGAGTATCATGTACATTCATTTCTAAGGCATCATCCAATATGACACTGACTCACTGACTCACTGACTGACTCACTGACTGACTCACTGACTGACTCACTCACTGACTGACTCACTCACTGACTGACTCACTCACTCTATGCGTGTCTCTCTCGTCTACTTCTAGCATCTTGCCACATTACCCTTATATCTCTGTTCTGGCATCCTCTGTCCTCCATGTCATCCCAAGTGACCTTGACTGTCCCGCTCGAGGTTATAATCGGCTTCAATGGCAGGCTCTCTAAGCTATTCTGTCGATGTCAAGGCGTCTGTCTCGGCCTTCTTTCCCTTATTTTCTCTCTTTCTTTTTGTTAGTTTTTCCTCTCCTTACCCTCAATATCCGCCTCCAATGATGACGGCCTCGGTCGTCTAGTGGCTAAGGAGTCCGCTTCCGAGGCGGGACGTCGGTGACTCGCGCCCCGGCCAAGTCATACCTAAGACTTGCAAATGTGTCGGTATTTTTTTTAGCTGCCCTGCCAGACGCCTGGCACTGTAGGAAGCAGTACTAGGACACTCTGGCCCGGTATCTGTAAAATCAGTCTGTGTTGCGACCGCAGTGTGGCAGAACGAAAACTTGTCTAACACCGTCCTGATTTGCACACAGTTTGCGACTGGACGTAAATCAGCAACCCGACAACCTCTAAAGTTATGGCACGATCTGGAGACATTTGTCTCTATACCTTCTCTCTCTCTCCCTCTCTCTCTCCCCACTCTCTCTCTCCCCCTCTCTCTCGTATTCCGGAATGTGAAGACCCCAGTTGCTGGCCAACCT
The DNA here is from genome assembly GCA_004794575.1 of Lanistes nyassanus. Taxonomy (NCBI): domain Eukaryota; kingdom Metazoa; phylum Mollusca; class Gastropoda; order Architaenioglossa; family Ampullariidae; genus Lanistes; species Lanistes nyassanus. The sequence continues at coordinate 73,841 of SMGT01001531.1, read as the reverse complement.
CCTCCCTCGCTCCCTTCGTCCTTATCTTTCAATCTAACATCATGCCAGAAGCGTAGAGAGCAGACAATAGGATTCATTAGCCTTAAACCAGAACCTTTAAGAGAGACGAAAGAAGGTCTCTAGGGAAGGAGGGGGGACCAATATTTCCACCCGCCTGTGTTGTCCGGCGTCGGCGGGAAAGGGGTGAATGGATTGAGATAAATTTAGGTCCTAGGGGCCACTTGACAGGAGGCTATTTCTGCTCAAACTCCTCGTGAGTTCATTTGCACAGCGTTGGGCAACTCCCTCACATTGTTAGTTTGTGACTGGGATCTGGGTTCTTCAAGACGCAATTCGTTTGTCTACACGACGGCCGACAGGCACCACGCATTCTTCGTCAAATCCTGGACGGTGCCAGAAAATATGGCATGCAATGCTTTCTAAACTGCGCATGCCTGCATAAACAAACGTGCACACGCGAACACACCGGCAATAGCCGGACCGATGGAGAGAAACTATTCCTAACGTTAATGTCCACAGGATGGAATCGTTTCATTTACAACTCGTACACAATAATCTATACTTTACACGTGTAAAAGTGAAAACACACTATTTCGGGAAGCAGAATAATTGTACATATTTTTTTTCTTAAAAAATCTCTCGCAGTCACATTACATCACTAAGTTTGCCTGGAAGCAGCTTGTCCAAGCAGGGCGATAAGCTACGTGTATGGATTCTGAACGCACGCCGCCTCCTAGGCAACCAGGAAGGACACACAAACTCCAGCCGCCAGCTTGTTTGGTGATACCCGGAGTTACATCGGGGTAGAGCGCCGAGTACGGGCAATGCAAAGATAACGCTGGTTTCCCACATAACTCTGCTAGAAGTGTGCTTGGAGAGGCCAAGATATCCGGTTTATTTATGGTTGCATTTCAATCCAGCCGTACTGCCACTCCGTGCATATGCCTCTGTCCCACAAATGCACTTGACCTTGAGAGTCAAGTAGCCCTTCCTTAAAAGCCAACTTCTGACAAAAATCTGAGAACCTAATGCGCAACTGCACAGGTCGCATCTGAGGCAGGATGACAAAATAAATTCACTTACACGCCGGGTAAGCACGTTTGCGCCTGCACTTTGATGATGCCTAATAAAGCAAAAATGTGCGAGAGGTCAAAACGTCGCATGCAGCTACCCCAAGACACCATCAGAAAGTGGATGGGGGTGGAAGTGAAGCACGGGAGGGTATTGTGTGCGTGTTTGCGCGCGTGCGTTTAAACAGCTGTGTAGGACCGAGCGACAAGGTGAGCGTAAGCAAAGAGGCAGCGTGCATGTGTCGGTCGGATATCCTACCCAGCGTCTTGACGCGAAACGCAGCTCGAGCAGACCTGGCAACAGCGACCAGGCTGGCAATGTGGTCAATATTGTATTACAGGCAAACGTATCTGTCGATACTGTAAATGATATCTGTCCTGAAGATTTAGTTTGTTCCTGCCAAAGAAAATACCGAACGCTGATTTATTTGTGTTGGTACCGCCTGTGGACTCACTTTAGTAATGAGCTCTACAGGCGCAAATGTTTGTGACAGTTTTTTTTCTCTCCACACACCATCTCTGCTATCCACTTTCGCCTCTTTCTTTCTTTACATTTCATTTATCTTTTTAGTTTATTTTCTGTGTTATATGTTTCTTTGTTTGTCCGTACATAGGAGCTGCTTAGCTTACTGTGAAAATGCAGTCAAAACCGTGGTAGCAAATCGCACAGAGAGTAAAATATGCAGACTGGTGAAATGTTGAAAGCTCACATTATTACGTACAAAGTTATCTTTTCGTAAGGATATTCAACTCAATCAGCCATGAGGAGCAGTGGTTTTGTGTTTGATTTGTATTGTTTGTGTTCAGGAAGATAAAAAAACACAACTGTACACAACCTTTCAGCACCATTGGTAAAGTAATACCTCCCGCCCCCCCCCATGTTTTAAAAAGAAACCACAAGAGTGTTTTTACGTACAGCAAATAAATGCGTATATGAAGATAACGAGTAAGTAGTCATCTGGAATTAGAATTTACCATACATTTAAAAGAAATTTCATCATATAAACATAGAACTTTTACTCTGAAGAACTATAAACAATTATTTTCACATATTAATAACTAATAAGAACGTTGCAAGTTATTATTAGAGAGTAGGAGATAGGAAGAGGATGTGTTTGATGGGACAGGTGGTGCCTGGGCGCTAGATTACACTAATATCTCCAGCTTCTTGTCACTTCCACAAGCTGTGATTAATTCCGAAAATATTCTTAAAGATGCTCGCTGGATTACTTGCAGGCTGTTATTCTAAGCACTTCTGAGCGATGCCGTGCGGGCGGGGTTATTGGCTCGAAACAGTTGTGTAATCGGGGACTATGGTTCTGGCAGGGACAGGATCGATACAACTGACTCGCCACACGTGGGCACTTCTTTAATTCTTTTAAGCTACAGGAAGTTTACTGGTGAGGGGGCAGAACAGGGAGTTTAGTGAGGACGGGGGAGTAGAGGAATTTTATTGGGGAGGGGAGGAGAGGGGTTACGTCGTTTGATTACAGATCGAACATGTCTTCTTACATACTCAACCCTCCCTCCCCCCTCAAAAAAAGCACAATGCGCGGGCAATGCGTTGTCAAATTTCATGCATTCGGGTACAATGACTAGGTACAAAAATTAGGTTGACATGACGTCGCATGCTTTGTGTATCTCTTGACGATGACGTCGCATGCTCTGTGTAGCCCTTGACGATGACGTCGCATGCTCTGTGTAGCCCTTGACGATGACGTCGCATGCTCTATGTAGCCCTTGACGATGACGTCGCATGCTCTGTGTAGCCCTTGACAATGACGTCGCATGCTCTGTGTAGCCCTTGACAATGACTTGCCTGGCGCCAAAAACAAAACAAAGCGTGTCCCTTCCGGCGCGCTAAACTCGGACAGGAGTTTTCGCGCGTGCAGCGTGAACAAAAGCAGCAAGACTACAACTTTCTTTGCCAACAGGGGGCACCACGCAGGAGCAATAAAAGCTTATTATCGCACGCTCCCAGACAGACCGCCTGTCAGCAGCAGAAGAATGCCAAGACTGAACGCTGCAGATCGGGAAAAAGCCATCGGACGACTGCAGGTTGGAAACCGCCCAAGCGTTGGCGCAAATGCACTGGGTGTGAGAGTTTCCACAATGTCATTTGTGTGGTCGCTTTCAAGCCACTGGCAGCACTCGGGATGGAGTCAGAAGCGGACGACCTCGTGTCACGACTGCACGACAGGACAGGCAGATCTACCGCGACCGTCGGCCCTGACGAGGAAACGTCGTGACAGCACAAAGCTATGTGGACCAGATGCTGAGGCCCCACGTCGTGCCATACTTCCAGCAGCACGGCAACCTCACCTTTCAGCATGACAATGCCCGCCCCCACATGGGAACCTCACCACGGCCTTCCTGCAGCAGAACAACGTTTAGGTGATGCCTTGGCCCCCCATGAGTCCAGCCCTCAACCAAATCGAGCACCTACGGGACCATCTGCAGAGAGAGTTGAACGCTGTCCGGCTGAAGCCGACAACAGCCCGCCAGCTGGGGCAGGCCCTCAGGCAGATCTGCTCCGACATGCCTACGGTGGTGGTGAACCGTCTGGTGCGCTCCATGCCCGCCAGGTGCCAAGCCGTTGCCGACCCCAATAGGGAACACACCCGGTTCTGACTTTATACTCTGAGTTCGGACGTTTGGGACATTCTGAACGCTTGGCAGATGAACACACATTGTGCAAACACTCACTGTACCGATTTTCTCGAAAATTGATCGATTTGAACCCATTTGAATAAAAGGAAAAACATTCAAATAAAATCACGAACTCCCTCAGTTTGCGTTTCTTTCGGTTTTCACTGTAAAAAGAACGGTAGACCACAGGGAAGGCTTGCTCATCCTATCAGAAACAGTTTCAGCACATAGGAAGCTTGCATGAGAAAGCATATATCAAATTTTTGAAACATGCAGGTTTCGAAACTGTCCTGTTCGCCGAGAACGTGACCTGCATAAATTCTTGCAACCTTCCAACGTTAAAAAAATGTTGTCTCCTAAACCCCAGAAAGTGCCAGTGTAAACATAAAAAATTAAGAAATAAGGGTTGCTTCGCGACTGTTCTTGTGTCATAGGAGAGGAGAGGGGTATAGATGGACCATAGCCGTGAAGACAGTGCCCATCTCTCATCTCTGCCTTACATCCATAAGCCAGCTGCCCATTCCCGGCTGGCTGAAGAGTATTGGAGGGCACGGTTATCGAAACCAGAGCATTCGAGTTCGGAGACCAGTGCTCTAACCACCCGAACGTCCGCTTCTACATCGTAAGCGTCGGAGTGTTCATAAAATGTTTGTATACCTTGAATATCCTTTGAAGCGGGAATAGGTCACAGAAAAGATTTTTTCTGCTTGCACGATTCGCTAAAATTACGAAAAAGAAGTTAACGAAGAAAGAAAAAAGAAAGAACAAACAGAAAGAAAGAACACGCACAAAGTAAGGAAAGAAAGATGGATGAACACAATGAGGAAATATATGCCTGAGATATGTAAGCCCTTCCATTTTATTTTACCCAAGTAATAGCTGAGATGAGAGATATTTCATACTCCTAAGCACCTGGTGTCTTGTGACTTCATGGTAACATAACTCCGTTCCTTGCAGTCATGAAAATTGCCGGGGAAATGCCATGGCCACACTGGCGACACTGCGGCATCACCCCCACCCCTCCCCCCGCCTGGAAGTAGCAATCTGCGCCTGTCTATTAGGTTGCCAATCAATAACTGCAAGCTGACAACAGAAATCCTCTGCGGTGTTGTGCCGCATGTGTGGTCTGTTATCTCACAAGTAACGAGGAGCCAAGCAGAGAATCAACAAACTTCTTCATCTGCCAGTGTGAAGGGGCGTGGCTGGTAATCACAGCCATTTCAACATGCTTCAGTCCTACCAGTGACCTGCCATTTCCTGATACTAAGCAGTTTGTAACATTCTATGGAAAAGTCGTCTTCAGTCGCCTCTCAGAGGTATTACAGATTTTTTAATTCAGTAAACAAAAAGCTACAATGTAAGCGTGTTAAAACTCTAGTTTTATTAAACTTCAGAAAGGCGGAAGTCTCGATACTGCTCCCTCAGCAGGTCTAGAACAGAATACAGTCTCACACAAAATGATTGACACATTCTGAGCTGTCCTAAGCCCTGGGTCTAGCGAAAAGGACCCGGTCAACATCACCGGCCAGTTCTCGATGCCAGACTGTGGTCGGACAAAAAATGCCGCAGGTCTATGGGTAAAATGTTTGGTCTTTAACCAGTAGAGAACAAACTGTTTGACCAGCCTGTCTTCTCGTTTCTCCAACAAACTGTTTTAAACTCGAAAGGACTGGCACTTGTGTCACGTTTTGTGTCCATTAGAAAAAAGTTATTTATATCATAGACCTTTTTCTAATGTATTTCTAAAATTCTTATTTCATATTGTGTGTTTGTGGTGTATGTCTACACCTTTGTCTGGCCAGTAGCTGTTCCTTTAGAGGTCTGGTTCATAATTCTTACGCCCAGCTATGATTATCTGTAGGTGTCCAGCCTTAACATGGATGACTGGAGGGGTAGGAGACAGCAGGTGTGTTGCCATCTCGCTGCAACCAATGCCTGTTGCCATTTTGCCTTCTAGCAACGCCTGTTGTCATCTTGCCTTCTAGCAATGCCTGTTGCCATTTTGCCTGCTACCAATGCCTGTTGTCATCTTGCCTGCTACCAATGCCTGTTGCCATCTTGCCTTCTACCAATGCCTGTTGCCATCTTGCCTGCTACCAATGCCTGTTGCCATCTTGCCTGCTACCAATGCCTTTTGCCATCTTGCCTGCTACCAATGCCTGTTGCCATCTTGCCTTCTACCAATGCCTGTGTAACAGGGTCGAGCGGTAGCGGGTCCTGTTACTTCCTCAAATGTGGAAATGGCTCTATCATCCCTCCACTCTGGACACAGCAACACAAGACGTCCTTACAGCTACATGGAAACTTTTATTTTCCCTCACGTCACTGTGAGAGCACAGCAGCTAAAGAACGAGCGACTGACTCCAAGCTCGCACTCTGAATGCACTACTCCAATCAACTCTGACTGAACTGGTCGCGTCTCCTCTTAATCTCGCTCTCTTTTCCCAAGCTCCTCGCACATTGTCGCTGACCTTTCGCCCTTGCCTCCCGCCGAGATGCTGGGTCCCCCCTTGTTCTAGAGCGACCCTGACCCCCTTATGACTCTAAGTTGCCCTACCCTTCACTGGGGAAGCCTGGTCGCACCTAGATTACGTCAAAGGGTTACGGTGGCCTCGGACACTGAGTCCTTGGCCCTTCCCTGCACAGATACCCTTTGTTTCCCACTCTTGAGTAACAGACGACCAGTAAGGTGCATGATGCTACTATCCACGCCATGCCGGCTATGAAGAGTTCAGGGGTCGACAGGCTGGGCGCCCGGGGGTTACGTAATCACCACCCGGCTACACCTGTTGCCATCTTGCCTGCTACCAATGCCTGTTGCCATCTTGCCTGCTACCAATGCCTGTTGCCATCTTGCCTGCTACCAATGCCTGTTGCCATCTTGCCTGCTACCAATGCCTGTTGCCATCTTTGTGCCTAATGCTAATGCTTGCATTATTTAGTTGCGGTGCTGCAATTGCGATTTGCCTGTGCAGAACTATCGTGACGAGTATGGTTCCTCTGAACTAGAAAATATCTATGCTAAACGGGCTACGAGGAACCACAGAATGTAAGGGAGGCACCGCGTTGGAAGAAAGGGGGAGGGGGCAGGGGTTGAAGGGAGAAACAGAGGTCCTATCCAGGAGCGGGTCTTAAGTGACTAATCTTGAGCGTGGAACAAGTTCAGAGGTAGAGGGTTCAGCAGGTGTGTCACACTGTGAGGTGATCGTGTGACCTCGTTGTTTTAGCTACGGCAAGGACGTGTAAGGAGTTCGACAACGTGAAGTCCGCAGCAGCTGCTATCAAGGACGACAAGAGGTAGCATCCTATCAAGTCATCCTATCCTATCGTTGGGCATACAGCGAGGGGAGCTTCCGTGGTACAGACTGGCTGTAGAAACTGTCAGACGACCCTGTGTAGAGTGCCGTGTATTTTCTACAAGTGATCGATGCTCGTGCGGAGTGGCGCTTCAGCAAGGTGTGTGGGTGTTTGTTGCTTAGAAGACGTGATGGGAGCAACTTTTGTATGCTAGTTGAAGTGTAGACCAAGCTTAGAAGACGTGATGGGAGCAGATTTGTATACTACCTGAAGTGTAGACAGAGCTTAGAATGACTTGCAAAGAAGGCCATGGGCATTCCAGGAACAAGAAGTCACACTTTTGTTCATCCGTATGTAAATAATAATCATTCTTTCACTATAGTACTTCGAGTTATGTGATTCTTTGGGGAGACTGTAGGAGGATGGTGGCTCGAGCCGTACGTCTTCATTGATACATCATAGGTAATACAGTGTTCATATGTCATAGGTAATACAGTGTTCACATGTCATAGATAATACAGTGTTCGCATGTCATAGGTAATACAGTGTTCATATGTCATAGATAATACAGTGTTCGCATGTCATAGGTAATACAGTGTTC
>SMGT01001531.1:24594-57632 GCA_004794575.1 Lanistes nyassanus | reverse complement strand
TCTCTTTCTCAGAAATCATCTTTGTTATCTTTAGTTGTGAAATAGAGTGGAGTGGGGGCTCGGGCCAGGGAAGGTTAGTGAGATAGTGATTTCTGAGGTCTCCACTCATAAGTAAGAAATAATTGTTCGCGGACGAGGGGGGAACGCCACCACGAGCCATTTGTGTGCGTGTGACAAGGTCACGCAGGCGGGGAGAGCAACACGGAGGTCGGTTGTCTCTTTCAAAACCCTCAGTTCGCAACAATGTGCATTAGCAACAAGAAATAAACAAACCACGCAAATGGATCATACAATGAAATAATAATAATAATAAATAATAATAAATAAAAGAATTCTTCTAGAGCGCTATTTCCACGAAGGGCTCAATGCGCTTTACAAAAACAACGAAGACGGCCACAGTATCACAGTATATCCAGACACCACACGCAACCACATAAAACCCACCAAAAAAAAGCAATGATATTAAGGAGGAAAGAAAGCGAAAAAGTATAAATCATCTAATGGCTACTATAGATGGCTATTAATATTGAAACCCTTAAACCGCAAAAAATCTAAATTATAACAATAAAAAAATAAAAACCGAGCAAAAACAAAACAAGACAGAAACCAAAACAAATACGCGAAAAGAACAAAACAAAGAAAAAATAAATTGTTGCTGCACAGCGTATATAACTTAGCCTGGAATGTGTCTTCACAATTTGAGGACAGGCGTCTTATTAGAAGAATGTCAAATACTGGAAATGAAGGGAGGATAGAGAAGCAGAGAGAGAAAACGAACGATGGAGGAGAGGGCAGGATAAGGGACGGAGCAAACGTTACGAGTGATTAAGGAGATAAGTCGTGTAGCAGTAGCGGCGGCCGCATCACAGGCGCGAAATGGCAGAAGTATCTGGGGTATTAGCAGGGCTTCGGGGCGGACCGCTGCCTCGCCTAAAACCCATTTTGACCAAGCGGCACCTGAGGTGAAGCGATCTCGTGGCAAGACGTAGAGATCCCCACAAGGGCCGCGCTGATCCCTCTTTCTGGACACAGGTCAAGCAGACGAAGCCGGGGCAGCCACAAAGCACTGAAGGGATCCGGCGCAGATCCCAATACATTCCAAGAATAGAGCTCAGTCGCGATACACCTATACGGACCGTCAGTAGCCATGCTGGATACGCAAATGCTCAGCGGCGGGCAGAAGCAACCTAGCCATTGCTAGTCCCAGCTTTCATCTGACCTAAAATCGGCAGAATCCGTCCTTCAAGAGGAGAGAAGAAGAACAAAGAGGGCCGAACCGAGATTTAAATCTGGAATCTTCCACTGGTTAGCAGCTTCTTGATGACTAAGCCAGCGATTTATTGCGCGAAACCAAATCAAGACCGTCCTATCCCTAAGTAAACGTCAGAAGGCTTGTGCAGCAAATCCCGATGTGCCATAATCCTTTGTATTATTTTTCATATAAACATAGATTCTTTATATAAGCCTGAAGAAAGAGAATCTACACTTCAACTAAAAGACAGAAGAAAGAAAGGATAGATAGATTGATAGATAGATAGATAGATAGATAGATAGATAGATAGATAGATAGATAGATAGATAGATAGATAGATAGATAGATAGAAGGTAAAGAAAAAAAACCCTCAGAATCGAGCCTTTTTTCTTTTCTTTTTCTTCTTTATTTCCAGCTCCACGTAGCAACATAGGTTTAGTTCTAATAATTGAGATTCAAACATGTGCATGTGGCACCCGGGATCTACTATTGAAATTCCGAGCAAGGTGATTCATTAAAAGGGTGGATGGAAGCTTTCGGCATAAACACTGCCTGTATGTGAGACAAAGTGAGTGAATACTGGATTCGTAGGGGTGGCAGTGATTTCGAAGGGAACAATCCCTTGTCTGGCAGCAGACTACAGTCCCATCGATATCTGTCGGGCCACTGCAGTGAGCAGTAAGCAGGGCCAGTGAACTATTAGGGTCTTTAGGCCCCTGATACAGCTCACGTTAATTGGATGGGTGGATCTGCGCGGAGAAATGCGTCTTCCGTCTCCAGCGGAATGCCTTCTGGCGCTAAATGCGTTCTGCGGCCCGGCAAGATGGATCGCCCGCGAGTGCGCCGCGCCCCGAGCGTGCGCCCGAACAGTGCACATGACAGTTTGAGCGGTAGCGGCAGAAGGAGAAAGACGAGGAGGAGGAAAAGGAGGAGAAATATACAAAGCGAAAAAGAAAGAAACAAAGTAACAAAACCAAAGAGGACAAGAAAACAATAATATTTAAAAACAGAAAAACCAAGGCCGCATGTAGGAAGCAAAGTTTGCAATACATTCTCAAGGATCAATGGCGTGTTAGAGGTATGAATATGTAGTACAGACAGCACGGAATTGTTAAGCGTGCACCTATCCGACAGTGTGACCGTGACATAGGAGTGGCTGTTCGCTCGCTGAACAGAGAAGCAAAAGGCACGAGCGAGTTTGGTCAGGAGAGGAAATTAGGATCTGACGACGGGAGAGAGTGACAGACTATAGCAGACGGTGCTAGGGAAAAGAGTTGCGATCGGAAACCTTGAAGTGTGGACGTGACCAGTTAAAACCTATCGAGCGCGGGAGGTGTACTCGACGCAACTGCCGCAGGGATCCCTCGTCTGTAATCTGGAACCTCAAGAGCAGAAGCCGGTGGATTTTTTCCGTCTTCGCCCTGCCCAAAGCTGTGTGATGTAAAGTTTGATTTTTGATTGCTACCATGTTTTGTACATGTGTAGAAGATGTACACTAATGAAATGTGTAGGGATTTGGTGCTGTACGGCAGCCTGTCAGAGGACCCCGAGTGCAGCGACAGACGAGCTGATGTTCTTATCCAGACGCGAGCGCTGTACAACAGTGCTGGGGACATCTCGTCCCACGAGGAACTGAAGCTGCTGAGGCACAGTACTGAGCCGCGTACAGTGAACATTGGCCGAAATGTCTAGCTGAACGAGCGTTACGACAAGCCTTTGGCACAGTGTGATGTGATACAGGTAAAGTGTTGCACTTTTGTTACACTGCCACCTTGAAGCTGTGTGACTGGTAGGCGGTGACGTCTGTTGATTCACCCTCCGGTTAGTGCAATAAGGACTAGAGAGACTCGGCCTGGTTTGAGAACGTTGATGGAATGAACTGTGATGAAGTTTCCGCTGACTATTGAAGGTTATATTCTCCTCTGTGTGGAGTAGAGTTTAAGACGAATAACCCCACCCCTCCCTTGTTCGCTAGGTGCTTGTGAGGAGGGCGAGTGAGGGTGTGACAAAACTTAAAAGTTCAAAGTAAAATGAATTGCTACATGTTCAACCATAAACATTGAATTACTGGATTTGAAAATCATGCCTTCTCGATGTTTGCGTTATTCTTAAAATAAGTTCTCAATTAATCTTCATCTATTAGATCACTCGTGTAGCTGGAGTATTTCTTATTAAATACTGGACAACAGTCGTACTCGTTTGTCTATAGACACTAACAAAACATGCATAGCATTCGCTGGTAAGAGCTCCTACACGTGACCTCTGAAGACAAATGCTTATAAAGAAAGACTTGGTGGTTCAAATAGACGGTTTTCGTTGACTTACTACTTATAATCTGCATATAATGAAACAAAGTCCATCTGACAGTTACAGATTATTCTTGTTGCGTTAGTCGCATCCCCTAAAGCGGTAATATAGAAATTAAGATCTGATTATTTCCACCATGCGATAAGATCGATAGTGTCCACAGTCGTTTGGTCAGGCCTCATGTGCTGCTTTTGGAACAGTCACACAGACGCCGCCCTTTAAGGCTGTGAGCCTCGAGTTTACATGATCTGATGTGTGGTACCGCCTCGCTGGTCTCGTGGTTAAGACGCCCGCTTCCGAGAGGGGAGGTCAGCGGTTCGCGCCCGAGCCCAGTCCTACCTAAGACCTAAAAAATGGGCAATCTAGTAGCTGCCCTGCCAGACGCCTGGCACTACAGGGAACAGTACTAGGACTGGTTGGCCCGGTGTCAGTATAATGTAACGTAAACTGTGTCTAACGCAACTGTTGTGAGAGATTGCATCCACGACGGTGTCGTGAATGAGCAGAGCAAAGGTCAATAACTCTCCTCGCCACGCAACGTCGACGCCTGTCGCAGTCCAGACTCCCGGCTGATTAACTTACACCGCTTTACTCTCGAGGGGAAGGATTGTAGCAGACAAGACAGTGACTACCAAAAGAAAGTGAAATAGTTATCGCTTGTCAGTATCAAAGTAGAACGAGGCGGGATACAAAGAAGACTGAACTATTCAAGTGGTGCTGAGGGACGGACACAAAAATCAGTCCTTTAATATTTACATCTTGCCCGCCAAACAGTATCCCTCGGGGTTAATAGGAAGTTCTGAAAAGTACGTTACATGAAAGGATACAAGATGAGATGTGTAGGGAAGACTGATTCTGGCAACGAACTTTCCAGGCTGCACGCCCAGAATAACCGCCGGACAGCGCGTTAAACCGCGCCGAGACTGTGAAAGTCAGACCCGCAGTGGCGAACCATCGTCTGCATCGTGTGCTTCTGACGCCACTTGCAGCACCAAGAGCGAGATGTGTCGCTGTCGGGTTACAGAGATGGCGCTCAGAAGAATCTATTGATTGATTATTGGCTTTTAACGCCGAGCAGCCAAGTAAAGGCCACCTCGCAAAGGGGATAGAGAGATCACGAGAAGTTCCATTAGATCATGACAATGTCCATTAAAGTCTAACGAGGAAAGACAGGTTCTATTTCTCTTACTAATAGAAAGTGGGTGGGAGAGAGAATAATGAGAAAAGAAGAAAGGGATTGATGGTGATGGAAGAACAGATACAGATAAAAACAGGCGTCAAAACCCGGTTCCTGTGAATTCTTTTGCCCCTCCTCCAACTCCCGTGGTCGTCACCACAGTAACCCCGGACCAAGTGAAAGAATTGTTTTCGTTGCAGGGCAATAGACACATTTTTATTCGAGATGCATGGCCAAAGTGCAAAGGTCAATCAGTCCTTGCTCGCAATGATGGGGATAGTTATTTTAGGAGCTGCACATGGACACTGGTGCTCGTCATCTTTTGCTGGCGGCACGAGTGACAAGACATATTCTCCCATCGATTGTCTTCACATAAAAACGACACAACTTCCAATCGATTGCCCTACTGCCTCGGTGTTCTAGCGGTTAAGGCTTCCCTTTCCGAGGCAGGAGGTCGGTGGTTCGCCCCTTGGCCGAATCGTACCTTAAGAAGACTTAAAAATTGGTAATCTAGTAGCCGCCCTGCCAGACGCCTGGCATACAGGGAACAATACTAGGACTGGTTGGCCCGGTGTCAGTATTATGTAACTGGGGGAGGGGGAGTGAAGTCTGTGTTGCGACAGCAGTTCCCCGTCTGGCAGCACGTAAACTTTGTCTAAGCAACACCCCCCTGAGCACCAAACACCACACCCTATCGATTGTGTTCACATAGAAGGGAGTCAATCTCTTATCATATGCCTTAAAATCAAAAGGGCACAGTCCCATATCGATTTACAAACCACAAGTTTCGGATCATCGATGTCAAGGTCGCGAGCGCCAGAAGTCGACGGCTTCTCATTACGTGCCCTGGCGCAGCTTTGTTTCTTGGCCTAGTGGCCGCATTTCAAAATTTCGCCCATGTACCAGTCTCTTGAAGGAAGTACGCGTCAGTCAAGATTTGGCGAACTCCAGCGTACGATTGGATAAACCTCGGGTAATCTGCAAAAATAATCTGCCATAATGGAGTTGAAACTGTTGTGCAAATCAGTATCTACCCACAGAACACACAAGGGCACACAAGGTCTTTCTCATAATTAGAAGTATGCCAAAGTATACATAATGTGAATCACTTTGCAATTACTTGCATAAACAAAAGAATATATGAGAAAAAGCCATGTCTTACACGATGCTGGTGGAGGTAAACCTCAGCTGCACTTTTATGCTTTCTGATAGTGTGGAGTATTGTTTGTAGTTCATTTTACACATGTCTTTTCGACAATGTTTCATTTACATTTTAATGAGTTCGAGGGAAAGCTAATGGCAAAACATTATATGACCTGATAAAATAGAAGCATTTGCAACAGTGTTGTAGAGTAGGAAATAGTCACCATCATCTTACTGAAAAGTATAGCCACCATGCGCAGTCGCAAGCTTGCTCCTTGGCTGTTGTAGCAGCTGAAATTTGTTCGTTTTATTTTAACACTGCAGCTGCGAAATCAAATCACTCAATAGTCTTCTTTGGCCTCACTGAGGCCAGTTCGTTGAATGAATGAAACTTATTTTGTCCTCCTCCCTTTCCTGCTATGACCGGTGCAATACCATTGAGTGGATGGAATGTGGATGGGGGGGGGCAGCTGACCTCTCCACCCCAGCCTAAACAGACAGATAACAGTACATCTTCCAAAGGACCCACTCGGGAGAGCTTTTCGGCACGCGGTTTAAGCGTCCTGTGCGGTGCGCTAAAGGCCCAGGGGTCCGACACCGACAAACGCTTCCTGTCGTCCTGGTCTCATTGTGTTCGTAATTATCCCACGGGGGCCTTGGGATACCCCCTGCTTTTTCCTTGAATCGGTGACCTTTATGGCGATAAGCTGTTGTCGTGGTTTTTTTTATCATTCAAGATATTTTCAGTGCATTCTGCAGTATTTGCACGTAACCAAAATGTAAAGGTCGACACCGAGACTTTTGTTTTAACGTGTGATGGGATGTAAAATTTATGTGAAGTGAAAGTTCCGCTTGATGATTTGAATTTTATAAGTCTGTGGTAAAAGAAAGCTGAAGAAAAGAGTTTGTGTTTGTTGATTACTCCGCTCATCGAGCACCTTTAAAAACAAACCAGGAAAGATCGATCGAACACCTAGGTCAGCGTTCGTTTGGCTCATCACTCAAAGGATTTCGACAGCTGCTTCGTCTGAACTAGTGATTGGCGACCCTGCAGACCAGCGTAGGTTATCTCCCGAAGTTTGATTACTTTACTGAGTCCGTACGTGGAGGTAAGTATTTCATGTATCAAAGGCTTTGGAACACTTGTTACAGTATCGCGCTTCAATCCCGTTCTGTTCTTATTCAACATTGTTCTTATTAGGAACTGTTCCCTTTGGCATAATTCTCATGTAGATGTAATCTTCCTTGGCAGTGTTCTCAGTTAGTTCTCTCTTTTTGGGTTGAACTTTTGGTTTGCCTAGCGGCAGAAGAAATACTAGCTGTAATCTTTCTCACAAACAGGAAGCACAGGTGATTCTGCTTCTGCCGTCTTGTCCCAGTATTCTGTCTGCGTAGGAGAGCCACCTGCTGCATTGCGTCGTGATTGTTCCCATCACTGTCCCTCTGCCTCTCGTCAACTGCGACTAAGTCAGAGGTATTCTCACAATACAGTGAAGAACTCTCGTTTTGTCGGTCACCACATCTCTGCTATTTTATTTTTTGCTCCCTGTCTCCATTGATTAGTCCCCATAGTTTCTTTGTTTTACTTCCTTTTTTAATTATTTTCATTGTTTGATTGCTTTGTTTCTGGCCAGCATCTGTTCATTATTGAAGACTACTTTCTTTTGAAAGGTCTCTCTTTGGTGGCATGTCATTAAATGGTCTTGCATAAGAAAGAACTCGGGGAAAAAACATTCAACATTTCCTGCTGTACAGGGAGATTAGGTGGAAGGTACAAGACTGAATGAGAATGAAAGTACCGTTATTTCTGCGTTTATCTGTTGATTTTATTCTTGACGGGAAGAGAAAAACTGCAATTCGGTCACAAGTGAGATTTTCTCTAACAAGAGCCAACTGATTGGGGGGGGGGGTCTCTGTGTGTCTGGGAAAATTTTGTTTATTGGCGATGTAGCTTCTCGTGTGTATGCAAGAAATAAAATCGTAGAGAAAGGAAGAAAAAATCTAATATACGGCCTGATTCACACCAGGACCAGTAGAAGTGTTGTCGCTAGCCGACAGTCACAAGGATCTGGACACACCCGATTGGTGATTCGGGTATCCATCCTGTAAGGTGTTTATGCAGATTTCATCAAAAACGTATTACGGGACTCATTTTCTTTCCTATGCTCTGATAAGTCCTGTCTAGCAAGTCTGATGGTAGGATCAAGTTATAGTACTTCATTAAAGACCAGGTGGAATCCGCCGTTCGAGTCAAAGCTTCATGGGTCGAACCACGTGACAAAATTCGCCGATGACTCGTGTCCTTCTGGCAAACAAAGCAGCAGCTTGCTAAATGCCCGGCACCAGGCGGCCAGGACAGAACGACAACCGAGATCAAGGACCCCCGAGGTCGGGGCCTCCTCATTTCAAATCGTCGCTTGCTCTAAGCGCCAAAGGGCCTGTGGTAGGCTCTTGGAATCCACACGAGCTTATCCTGTATCCTCTTCACAAATCCCGGGCCGCCAGAAGAGAAGGGCCATCATTACTCTGATCGATGTCTGGCAACAGAGCTGTCGTGCCCGGCCTGCGCTGCGCACATCTGAGCCTAAAGCCCTCTTACCGCACTCAGGCTTAGCGGTGTATGCGGATTCCGTCTAATGTATGAGACAAATTCCTGGGGAGGAACTGTTTCTGTCTTGATAAATTTGAGTGCTGATTGTGTCTTATGTTGATCTATTCTTGGCCCCTTGGAGGAATTGTCAAGTCCTTAGTCCCGCAGCGCAAACACGCAGACACGCATGCACAAAAAGTACAATAGTTTATAGAACCCGGCACCCGAACCTACAAGAGAGTGTGAAGTCCGCTTTGACTTTTATTGCAGGTAAACTACCTGGAAATATGTTGGTTTTGCTGCTGTACATCCAGCCGCAAACTAGGTCCATATCAGGACGGTGTTGCTTAGACAAAGTTTACGTGCTGCCACATGTGGGACTGCTGCACAACACGGGCTTCAGTCCCACCCAGTCACATGATACTGACACCGGGCCAACCAGTCCTAGTCCTGTTCCCTATAGTGCCGGGCGTCTGGCAGGAAAGCTATTATTTGCTAACATCTTTTTCTTTTTGTGTAAATGGACGTTTTCGGACGGTGAACCATTTTTCCCCCGTGTAGAAAATATCGCGAGAAAGAACTTCGCATAATTATTCCCAGGTTAAAGGATATGTTCGTGGACCTGACGTCATGTAATGGAGGTCCCCGGTAATTTGATTGGAAAATGGAGGGCAGCCACATCTGTCAAATTTCCTCTCGTTCCCCCACCTCCTTCGTGTTTTTGTCAAACAGAGGCCTGGTTTTACCCCGCCGTGCTTGCCTCTTTAGATAGCGTCTACCCGTTTTGTGGATGTAAGGGGAAGGTACTTTTTGCATTCAAACTTCGGCCGCATTGGCGTACAATATTGTAAAATTTTTATTCTGGTTTTTATTATTTAATTTTCTTCTTTTTTTGGGGGGAGGGGGCGCTGGTTTTGGGGAAAAGGGTGTATTTTGCTGACACTTTTCTGTCTCATAAAACACGCCTTAGCTACTGATTTTCTTGAAACATGCAGATTTTTTATGCTGTTGCTTCTTGTACTTAGCTTTTACAGTTCCACAGTCTCAGCCAGCCAGGTGTGTATACTTAATGTACGAGTGTGTGAACAGAGAGAAGACAGGACAGTGGGAAGTAGAGAGATACGTTAACATCCAAATCCGAAAAGCGAAAAATGATGCATAAAGAAGTAGACGGAAACCGCAGTTGAAACTCACTGTGCCTTTTGTTTTTCAGTTTAAGACCGCGCTCAACAACAACAACAACAACAACAACAACAACAGCAACAAACAAACAAACGAAAATTGATTGACTCTTTGTCTTATTCCCGTTATTACCCTGCAAACGTCCATGCCTAACAAAGTTTTCATAATTCGTGCTTGTTCACCACCAGCAGACTAAATGCACTAACAGCCGGTGATAACCATGTACATTTGCTGTTGCTGTGTTGTAAATGTTCCTGGTGTGGTAGAAGTCGTCGTCTGTTGTTTCAGCTGTAGTGGTGCTTTATTTCCAGTCATTCTGTGGTTAGGATGGTGAGGACATCTTTTCGCGTATTTGTAGAATTCACCGTTTAAATAGTCTAAAGTATATTTTTTTAAAACCCAATACCTTTTTAGTATTAGGTATATAGAAATAACTCATTCAACGTATTCGTTTATCACCAGGATAATATTGTAATATACTTTCGTGCAGTTCCAGAAAATGTTTTCCCAAAACGAAAAGGTCCTTTTACAGAAAGATACCAGCAGGGCATCGATCCTTTTTGTGACGTTTTACGAGGCAGTACAGGGAGGAACAGAATGAAAAAAAAAGATGCAGACTTTTACCTATAGGCAGAAAATGTTGCTTATTGACGACTCACGGGACAGGAGCGAGTTTTACCTGGATTACTACACATCGACCCCGCCTTTGAGGTAGAGAGAAGGCAGATAACGGAGATGACAAGAGAATGTTGTCTACTGGGGGCAAAGATCGCCATTGCAACTACTGGCGCAGTCATAAAGCATAAACACCTTGTCCATGGTCTGCCGCACCTGGAACTGATTCATACAAACGAATGCTGCTTAGAGTAAACATGTGGTAATAACAAGCAGGCTGGGTCCGGCGAAATATTAATACTAAGGCAGCGTTTCTGGCAGTACTTTATCAGGAAACAACGCACGATACAAATAAATAATTGAAAATAGAGTATAACATATAAAAAAGCTATAGGAAATAGGAGGAAGGTCTTTGTCTCTTAATATTTAGTTTCGCTCAGTGTCCTAGTGACCACAAGCTCTGATAACCTCTATACAGTGTGTGTCTGAATACAGTCTGGAGCCAGACTCCTTTTAAAAGCTGCTTGTACTGTGGGAGAAGATGCATCGTGTTGTTCAGAACGTCCTATGGGAGGAAGGGTAGCGTTTTGGGTAAAGTTTAAATAGCCTGTAGGTCAACGGACGATTCCGTTCTGGAAACATTAAATTTGTCTGATATAACCCCTGTCCAGATTCATGGACTTCACATTTCCCGAAAGAAATTTCCTTCTTTCGGATCAGCTTCCTCATACCAGGAAATGCTTCTGTGACATTGATTAGTATGTGCTGGCAAATCCAGCCGTGCTCCAGCACAACAACAAAACCAAAATAATTCCTGTGCACGAAGCAATGATTTGTTTTATACAACGAATACCTAACACAATCCACATTTTTCTCTCTCCCTTTTCCACTTTTTTGTCTATTGGAGACACTCACGCAGCCGGGATGTTCTGCCCATGATTTTTTAAAGTTTCAAAACTCCGCAGGGGCTTTGCACTACACAAGGAAACGAAGAAGACAATTGTGTTTTAACTTATCTCTCGGATGTGCGGATGAGAATAGACATAATCTGCGCACGAAAAAAGCTTTCTCGAAAGGAATTTGTAGGCGATAGTCCTAGCTATAAAACAATAGCAGCGTTGATTAATTTCAGAACAAAGCATTGAAAGTCTATTAATGAAGAATAAAATAATGTTCATAAACACAGCTAAAATCTTTATTGAAAGAGGAAAAAATCCCAAACTTTGATCCTGATAGAACTGCTTTCCTGGTATATTTGAAGACCGTTTCGTGCGCTTAGATGCGTGATTGAAAGCCATATAACTTGATCTTAAAGTTATGAATGAAAAACATCTTGGAGTTGTTGACCTGTGATAAAGAACTTGTTTACCGTGTGTTTTTATTGAACTTGTTTACTGGAGGTGAGAAGAACTTGCCAGATCAGTTGAGGGGGATGAACACCAAGGGGGATGAACACCAAGGGGGATGAACACCAAGTACAACTTCTCCAGGTTGCGATGGGATAAAGCCGTTTAGATGGACCTATGACTGGACCTAATGGCAGCCCCTCTGCATATAGTAGATAAGGGAAGAAGTATTTTATAATTTAGATTTCGACGAAAGCCCGAATTCGTAGTATAGTGGTACCTCAGGTTACGAACTTAATTCGTTCCAGAACTCGGTTAGTAAACTGGAACGTTCGTAACCTAAAACATTGAAATCAATGAAATAGAGACGATCCGTTTCAAGATGAAAGAATCGTTCCTTTTTATTAACATCCGGTTGTTTACCTGACAAAACGCAAAGGATACATGTACTTCACGTATTAAATAAAGAAAAAGAAAACAACCAAATAAATTAAATGTAAAATAAAAAAGATTTAGTCTATTGTTTTTACCAAGAAAACGATCCTGGAAATTTGTCACTTTCTTTGCTATTCTGAATCATTAGTTTCAGGAGTTTCTTGTCGCTGTTTCTTGGCAGCCGACTAGGAATCATTCTGCGCACGCGTGCAAAACTAGGCTACTGTTCGTTACCCGAGACAAAAAATTTCGAAGTTGTCGTTCGTAACCCGAGGTACCACTGTGTTGGCTTTTCTAAGAACAGCGTCATGAAGAGTTCTTACTTTAAATCCTTTGGGGTTTTTGTTTGTTTTGTTTTGGGGGTTGCTTTTATAAAATTGATTTGTAATTTGGAGGCGCAGGTCAGCTCTGGGCTATGCATGCTGGTTAGGTAAGGTGCAAAAGATTGTCAGGGTCTTTTAAAATCGGTGAACAGAACAAGGCGAGTGAAGCGTGCGCACGCAAAAAAACGCTGCCCGCTAGTGAAGTTTTTTGAGCAGCGCGCCAACAAACAGCAGGTTTTTCGAACAGTCGGTATTCAATTCAATGTGTGAGCGGGGGCGTGGGTGGGGGTGGGGGTGGGGGTGGGGGTGGGGGCGTGAATTTTAAGTTCAGGCCTGTGGACGACATACTGCCAATGTGGGAGATCAAGCAGGACTCCATTTTCTTGCGGTCAGTGAAGTAAGCATTCATCTGCCACACATCACAGACCCTCCTGTTGTCTGCTGTGTGGGTGTGTGTGATAAAATGTCGTGTGACTGGGGTATATCTGTTGTGTTTAGTGTCAGCTAAATGTTCCTTGAAGCGGCCTTTTTTAGTCTGTCTTCTGTCTCATCAATGTAAAGCAGAAGGGGACAGATCCTACAGGAGATGGTGTAGACAATGTTTGTGTTCCTGCAAGAGGCGCTCGATATTGAAAGTGGTTTTAGGTGTGTGAAGTTTTCGTGGTGTGGAGGCATCTCATGTACGGTCTGCCCCACTCTGCTTTACATTGGTGAGCCAGAACACACTGAACACCCTCTTCAAGAAACGCTTAACACTAAGCACAACAGATGTTCCCCAGTCGAACGACATTTCACCCTCCCCCCCCCCCCACACACACACAGCAGACAACATGAGAGTTTGTGTCGTGTGGCAGATGAATTGTAACTCCACTGACCGCAAGAATATGGAGTCCTACTTCACCTCCCACATTGGCACTATGGTGTCCACAGGCCTGAGCCTTAAACACTAACACCCCCCTCCACCCCACACACTCACTTGGCCTTCTCTCCCTTAACCACTTACTTTTACCTTTTTGAATCGTCTGTTCGTCTACCCCTCTCCTTTTTACCTGTATCTGCACCTTTCTTTAGTATTTATAACTCCCTATGTAACTAACTTCCGGGAACAGCCCCCCTCCCTGCCTTTCCTCCCCCACTACCCGCCATGCGATTGGCCACAACCCCAGAGGCTGGTCGCGATCTGATTGGCTGCACGCATGACTTCCCTTGCTAGCCACTTTGTAATGCGGGTCCACCCTGTCTCAGCAGTTTTACCCCACACCGGAGTTTCCACTTCTGTCCGTTTAACCCAGCTAAGTACCTGGTTTTTGTCCTTGTCTTCATCTGTTTCTTTGTCTCTATCTGTTTTTGTTTGTGTTGTCCTGACGAAGGGGTAATGTCCCGAACATGTCGACTTTTTATGTCCTCTATCGTTTACTTTAGTTTGGCTCAGTTCCATTTTTGTTCACAGGTTTATCTCCAAGAGGCAGTGACTTGTTCCTTTTTATGGTTTTCCTTGCTAAATGCCACCCTCGCTTGTGTGAAACGAATTCTAATCTACAGGATACAAGGAGCTTTCTGGTATCAATCTCCAGCAATAGCCAGCTGAATGCGTAGTACCTTGACGTAAGTATCAATTTGTTTTTGATATAATATTTTCTTTTATTTAAGAAGAATCATAACTTTCAAAGGCGAAAAAGCCATTGCACGCTTCAGTTTATTTTTATTCAAATGATAATACACTATGTTGACAGGTCATTTGTTTCCATCTTGGTGCCTAGCTGTATCTTACAGATAATATGTGTTAAATCTTTTTGAGCTACCTGTCTTCTGCTTGAAAACGACACCAGTTTTCTACAAGAAGCTGAATTAGACTGGAGAAAAACATTGCAATGTGTCTTGAACAGACGATATGACCGAGATAAAAATCCAGTAAGCTGCTCAACCTTTTCAAAGACTTAAAAAAAGTTAGTAGACCAGGTTTTCTCCAGTAAATGTCTTGACTTCACCTTTTTTCGCCTACTCTGCGTTTTCGTTTGGGGGAGGGTGAAGGTGGAATCTGGAAATGGGGAAATCGCGTTGCCAACGTGGCGTCGTCACGCGAGGTCCATCGTTTTTCGCTTTCTAACGTTCAGCATTAAGCGCCGCCCAAAAAACAAGCTTGCAGGTGCAAAGACGCTATGAGTAAGATCGCAATACACAATGCAACGTTTTGATGTCGCGTGAAAACTCCTGTGGAGCCTTAACTTAAGGGAATGGGAGTCCTTGTTAGCGCCTTTGTCTGCGAAAGTCGCTACCGGGTCGCATAGATTATTTGCCTATATGTACAATTTCAAAAGATCTTTTTTCCCCATTTTGTGAGTCTAAAGCAAAGAGCCATGTACACGCCACACTCCACTCCACATACCACACCCCTCCTCCACATACCACACCCCTCCTCCACATACCACACCCCTCCTCCACATACCACACCCCTCCTCCACATACCACACCCCTCCTCCACATAAAAACCACAACACACACGCACATCCACGCACTTACACGCACAACAGAGAAAGAAGTGTGTGTGTGTGTGTGTGAGAGAGAGAGAGAGATGAGAGGGGGAGAGAGGGACAGAAAGAGAGAGAGAGAAAGAGAAAAAAGAATTTTAGGCGAGGAACATAAAACGTATAGTCAGATGGGGGAAATTTTGACAAAAAATCATTATTTAAGAACAAGTCATCCTGTATGCCAGCCATCTCACCTTCCTGTGTGTCACATCCCGCGGAACCTAAAGAAAGGTTGTATTTCCACTACCTTCCAATCTCCTCCAACCAATGGACCATATAATCTAAAGTCGGCTTGAAGAAAATTACAGTTTTTTAGCTGGGGAAAAAACTTTCTCTGCCTTGATACAACTAGTGCTGCTGCCTATAACCCAAGGAGGGAATTATTTGAGGGCAACACGTGCATAAATATTTGGATGCTTAGAGCACGGTTGCGCGCATCAGGTGGCTTGTGGGAACACTAGGGCGCTGGAAACAGAGGTGTAGCAATTCGCTGCAGCGAGAAGACAAGAGGGACATGGCTAAGAAGTGAAATATTCTAATACTTGAAGTAGCCCTGTGATTCACGTCTTTCAATATCCAGCTATTTGCATCTGTGGACTTGATATTACAGTGTAGCTACAGTTTACTGAGAACGTTTACCCTTTACCCGGTTGATTAAAATAGTCCGAGACATGCTGTTTTATACTGTTGTGTCTGATATTAGTCTTGAGATTTACTTGAATCGTTACATCAGGAGCTAAGCGAGAATGTTTGTGGGTGTGATAAGATTGAAGCCCACGTGCCTGTGCTTGCGTGTGTGGAATGAAAGTGTTGCAAAAGAAGAGAACCAGTGCCCCGGCATTCGTCAGATGCTTATCCCCGTACTGACAAACCAGAGCCCGCAAACAGAAAGTAATTGAAACAAAGCTGAAGCCTTACATCACGAAAAGTCACGTGAAGAAGTCTTACATCAAGATAATTCATGCGAAGAAGCATTACATCGGAACCGTCACACATCTCCAGCTACCCTTAATTATCGGTTTGGACGGTTTAAAAGATTTTCAAACAGAGTTTATGCGCTCTATGCTTCCGCCAACTCCTCAGTTGTACGGGCAATACATCAGAATCTTCAATATTATTTCATATCCATTTAATACTTTATTGTCTCAGCATTGGAAAAATTTTTTTTGATAAAGTGTCTTTAGTATGTATGGGGGTGTTTTACTGTTTAAAATGCCGAGGCAGGAAAACAAATGAGGTATGAAATGCCGAAAGTACCAACTGTGAAACGGTGTGTAGTATGTGACTTTTACTTAGTGCCAAAAGTCATTTTCTGCTGAGAAACTGCCATGTGTCCTAAATTTGCAGTGGAACTGTCGCGACAAGTGCGCAAGATTGTGGAATTGTTGGGGCAAGTGCGCAAGATTGAGCGCTTCTGCGCATCCTGCCAGACGACCAAATTTCCTTTTCTTTCACCCAATCATTCACGTGGCGTCCGCCTGGCCTGTTCTTTACTGCCAGCTCTACTGGGTGCATCCGCAATTAGCCTCCTCCCCCCCCCACCTTTTCTTTGCCACGACCTTGTGGGACGCACTGGGGCATTAACCTTGAGAAAAAGGAAAAGCGTCCTGCGTCATGCAATAGCGTACATCTGTACACATGGATAGACTACTGCAGGTGTCTAAAGGGAATTCACGAGTGACTGCCGAGATTACAGTTTTCCAATCTTCCTTCTGCTCTCACTCTGATGTGCCGAATCGTCTGTATGTGTCGCCCGTAACCATAAACCCGAAGGAGAGAAAGAGTTCCCTCCGTCGGCGTTATGCCTGTGGCCAGCTGTTACGATAAAGTTTGGCATGGAGACTGGGTAGAAATTGGGATACGATCACAGATCATAGTAACATCCGCTGTCTCGTGCTGCGGACTTTGCGAGAAGATGCACGCTTACATTTTCACGGACTGGAATTCGACGGATAAAGTCTATTTTGGACCCGCCCAGTGGTACAAGAAAACACTTTTAGTCCACAGACGATGACAGTTTAGGGAATGCGAATGAGAACCATTATCAAGAGAGACCCATTAGAGAAGGGCTAAAGTGCAGCGAGCGTGTGATCTTCATGCATTAAACGAGAGGAAGCGATATGTATATTAGCAGCCATGCCCAGACCATGTTTTTTCTACAGTATGTTCGTGAGCTTGTCCATCAGATCTGTGGGAACGTCTTGATGCAGCTTCTTGACACTTCCCACTTTTATGAACACAGTTCTCATTGGGCGTACATTGCTTTATAAATGACATATTATAATTGACAGTATTTTACAAAGTATGGCCCGGGGAAGTGCACTGTAACGCAGAAAGCCTGGAAGGTGCCTTGTATTAGGCTATGGTACACAGTGATCACCTACGTCAGACGTAGTGGGGGGGGGGCTGGGCGGGGGGAAGAGGGAGAGGAGGCGTGTTCAGACTGACTGCTTTACTACTGGCTGCTGTACCACTTACTGCTTTACCACTGGCTGCTTTACCACTAACTGCTGTACCACTGGCTGCTTTACCACTAACTGCTGTACCACTGGCTGCTTTACCACTAACTGCTGTACCACTGGCTGCTTTACCACTAACTGCTGTACCACTAACTGCTGTACCACTGGCTGCTTTACCACTAACTGCTTTACCACTGGCTGCTGTACCACTAACTGCTGTACCACTGACTGCTGTACCACTGACTGCTGTACCACTAACTGCTGTACCACTGACTGCTGTACCACTTACTGCTGTACCACTGGCTGCTGTACCACTGGCTGCTGTACCACTGACTTCTTTGCAACTGAAGGGAGAAAGCATTCTTTCTGTGTCAGATTTACACGCAAGCCACCACGTAACAGAAGACCAGCGTGTTCTTTTTGCAAATATTTTTAATAATTGATCCACTAATGCATTTACCGATGGGCTCCATGTACACCGCTGCCATTAGCATCCGTGTTATCTGTCGACACGCGCCCCATGCAAACAAGGCGCGTGGTGAGTCCAGAGGATCCGCTTTCCTTTTGACCTTGTCTGAACTTAACCTCGTCAGCAACCCAATAATTTTCTTACTGGTGGGACAGATGTCGATAATCACGGGCAGTAATCAGATTTTAATATATATATATATTATATTATATTTATATACTGTTTAATTATAGGTGGATCTGACAGTGCATAGAGGACTGTTTGGACCTATCATGTGTACTCAATGTGTATTCCGACTATAAAGTAAAAATAATAATCATGAATGTTCTACTAATGAAGCTAGTGATTTCACTTTTTGTTTTTGTGTGTGTGTGTGTGTGTTTTGCATTACTTTTAAGAATTGGACATGATACGCAATGACCTGGTATCTACATTATTTTTTTCGATGTGTCCATCCACCGGTCTGTCCGCTCTGTTCGGGGCTCCTGATGAAATTGACAGTTACTACTAAAAAAGCGGCGAGACTCAAAGGATCTCAAACCCTGCAGATTTGTCAAGAGTTTGGCCTATTTAGGGCTCTGTTTTTAATTGAAGTGCTGCATGGCAAAATAATAGGTAAAACTCAGAAGATCTCAAATGCTGTAGACATTCCCAGCTTATCCCTACATCTATTTTAAAACCACAGAGTCATACTTTAACCAGTCTTCCAATCATTAATTCTTGGCAATCTTCTGTGCGGTAACTTGACTTTGCTCAGTTTGATGTTGCAGGCAGTGCCCCACGGTTCAGAGAGTTATTCACACAGAACAAAACGCAGTTTCCCGGTTGTGAATGTACAGATTCTGATGACCTTTGAGTAGATGTTTTAAAGGATGCTTCCAAAGCCTAAAATACTCGAAAAGGCCCCTTTGAACAGTGGACATATGTCAGTAATATGTCAGAAACATGACGTCAGAACAGATGTGTAGTTTGTGTGCCGATGGTTATTGATAAACCCTTGGGAACTTCCTGGCGACTGACAGGATAATAAAAGACCGCTGGTTTTTCAAGCCTTTGCGTTTTCTCCGCATGCCTTACTTAGTAAAAGATTTTAACTTTTAGCACCTACGAGGTCGAATTTTCCCGATCTTGTTAGAAGGCAAGCACCTTTATGGAGGAAATATCGTGAGTCTTAAGAATAATCACGATGCCTGCTGGCATAAATATGAGGACAGAGACGTGTACATCAACTTTTCTTTACGTATCTACGTTAAGACAGAATATTGTATACCAACCTTGCTTAGCGTATCTACTCTAAGACCGGCTCGTGTATATCAACCTTGCTTAGCGTATCTACTCTAAGACCGGCTCGTGTATATCAACCTTGCTTAGCGTATCTACTCTAAGACCAGCTCGTGTATATCAACCTTGCTTAGCGTATTCACTCTTATCGGTAATCAGATACGGAACCTTGGCTACCTTGCGGCAGGGCATTATACCAATGATTCACTTCCTCCTATTGGTTTCGTATTCACTTTCGATCTTTGCTCTAACAGAAACTTTTGTTACCTCCCTTAAGCTCCTTGGTCAATGGTGCAGAGACAGACCCCGCCTGATCCCTAAAGGTTGGGGCGAGAGTAAAGTACGCTACTCTTCCACACTACAGAGTTGTTCAAGAGTACAGGATTGTCTTTGCCCATCACCGTTCCAGAAATCTCGTGTCTTCTATCTTGTTTGCAAGCGAAAGGTAATGCCCAGCCGAGTTGGGTTTTCAAAAAGGCGATGCGCGTTGCGGTGTCATCTCATGATCATAATGTGCTTAATATCTATAATCTATGGAGAGAAGTAATTGAGAACTAGCTATGTTAAAAATTCAATAAATGCTTAGTACATCACCTACTTAGTCTTTAATATCTCGTTGCCCACTGCACTGCGCGAAATGTTCGCGTATGGGAGAAGGGAAAGCGATCATCTCATGCAAATGATGAGAGGCTTTCGACCAGGGCAAAGGGGAGATAACGCACGAGACATGCGACAGATCAGAATAGACCCGACCTGCAGACCTCCAGTTGAAAGTAGTCGATTTCCTTCACAATAACACACATTTTCTTTTATTTCTTTGCCTTTGTTTGCTTGGTTTTTTGTTGTTGTTGTTTTTGTTTTTTGCTGGTTGGATTTGTTATTGTTTTTGTTGTATAAAATTATATTAAACCGAAATATTTAACTATGAACTGTTATTGAAAGATGCTGATAAGCGATTTTGTACTGATAGGTATTTTAAGCTTTACCCCTAATGTTTATTTTGTGCAATGTATTATTGCAGTAGTTGTCAAAACTCTGTCAGTTTATCTGAAGGTTACAGTGTTCAGCAACAAAATGGATAGTTGTGTCTGTAGGTGGAGACTTGGTGCACCATGGAGTTTCATATATCCCTTAGAATTTTACACAACTGTCGTGTTTCTTATATTGTTTATTGTGTATTTAAATATTAATAATGTATTTAGCCATCTGTGCATAAAATTTTGCTGCCTTAAAACAGGCTTTTTGGCTGCTGAAAAAATAAACGTTTGTCATTTTTGTTATGCAAAATCCGCAATAATTTATGGTAGTAAGTTTAACGTTGGTGTGTCTTTCCTCCTGAGGTAAACGCACATTTTCAGCACTGTGTACAGCGTGTCACTAAACTCTCCTCACGCTTCTTGGCTGGATTACTGGAGAAATACGTAAGGGAGGAAGTCAACAGCTGAATCCATCTCGCCGCCACTCCTCTCCCTCCGCATTTTCTGCGAGGAAGGCACGCATTTCCTTGGCGATTTAGTGTTTAACTGGGGCCTTCCACAAACATTTCCCAGAACAAGATTCATAACAAAGATATGCTGTAGAGAGCAGTGGCTCACTGGCATAGGCAGAGATTACAGGAAATCGCCATTCTGTTTGCAACCCCTCCTCACCCTAGGGGTATCCATGTCACAGCAGCTTATTCAGGGCACGGTGTCCTAAGCAATTTTTCAGATATCCACTACAGCGGCATTTGACTTGAACATATTGTAACACACTTACCCTAGTTTCGGTTGCATTCAATACTTCCTATTCTTCATATAATTCCACTCAAAAAGTATCCAGAGTCACAGTTACTTTCACCCAAAGCGGGGTTGGTTGGTTGGTTGGTTGGTTGGTTGGTTGGTTGGTTGGTTGGTTGGTTGGCTGGCTGGCTGGCTGGCTGGTTGGTTGGCTGGTTGGTTGGTTGGTTGGTTGGTTGGTTGGTTGGTTGGTTGGTTGGTTGGTTGGTCCAGACGGTGGACTTTAGGGGGATGGGGGGATGGGTCCTATTTAATAAGCTATACACTGGAAGAACCACCAGACTGATAGCTGCAGTAAGATGTCCAGTGCTGACAGATAATTTTATGTGCGTGAAGATGGCCGAACGGCGTTCGCACAATGTTTAATTCCAGGAAATAATCATTGGCCACACCAGGACCGAACCACTGAGCTATCCTGGCCCCTCCCGAAGCGGGCGCTACACGGAAAGGTTTTAATCGCCTTTGGTTTTTGTAGTTTTCACTATTAAAAACAGATAAATGCATTATATTTTATTGTGTTTTTTGCCTTTTTCGAAAACTCTTAATGTCTTATCCGTTAGTTCCCAGAATTTGTGTGTGGGTTCGTGTGTATGTGTGTGCGTGTGCCTGCCTGCTTGTCCGTCCGTCCGCCTGTCTGTCTGTCTAACTGTCTGTCTGTCTGTCTGTCTAGCTGTAGGTATGAAGGTCCATAGGCAGGAATTTAAATTTATTACTAATATTACATTCGACAAATATTTGTCATCTGGCATGATTAGGACACACCACATCATAATACACTGGCTGGGACCATCTCGCAAGGCACGCTGGGAGGGGAGAAGGAGAGGAAAGAAAAGGAAAAGCTGCCTTGACAACATCAAGGAACGAACAGCACTTGGCGTCCCAGCCCTGGTACAACCACCAGAAGACAGACAGGCTGGCAGAGGCTGTCGGAGCCTGTATCCCGCATCTCCCTTCCCTCCCCAAAGGCATTCTAGGTCACCGGACTGAGATGAGATGATAGGGGTGATATATTATAGGAAACGCATCAATAATATTCAGGAGCGCCACACTAGAAAGAGAATTTCCATGTACTGGCGCAGAACAAATACAATATCGCAAACTCTGCAACAACTAAGAGAAGGATACCACAGCAAGGAACGGAGGATGGGGAATTTGTTGTTTAATTGATCTTTTGAAACAGTTGTAACGGAGATTCGCAGCCAGAAATTGTTTCCATCCAGACTGTGAATCCTTTTCACTATATGATATTTCTTTACATTCAGACTCGGAGCCATGACAGTAGAGGTTGATGATTTTGTGGAGAGAAAGTGCTTCAACTCTCGGCTGATTTCGCACAGACTGGGTGGGGGAAGTTTTCTGTACTGGTGGCTGTATGGTTGTCTCTCAGTTTGTTGGTTATGGACTTCCTAATGGCACTTTGTATTTGAATGTGGGATGAGCTCGTCTTATTTTGCGGGGGATGGGCAGGGTCGGGGTGTTGTTACTGTTGGTCAAAACCTTGCCTCTTTAGTTCTATTTTCTGTATATTTTTCTCCTCCTTTAACTAACCCATTGTTGTTTAAATTCCCTACTACATAAGTTTAGTATCTGACTACATATTTTGTATACTTAAATTTAGGGCTGTCATTCCCTAGTTGATTTACCGTCTCGGTGGTCTAGTGGTTAAGGCGTCCGCTTCCGAGAAGGGAGGTCGGTGGTTGGCATCCCAGCCGAGTCCTACCTAAGACTTAAAAATTGGCAATCTAGTAGCTGCTATGCCAGACGCCTGGCACTACAGGGAACGGTACTAGGACTGGTTGCCCCGGTGTCAGTATAATGTGACTGGGTGAGTCTGAGGCCCGTGTTGCGACATCAGTCCCACGTGTGGCAGCACGTTAACTTTGTCTAAGCAACACGTCCTGATATGCACATAGTTTGCGGCTGGACGTTAAGCAACAAACACCTACCTGCCCTAGTTGATTTCTAAGTTCTATATCGCCATAATTTTGTTTGAAGGTTTACGGAAGGATTACAACTTTAGATCACGGATTTATCTTTGCACGGCTTTTGTAAGGTCGTGGCTTTTTTATAGTCTATCAAGGCACGCGCAGTTCCTTAATTATTTCTGTCATGATAACAGTATGGGTATTAGAACCGAGAGCTCATAATAAAAAGTCAGGTCAGTTAAATTTCATCAGAGAGCGAGTTGCAAATATTACCCGAATGTCACGACTATCGATGTGGAGATGATATCGCAACTGCTTTCATTTTCTGCTTCCACAGATACTTCAGGTCCCTTCAAACATTTTATACATGCACAATTTTTAAAAAATGTCAATCCAGGGTCAGTTGGGGATTGTTCAGGGAAGGGGATAAGGAACAGCAGCAGCTACGCCAAATTTCTGTAGACCGCACTGCCCGTTACGAAGTCCCTTCTGAATACTGGAGAAGGTTTTGATTTTTGTCTGAGTAGCGTAGACGGTTTGATTTTCCCCCGACATTGTTGCCATGCGCGGAATTCTTTATGTTTAAAAAATTGTTCTGCAGCTTCCTTTCGTCGCCTACATCATTGATTGTGTTCTTGAGCAACTGCTATTCAATAAGGTTTTTGAACTCAGGACTTTTCGGGCAAGCGACAATGGCTGACCAAGCCAAGAGCCAAACACTGGAGATCAATTCTTCAAAGACGATTTTAAAAAGATTTTGGCGAAGAGGTTGAATTTGCGTTTGGTCTTATAGGAGCTTCAGTACAAGGCAGGTTTCGAAAGCCTCTCTGGTTTTGATGTGTGGATTGGAAGGACAAACAGGTTAGCAGGCGTGAGGAGTACAAAAAGCGAGACGAATTCCTAGGGAGCGTTCAACAGAATTTACAAAACTGTCTGAGAGCAGAAGAGACTGCAAATAACCAAAAGCAGCAACACCGAGAGAGAGAGAGAGAGACGCACACGCACATACAGAGAGAGACGCACACACACGCACACACAGAGAGAGAGAGACGCACACACACACACAGAGACGCACACGCACGCACACACACACACACACAGAGATAATGAAAACGTCTTACATTTTATGAAGATCAAAATATATATTGATCCAGATGTTGGTTTTTATCATATCGTTGCTTCAGTGACAGCCATTTCGCGATTTCAAATATAAGACTACCTCTAACTGCAAAACAGATTCTCTTCGTTTGAAATGCACTCCCCACACTAATCCCTTATTGGCAGCAAACTTCATTAGATTAAATCTCAAATTAAAAAAAGATAGCGCATTCGCCTCTTTATCAAGACAGCAATAACACGATAACAGAAAACTAATTGAACTCGATGCATAGAAACAGAACAGAAAAATAATACACTGTGCTGTGGTCAGTCTGCCATTTGTTTTCTATACAGCCTCGAAAGCAGTTTAAAAATAATGTTATTAACTTTCACAAATAAGGTCATTTTAAACAAAAAAAGTCCCCCCCTTCAAGTTAAATGTATTTCAAATATATGAAGACTTACATATTTCAACGGATCAAAGTTCTTGATAACCAGGTCAATTTTTCCCCCGATGCTAATCTTGCACGTGCTTTAGGGTCACACTAAGAGGTGGGGAAGTTTTCCATCACGAGGCATTAATATCAAGTGCATGAGGATAATGAAGTCCACACCCTATGCGTTAGTTTTAAGTCGCGGCTAGCACGCTGCCTGCCCCAAACCTTTTGGGTGCGAGACGATAATTTTACCGTATATCTGATTCCAGTCCGCTTCTGGACTAATTCTCCTTCCATCTTTTTTCTTAAGTATCGTGCCCTCCTCCGTCTTGTCACGGTTCTCCCGAGTAAGTATTGCATCGGTCAGGACTGTCTTGCGAGTCCCTTCACCACCCAGAAATCCTGCAGAAGGCACTCAGGATGAGCGTAACTCACGTTTAACGAGGACTCGACTCCATGGCAAACCCGCCCGAGACCTCTGGCCCGGAAATTCACGCCTGAATTTCATCCAGGCACGTCCTCATCAAGGCCATGTTGAGGTCACGTTAGCTCAGCTCAGTCGTAATGCGCATGTCACGGGCCACGCTCTGCTCTAATCCAGTTTTCCTGCTCGTCAAGATTTTCCTCCTTGTATTTGATGCGTGTCTATCAGCCGCAAAAAAGATGACAGTCGAAATTGCTTGCACGCAGCAATCAACGTGCTATTTTTAGATACAACACCCCTTAGCGTGAAACATGCAGGATGTTAAATTTGTGAGATAATTTTTTTTAATATGTGTGTGGGTGTGAACATAGCACGAACGTGACTTAGGCACAACCTGCATTTGCAACAGACCAATCAAGGATCATAAGGACAAGATTTTGGTCCTCATCACATGACTGCAAAGACTCCCCGTCTTCATACACGCACGCATGCACGTTATAAGCAACACCTGGTTGCACCCCATGACACATTCAAAAGAAATTCCAAATTTTAAAATAATTACCTTTTTTAAAGTCATTTTGATCGCCAAGGGCATTCGATCTAAAACCGTGGTGCCTTCTCAAGGGGTAACCGAATAATTTAATTTGCCTTAGGGATCGCATGTGATATATTCCATCTAGAATTTCATCAGCTCTGAAGAAAATGTCACAGGGTGCCACCGACCCCCATGACAAATAACTCATTTTGCGTCTTATTCTGTCAGGCACGCCGCCATTTTCTTCCCGTTTTATGATGATAGATAATGTTGTCTCGCTTACGAGGTCAGAAGGAATGGGTGACCTAGAAAGAATAGTCCGATTGTGCCCGACGCACTCTGGCTAGCCAAGCCATTGACGTATTTATTGTGGCTGAGGTCCCTGCTGATGCTAACAAACTTTGCATTCACAGAGCTAGTGTGCTCGGACATCCTGAAAAATGTCCTACGGCCAGGCGCTAGAGACCTCTGGCTGCGTATCTTTTGAAGTGTTTTCCTGATCTGGGACAATTCGCAAAGTTTACTGGATTTAAAGGTAACTATTGTCCGATGTCATTGTGGCTTTCCATGCAGCAGTTCTTCAACTTGCCACCAACATCATCCCAGTCCTCTGATAAACACAGTCATGAACATTATGCAGTAATGGATGCAGGAAACCTATAGCCGGTTGGGTTGAAACCAACACATAGAGAATATGAATTGAATCATAAAGTAGGCATGAACACACATTTCACGTTGGATTGAAAAAGTAGATATGAACAGTCATCAAAGAATTGCCGCATTATGCACCACGCTCATTTGGGATTTAAGCAAACAAATCGGAACTGAAGATAAAGACTGTCCATAGCTGAGAACAACAGGCTTCCAAATATTTTCGTGAGAAATGAATTCCTTTAAAAAATTATTTAGCAATTAATCCAGCAAAATCGAAACAAAGTCGGAAGACAAACGTAAAATCCTGTGATTTAATCAAAGAGAAACCTTGTCTGTAGAATATCCATCAATCCCAAAAATATTTTTCAAATAATTCCAAAGCGTGAACCTATGAAATAGACAGCCAAGAACTATAATTTCAGTCACGTGGACATGTTTACGCCGAGCAAAATAAAAAAAGTTTGGCGTCTTTGGAGGAAAAAGAAAACTTTGTTCTTCGAAAGTGATGACAAACAATGATAAATTAGTCTCGGTTTTCCCAGAAAGTGTCATCCCGACGTCAGTAACCCGGTATTTTTGTTTACATCTGCGAAGGGATCTGGAAAAAAATCAAACAGCGCCTTACATTTTAAAATGGTAACGAAAATGCATTTTAAACGACTGGGAGAAGGAAAGTGACCCGAGTTCCTTAACAGCGTCATTTAGGGAATATATACAGAACTACATTGTAAATATAAAATACAGCTACCAAGTCCTAATTACAAATAAGATCTTAAAATTGCAGTTAAAAGCCATTAACTCATTGTGTATCCTTTCGCTAGGGTGACACGACAAATTCAGCTTTGACCACAATAAGCCGATACAACTTTGACTACTAGGTCTGCGCTCTCACCACTCGGCCGTCCGCTTACGTGATGGTGTGAAATTATTCTGTAGATAAACGACTTCTGAATATCAACTGGAGTCAACAACCAGACTTAAAATGAATCACTGAAGCTTCATTATGTATTGTAAATGGAGCGACCATCCAATTATTCCCTGCGCTCTTTGAATTATTACAATCTGCCGATAACAAACCGGGCAAATTGTCATTTATCACGACCAGCGCCCCTTTGCTGACAAGGGAAATAAGTGACGCAATAAATCCTTCCCTCCGTCCGCCCTCATACCTCAGAGGATCGAATCCAAGACTCTTTGTACGTTCTGTCTAGAACCTTCCATTATTTATGTTATCCGGGTTTCCTTGCACAGGCCGGAATCCGTCTGCCAGGACAAATGCTTGTTTCGTGTTTAGTTTACAGATCCATGTGCCAGGCGCCGTACCAAACTATTTCGACGCCAAAACTAAGCAGGAAGCAGGTCTGACCTTCTTGTTACTTGGGCACGCTGCAGGAGGAGCACCAGGGAGGTTTCTGCAGACCGGACGCAGCTAAAAATAGAAATTTGGCAAAGATGTTTATTCTTTGTCTTCGAGGAAGTCTATGCGTGGTACGTGGTGCATGAGGCGAGGTCCGCGGGAATTTAGCTCAGTGAGAGCTTATCATGTCAGTCAGCATTCTAGCATTCTGCTGTCTTCATTCTAGGATCCCGTTGACTGTCTTCATTCTAGGATCCTGTTGACTGCCTTTATTATAGGATCCTTTTGATTATGTTTATTCTAGGATCCTGCTGGATGTCTTCAGTTATTATATGGTTTCTTAAGGAAGACACCACTCCAAAATATATTCAAAATCCTTCAAAAATATCCTTTCTGTTTTGATATTGTTAGTAATTCCCTATGTCGAAACTCAAAATTATGTTTTCAATGGTTATGCAATCAGTTGCCCTAAAAAAAGATCCAGGATGGTGCCCCAAGCACAGAATTTTATAAGCTTATAACTTGGTTTTTATTAGAAATATTCTTATTCGTATTTTTTTAAAATTTCTTTTATTGGTTTGTGCTTCACTTGTGCGTTAGAAGATAAGTTCCATCAACATAGATCATTTTCTATCAATTTTTTCTCAAAAATATCAAAAATGTAACTCACAAAGTCAATTTTATTTTTAATTGCGAACTTTTAAACTACTAAAATGTTTTTAACAAACACATTTACAGGTACTAAACTAAACATGAAGAAAGAGCCTGCCAAAACTGAGCAATGCGTCTGTCTAGTTATGGACTCAACCCACCTTGGCCACAACATGAAGCTGGGAAAACTGGCTTTGAAAAGTTGAGACTGTGTTATCACTGCTTCAGCTTGTTCTATCACATTTACCAGATACTCCAGGTGAAATATAATTATTCCAAATATTCTCTTGTCGGTGATAGAAGTACATAACTTATTTACCTTTTGCTCTCTCAGCCTTCTCTGAAGAAATAAACATAATTGTTGTTATTTATATATATATATCTATATGAGAGAGAGAGTGTGTGTGTGTGTGTGTGTTTGTGTGAGGGGAGGTGTTTGTGTGAGGATGTGTGTGTGTGTGTGCAAAATGCGACCAAAATGGTTTGACATGTCATCTTCATTGACAAAATAAGCATATTTGTAGATTATTTTATGAAATAACACTCCTATGATGGATAAGGGTGAACTGTCAAAATACGCTATTATCACAAACTTGCAAAACTTTAGTCCGAGTGCAGGCTATTTTGGATTTAACTGCTTACATTTCCTGAAGCTGCCAAAAACTAAAGACGGTTCCTTCCGGATGTCGTTGGCGTGGAGAACCAGCCAAATACAAGATTGTAGTGCAGACAGATTTCTATGAATCATTATGTCTGATCGTGTTCAATGTATACTGCTGGAAGCACATTTCTGCTACTTCCGGTTAAAACAGTTATGACGAGGTTTTTAAATTTCCTGATTCTTAACACTTCCAAAATACCAGTTTGTTTTATAGTTAAATGTAAAGTAAAAACAAAAAACAAAAACAAAGACAACAGGAAATTACAATTTGAAATGACAAAGACGCAAATCTTAAATCTAGACGTTAGCCTAACAGGAATGAATTGCTCAAACTCCCATGTTTAGAAAGATCCTGAAGGCAAAACCATCAGTCCACAGTCGCTTTGGGTCACCCATCGAACGTAATCCGATCTGACGCTCAAGGACAACAGAGTTATATCACATGACCATCACTAAACACTTCAGCCCACATTCTAAGGATTACATCAAATCCTTTTTTTCTATCTAGGTGGTGCACAGGTACAGTAACTATAGTGTTAGAAGACAGTCTGCATCTAAGTAAAATTTCCCATGACTCCAATCTATTCTGGGTCCGTGTTTCAACATTCAGGTTAAAAGAAAAGGCGTCGTTTACAAGATCTTGGCTGTCCCAGACCTATCTTTCCTGCGCTGCTATTGTTATAGAACCAGTTCTGGGAGACTCTCAGTAAAAACGCACCGCGAGTGTTCTCAGGTAACATATGTTAGTCTTCACGCAAAGATCTTTTTGTCTTCCGCTTATCATGACAAAATAAAAATAAACACTTTGGTCTAGCTAGCCTTTTTTACCGTTGACAGGACCCTTATTATCAGTTCTTGCACGACAATTGAACACAACCTGCCTTGCCAGTTTGTTTCGTATACATTTTGTGAACGTGCCAGAGTGATTCAGGCAGGCAAGACCAAACCACAAATAAGATATATAATTAGCCTATATACTAATACTGTCTGTGAATAATAATTCTCTAAATCTTGTTTGGTTACCATAAACCACTCATACTATTATATTTTATGTAACTAGGCCCACTACATTCTGTTACTTTACTCCCTACTTGAAACACTCACGTATGCTATGCAGCGACATTGATCGAATAAAACATTATTTTACTGTGTACACCATACCGAAGTGAGTGTATAAGTTTCATGGTGCATCACTGCTCACGAATGTGGGTGTACACCAAGGTTTATTCCACGTGTACTTGGTATAAATCAGCTCATTCCATAAATATGTTTCCACCGCACTTACATATTTTTTTTCGAATAGTGTACGTTTTAGGTATGACGAACTGGTAATTGTGAGATCTGATCAAAACTTAACCAGGACAGATCTTGTTAATAAAAGGAACACCTGTACGTTCGTTAAATTATGTATCAGAAATCAACGTGGCTGGGGTGGGGTGGGGGTCGGGGTGGGGGTCTGTGTGGGGGTTGCTATCAGCGACGGGAGATTAAACGCCAGATGCGTCCTTGATCATGGCCCGTGACCTACAGACATATAAAACATGGCGGTTCCATGCTGCAGTGGGAAGACGGGTGTTTACATTTTGTCGGAAGAGACGTTTACAGGAAGGATCAAGTCAACATATACTGAGTAGGTGAGCAACAAGTAAATTTTGGTGAGACACACATACAACATGTCAAGTAAGCCAGTTGTTTTTTTTCACTCTAAGGTCAAAGGTGGTGGTAGATAAGGAAAAAAGACCTTTGTGGCTGCACAAATACCTGTGGGCAAAATCTGGATTTTTTTAAAACAAAAAAAGATCTGCTTCTGTGGCTTGAAGTAAGGGTATTCCCTGAATTCAGTGCAATGCATAAAATGTCTGAAGTGGGGGACCCCGCCTGGTCTTTTTCTCTGCATATTTTCAATAATTTGTTGCATAACAAATGAGTTGTTGCGGATGACGCTTCCATGCTGTGATTGAACGAAATCAGTGTAAATTGCCTCCATATGTTCAAAGGATTCGCATCATATTCATGCGATTATTAGTTAAAATACTGCACACAAAGGCTCAAACAGCCACGGTCACAGTACCGGTACAAAAGTATTCTCTTGACGAAGTGCCAAGCTGTTAGCTGTAATGCTGTAGATAACTATGCTAGGACATTTTTGGTTACAGGCACAGACAAGAATAGAAGAGAGAAAACGGAAAGCGACACAGCACATCTCCATGCCATGCTCCAAGGGCATAAGTCACTTCGACGCATGGGTGAAACAAAGTGGACAGTGCTTTGTCAGCGCAAATGGAGTCTCGCCGCCTTGTGTATAACTTTCGGGTCGTTGGAATCGTAGGTTGATGCAACAAATATCTTTTACATCAAGATTAAAAAGATTCTGTAGTATTTTCCTTTCCCCATTCCCGTGAATTTCTTTTTCTCTCGTCCTTTTTCTTTCTTTCTTTCCTTTTCTTTCGGAGGGTGATCTTCTAAGAATATACCTTGGTCCAAACTCGAACTTTGTTCTATAAAAAAAAGGTTAGTGAAAAATGCTTTATACGGTACACTTGGCGGCGGGCCAGTGTTGCAGTAAAGGAAATTTGACGAGTTCAGCAAAAGAAATGAAGTCATGTATAAAATACATAGAGGCTTGTCTGACTTCGTAATGTGTCCGCCAGGCGGATTCAGTTGCGTCTAGACGAGCACAATCGTCGGCGAAGGCTGAGACAAAGAAGGGAAACGATAAACCATTCAGACTCGCACAATAAGGCTGAGACAAAGAAGGGCAACGATAAACCATTCAGACTCGCACAATGTGCGCCTGTAGGACTTGCCATAATTCAAAGATCAGCCGTGTCCGTTTATCCACATTAAATGACTGAAAATTTCAGTCCCACTAGCAATTTCTGTCTGTGTGTCTGTGTGTCTGTCTGTCTGTCTGTCTGTCTGTCTGTCTGTCTGTCTGTCTGTCTGTCTGTCTGTCTGTCTGTTTCTGCCAACGAAATTACCTGACAGAGTACACAGGAATCGACCCATCTGCAAACTGAAATGGCGAGGTGCCGCTAGTTCAAACATCTCTGTCCAGTTAATCAGCTGCGGTGGACGTTGTCCCTGTGCCCATTGTCAAGAAACTTTTCTGGAAGATACGTCTACGTGGAGATTGCCTCGCCTACACATTGACATGCACATGGTAAAATGCATCAATCGATTTCTCACAATTTTAAAAAGGTTCTTTCGGCTGAAATTTCGTATTGCTTTCACTTCCAGTGTACGGCTACTGAGAGTGTACAGTGAACACTTTTTCTTTTTGCCGAAAACGTGGTAAAGGTCTGACTTAATCGACATTTTAATGCGATTTTTAGGGTCGGCTTGAATAATTACTTGCAGTTCCAAGTTCTGCAAAAATATACGAGAAATATAACTGTTACTGTTTTCTATATTGTTTTGTTGTGGTTTGCTTTTTGTATAAGTTTTTTTACTAATATTGATTATTTTGTCACAATAATTGTGGTTTTGGTCGTCAAAAGTACTTTGCATGTCGTAACAAAAAGGACTCGGATGCAAACCTGATCTAAATCATTTGCAGTCATTGAAAGGTCGTTCACATTTGAGATCCACTTTCGTCAGTATCGTGAAACCACGTTTGATTACCAGCGGAAATGTAAATGAACTCACGAGGAAGTCGTATCACATTTAGCGGAGAGGTAATCAGAAAGCGATCCAGTTGGAACGGGCCACGAACAATATAATATTTAAGTGCAAGAAAAACAGGTGACTGCCGCTTGGAGTAAATTCTATCTTAAATTTAAAACAAGGGAACTGGACCAAGCTAAGACATGACAAAGACAAAGACAATCTACATGTTTCGGGGCACTACCCCTTCATCAGGACGACACAAAAACGACGAAAAAACGACAACAACGAAAACAGAAGAAAAAGACTTAGCTTCAGTAGATGTGGCGCATAGGCTGGAAAGCAGGAAAATGACTAAGGGACAGCGAGTGAACAGGGTTAAAAAGAGGGGCAGCCAATCGCCATTTCCCATTATTTAGACACTATACTCCAGCCCATCGTCCAGTCGCTCCCCACCTACATCAAAGACACAACAGACACGCTCACATTCCTGGACCACTTCAATTCCTCCCACACTTTCACACCCACCCTCCTCTTCACCCTTGACGTCACATCCCTATACACATCCATACCCCACACTGATGGCTTAACCGCACTGTCTTTCTTCCTCCACGCACGCAGCGACCCCCACCCTCCTACACACACTCTGATTAGGTTGGCGGAATTGGTCCTCAAACTCAACACATTCGAGTTTGATGGCCAGTGTTTCCACCAAATTAGCGGCGTGGCGATGGGCACCAAAATGGGCCCTAGTTATGCTTGTCTCTTCATGGGCTGGCTAGAACACAACATCCGCAACAGCTAT
>SMGT01001531.1:0-23920 GCA_004794575.1 Lanistes nyassanus | reverse complement strand
ATAGCTGTTGCGGATGTTGTGTTCTAGCCAGCCCATGAAGAGACAAGCATAACTAGGGCCCATTTTGGTGCCCATCGCCACGCCGCTAATTTGGTGGAAACACTGGCCATCAAACTCGAATGTGTTGAGTTTGAGGACCAATTCCGCCAACCTAATCAGAGTG
This sequence comes from Lanistes nyassanus, assembly GCA_004794575.1. Lineage (NCBI taxonomy): Eukaryota > Metazoa > Mollusca > Gastropoda > Architaenioglossa > Ampullariidae > Lanistes > Lanistes nyassanus. The sequence goes on along the minus strand of SMGT01001531.1, from coordinate 23,757 downwards.
TGTGTAGGAGGGTGGGGGTCGCTGCGTGCGTGGAGGAAGAAAGACAGTGCGGTTAAGCCATCAGTGTGGGGTATGGATGTGTATAGGGATGTGACGTCAAGGGTGAAGAGGAGGGTGGGTGTGAAAGTGTGGGAGGAATTGAAGTGGTCCAGGAATGTGAGCGTGTCTGTTGTGTCTTTGATGTAGGTGGGGAGCGACTGGACGATGGGCTGGAGTATAGTGTCTAAATAATGGGAAATGGCGATTGGCTGCCCCTCTTTTTAACCCTGTTCACTCGCTGTCCCTTAGTCATTTTCCTGCTTTCCAGCCTATGCGCCACATCTACTGAAGCTAAGTCTTTTTCTTCTGTTTTCGTTGTTGTCGTTTTTTCGTCGTTTTTGTGTCGTCCTGATGAAGGGGTAGTGCCCCGAAACATGTAGATTGTCTTTGTCTTTGTCATGTCTTAGCTTGGTCCAGTTCCCTTGTTTTAAATTTAATATAATATTTAACCTTAAAAAATCACCTTAACAGTGTTCATTAAAAAGTGTTTTAAAAGTCGATTTCAAACTAATTTATTCTTAATTACCAGAAACATTTATCCGGGATGTGAAAAATAACAGGAAGACCCTAGATGGCGAAATTTATTACTGTGTTAAAGATTTAGACTACCCCTAGAGTTACTTATTCTTATCTGATTTCATATTGGTACGTGTCTAAAGAATGGATTAGTCACGAGGCCCCAATCAGCACAGCGCTAGAGTCCCAAACTCGTCTGTTCCCCATCTGTCTCAAGTCTGACCGCACGGATCCAGTGTGGTGGCAGCCCTGCTTCACTTCGTCTGGAAAGGTCTTGTGTTTAGTTTAGTCTGGACAGCCACTTCCATCACTTGAGCTTTTGGGATCAGTCGAGTTGGTACTGCCTACAAATGAGCCAGAATCGCGCGGGCTTCTGTTTACCCGTGGTTTAAAACTTTGGGTTTATTGCAGGTGTCATGAATAGTTTGTGGGAGATTTCGTGTATATCTCACTGTAGGTTTCATGTACAGTCTGGAGCGGACAGACATGACACGAAGCAGGAAAAATCGCCCTTGCGAAAACTAGAAATAAGCCAGAGGACGCTTAATTAGCCTTTAGCGAAACGGTCACGAACTTTCGAAATAACGCGATGATTAGTTATTTAATCAGCTAAAACCTTTTAATTGTACAGTCGCATACATTGACACGTGGAAGTCTTTACCCCTTCTTAATTTTATGCTGTGTTAATCGTGCAATTTCTTATCAATCTGGTTTTTATGCACGTGCACAAATACCCGTTCCAATACAGGCGCACGCAGGGTCAGAAAGAACATCTCGCTTTCTTGGCCTCACTTTCCCTTTCATCCGAACACAGGTTGAGATCTGCCTGGTTCTGACCCCATTTCGCATTTTTAGCACTGTAATATTCGTTCTGCTGCTGCGAACTGCTCTGCCCGTGGCACATTTATTTGACTACATTAACAATTTGAAAAAAAGGCCTAACCCAGGAGTTCAGGAGTCCCACTTAACCCCCACGCCCACAAAAAGAGAAAAGAAAAACACGATGAGAGCTAGCAGAGCCGTCCGCCTGTCGCGACATTTTATCGTTCGCTCTCTCCAGCGGACATTCAACTAGTTTTGAATAAAAGATTTCTAGAACCACTGGGTGCTGATCACGTTACGGTTGGATTCAATACATGCCTGCCGGTGAGAGCTAAGTTCACACAGGAATATCTGTCGCTGAATTTAATCTCGGCTGAGTGATCCGTGATTGTACAGCTGAAGGGCACGAGCAGAGGGTCAGGAGTAAACAAAGCCCAGTGTACGGGTCGCCTTCGGACTGCATTACGGCTTGTTACTAGGGCAAACATTTCCTCAAACGAAGGGAAATCGTCATTGTCAGTGTGCATGTCCCACGAAAACGGAATTTCAATGCAGAGTGCACATTTGGTGGGCTGGAAAACGAACTCCTGTTAGAGGGAAAGAAAAGACGTACAGACGGGAAACAATTTATTGTTGTTAGATATGGGCAGACTGTGTGTGACAGTCGATTTTACTACATGAACGAACGAACAAACAAACAAATTAATAAAAGAAAGAACGAACGAACGAGCAAATAAGCGAAAGAAAGAAGGAAAAAAGGAAGAAGGAACGAACGAACGAAAGAAAGAACGAACGAGCAAACTAACGAGCGAATGAACAAACGAGCAAATGAACGAACGAGCGAATGAACGAACGAGGGAACGAACGAATGAACGAACGAACCAATTACAAACGAAGAAACTGCCGATATTGCATACCGCGATGGCTTATGTCTAGCTTCATAAGGACGTGGTCTATAAGGTACATCTGGCTGTAGCGTTCAAGGCTCCTTTTGACATCTAGGCATTCAAGTTGTGAAATGCAGCCGCCAGCTTGCGAGGTAGTGAACGAGCAAGCAATGCAAATATAATCGAATTAGCAAAGTTTATATTCCATTACACACTGGAAATTTCCTCTTGTACTTGCCTATTAACGCCGAAGCAGTGTAATTTCCCGTCAGGGCATCGGGTGAGTGTGCTGTGTGCAGAGCGGGGAAGTCCTTCGTGTGGGAATACACCGACTCTATTTGTGGAAGGCAAGCAGCCAGAATGGCCGTTGGTTTGAACATACAAATCTGCCGAGAACAGATCTGGAACGACATCAGCATAGACCAGTTTATCACAGAGTGCAAAATGCTTGACTGACGTGACATCGACATAGACCAGTTTATCACAGAGTGCAAAATGCTTGACTGACGTGACATCGACATAGACCAGTTTATCACAGCGTGCAGACTATAGAAAAAAAGAAATGAAGCTGACTCAGACCCAAGCAAATTTAGTGACTTCGTGTGGTTCAGGTTTATGTGGAGAAGTCCTGTCTTGTTTTTAGTGCGGAGACAAATAGCTTACGATAAAGATACCTTCGTGCTAAAACGGAAACCACATCGGACACAAAATTGTTCAAGACTTTGATATCTGGAATTTGGTAAATTACGTTTTGACATTTTAGTGAGTGTTCCCTGTTTGTATAAAATACTTGTTTTGGGCAGTGTAAAAAAAAACCAGTGTAGACCGTTGCCACGCAATGCATAAGATAAGAACTAGGCCACGCGCTTTGACTTCTAAACCGCTTTGTTTCTGTGGATGTGACTGGTTCTAACAGCGTCAGTAAATTGTAGGCAACCAGTCCTGTGGTTAAGAATCAACGCGGGTGTTTGCGGCAAAGATATCAACAGTCTATCGGGGAAATTTCAAAACGCATTTTTAGTTCTGTGCGACAGAATGCTTTCAACCTCTTCTTCAAACAGCGTGTGAGCAGTCATGTGAAAAGCCTTCCTTGTTCATTTTTTAAATCCCAGCATCCAGCCGAAAATGTGAAACTGCCGGCTGGCATATCACTGCATCATTGCACGCCTGGGTATCCCTCTTCTATCACGACACCCGAGCGCCTGGTTATCCCTCTGCTGTCTGTCACGATACCCGAGAGGGATTCTATTCTGATTCACTGGGGGACTAACCCCACAGAAGAGGGCAGTACGCGGGATAATAATACAGAGGAAGGGCTAACCGAGACAAGAAACTAAAGGTCCCTGAAGGACGTAGGGCTGCGTGACGTCCTTCATATTGTACAAACCTGGGCACGACTCAGATGTAGGTGATGAGAAGTGTAAGAGACAAGAGGCTGTAAACGGTCTGGAAATGACACGCCACGGACCACGATGCTACAGGCAAGCAGACAGCTGTGCTCTGGCGCCACATGTGTAGCCTGCCACGATGTCTCGATGGCCAGGTCACGCAACCCCCAGCACGCCAAAAACCATATCTAGGATACCTTGGAGGTTCACGACAGTTGTTTTTATTTAAACGCCAAGTTCTCTCTCCCAGTACGTGGTGTAGACCAGCCGCGACGCCCACGTGAAAAAGCGATTTGAAAGTTTAGTGATCCAACAGGTGCACCTGAGTTTTCGAAATTTTGCGTGCCGCGTGGTAGTCGCCCGTACTTGATTTCTGTGGACAGCGTGTGCCGCAGACTGCTAAACTGAAGGAGGTTTATGTTCTGGTCAAAAATAGGTCCCTGGAACGGTCGAACTGTGCAATAGAGAAGAACAGGAAAAAAAAGTACCTGGCTGATAGCAGAGAAAACTCATAGTGATAAATGGATATGAAAATGCACCCATATGCAGAATGTCGAGGCTGTTTTTTAAACTGTTACGAAGCTGAGCGTTTGTGACCAAACGTCCGGACGGTAATGAAACGGACACGAGCGAAAGACTCATCAGTCTGCCAAAGTGATTGTGGGAGTGGAGAGTAATGTGGAGGGTAATGTGGGGAGTAATGTGGGGAGTAATGCACATAATATTATATAAGATTCAAATCTTTTCCTCTTTCCCTCCCTCCCTCTCTCTCTCTCACTCTCTGTGTACGTGTGCGTCCGCGCTTTTGTTCCCCCCCCCCCTTTTTTTTTGCTTACCTTTGATCTGTGAACATGTGAACAGACTAGCCTTCAAGAGCACGTAGCAGCCCGTGTTTGATCACCGTTTCGAAGGAAAAGGAGAACCTGTCGAAGCTAACATCTATGCAGGAGAGAGAGAGAGAGAGAGAGAAGAGAGGAGAGGGAGAATAGAGAGAGAAGAGAGAGAGAAGAGAGAGAATACAGCTGTACTTCTGACACATGCTGGCCAAAGTCTCTAGACTGGGTGATGCGTGCGCCGACATCCTGCTCTGTGGATTCCTACAGCCGATCAAACAGACCGAGGCGGCCTCTAGCGGCACTGCAGGTTCACACGGAGACTCACCAGACCTGGCTTCTTCACACCAGCATGAAGAGTGCAGTCGCAGTGCTGATGTGAACACGAAACCTCAACACTCCCGCTGCTTATTATCTCCCTTCCCTCTGGACACAGCCTCCACAGCAAAGACCTGTTTTCTCCGTGTAGGGGAAGAAAGTACATCTAGTCATTGCTGTCTGTTCTTTTATCAATATAGATTACTTTCTCCCTTCTCTCCCTCTCCTCCCCTCCGTCTCTCTCACTCCCTTTTCTCCTCATATCTCTGTCTCGCTCTGTGTGTGTGGGTATGTGTCTATGTGTATGTCTGCGTGCGCGCGTGCATGATTGTGTACATTCACGCCTGTCTGCAGCAGCGTGAGTCTTATGTGCACACATAAGAGTAATGAAGCATTACTAAAGAACGCATTTTCACAATTACAATATTCGTCTTCTTTGCACTTGACACATATACTGCACCTCAGTGCGTTTTAATTTTTAGTCCCAGGTGCAGGTAGACGACGAATGCTATTTGCTGACAGCTTGTGAAGCTACACTGACAGATCCCAACTGAGTGGCTCACACTCCAGTAGGGGATGTGAACTTGCCAGCTGCAAGTGAACTGGGTTATACACTAACTTGGTGACAAGCTGTCTTCCTACCTTGGTGACAAGCTGTCTTCCTACCTTGGTGACAAGCTGTCTTCCTACCTTGGTGACAGGTCGTCTGAGAAAAGAACAGTTTCCAGCGGTAGAGGGAATATCACCTTCATATTTACAAGTCGCTTCGGTTGTGCGCACGATCACGGCTTCGGTTGGCAACTAATTTTTTTAAGACATCTAGAAGTAAGAGATATTTCTTGATTATTTTTATACAGAACAAGTTCTTGATTATTTTTATACAGAACTAGTTCTTGATTATTTTTATACAGAACAAGTTCTTGATTATTTTTATACAGAACAAGTTCTTGATTATTTTTATACAGAACAAGTTCTTGATTTTTTTTTACAGAAAAGTTGAAGCTCACACAAAGTTCTAAGATCAAAACAACAATAATAATATCAGTAATTACGTATTGCTAAGTTTGCTAGTTCTAAAAAAGGCAGTTACAATTGTATTTAAATGTAAAATGTTTAGACTTTATTGCTTAAAACTATTGGAAACTTACAAGAATTCCTAGGTGTGCCCTTGCAGTGAGCGAGCGAGCAAGCGAACTTCTGTTTAAATATCACCATTCCTAAACTCTGTTATTTCCTTTTTTAAGTTGAAAACCACACTTTGAGAATAAAAAAGGGGATTTTTTTCCTGAAATCTGGATAAAATATCATTTTCGTGGCTCATCGATCGTCTTCGCTAGTGTACCTTATTCTGAAAGCCATGCTACAGATTAGTGACGAGTGATTTACAGGGAGTATTTGCTAAAGAAATAACCAGATAACTAAACGCATACATCAATACAACTTTTTTTCAGATGAGACCACGTTCGATACAGTAGGCGGATTAGTGAAAATACATACGGTAACATTACAAATATGGACAATAAATAAATCGTGATTCACACACTAACAGCCTGGAGTAAGCTCCATTTTTTCATAGTATCCAAGAAGTCCATCAAGTTACCCGAAAAAATCTGTTGTCATATTAAAAATTTCATAAGTCTTTTTTATTGTTAAGATAAGTTGTTTACTTTCTTAAGAGATCTGCTGGATGCTTTTTATACGTGAGTGAAAAAAGTCATTTTTTAATTTATACGAAAAGAAGCATTACTATCGATTTTATAACTTTTACAATATCCGTTTTTTAAAAAAATATGTAATGCACCTTTCAAACTGCGTTGTTTTCAATTTTTTTGGACATTTGCCTAATTTTGTTTGAAACTCGTCATGCACCAGCAATTGTCGTTAAAAATATTCGTCTCTGACTTTATCATAGACGTGCATGGTGCCTTCCTCTGTGGTAGATGTTAAACAAGAAGGTAAACAGTAGAAGACATACCTGTAGACGAAAACAGAATCCATATAAGAATCCATTTAAGATATAAGCAACCTCTTCCCCATAAATTTAATCAGGCGGGAGAAAATGTAAATAAAAATTTGTGAGGATTCGATCACATAAACATTTTCACACCAGCAACATCCAAACATTTTTTCTTGGAGGTGGGAGGGGGGCAGGCTAAGCCGGTTTTGCATCTCCTGTATTTATATGATATCATTTTGACTCTACCACATACACGAACGTTAGTTCTCCCCTACAAAGTTTGAAGAAAAATAACAGCTTTTCTGGTTATTCATTTCCTTTAAGGATATGCAAAGAAACGTCAGATATTTTTTCCGACCAGCTGAAAACGTTAAGAAAAAAAAAACACCGAAAACACCCTTTGCAGGAAAGTTGAATTCTTTTTCTTCAGTTTCTGCCTGTGGTTTTATGATTTCCGCCTTTTTAATTTTTAGTTTCTTTCATTTTAATAGAATAACATGTCAAACAAACAAGAAGCGCCCTTGTCATTTCAAAGGAGCTGTTGATTTACAGATCCGTTACAGTATCAAACTCGCAGAAAACGAATTAAAGCAAATCTTTTATCTCCTTTGATTCAAGCTCGTTTGTCTTCAACTTTGTCGGACAACTTGTAAATGAACCATCCTTTTGAAGAACAGAAAAGACAGCAAGAAGGCTCGGTCTATAAACTAATCAACAGTTTTGACCGTGTTAAATAAAAGAGTTCTAGAGGAAATGCAGATCACCGTACATTATTATGTTTTGATGCTGAGAAATGAGTGACGCCTCATTCTATGCATTCTCCCCAGTGCACTGACTTCAAATTATGACTTCATGAAAGGCATGTCTATGAATGGTGCCAGTCTGCTGGGGCCACGTGACCCCGAATAGAACTTACAGACGGTATTTTTCTTTTGTTAATTAAGGAGAGGGCAAACAAAAAGTGACACTCAAAGACTCGTTTCAGATTCTGGCGACGTTCGAAAGGCCAGGAGACCGCTTTCGTCGGCCTTAGTGCTGCGGCAATGACGGGGGACGCCGGCAGAGGGCAACGACTGTGCTGAACGTCGCCGCTGGACGTGAGCGGCTTTCAGTTCGTGGTGCCCTTGTCCGAAACCCACGTGAGGCGGGAAATATGGCCGATGCTGAAAAAGCACGATTTGATTAGCCTCCTGTCAATATCCAGACGATACAGCGTTTATACTTCTCTCCCCTTCTTTTCCTCTCTCACGATTACTTTCTTTTGCTATAACAGAATGTCTGAATGATCAGACGATGAAGCGACGTAGATACGTGTTAGGTCGAAGGAATCTCTTTCACGGACCAAAGTACTTTTTATCAGAAATGTTACAAAAGCATGCATTGCACTGGTTTTTCGTCCTGTGCTCGCGCACTCAAATGAAAATGACTTCAGGAGTATGTCATCAGTTATGTTTTCGAGGCACGTGTGTTTCACTGGAGAGCTTATTTTTTTAATTGTAGATGGGCATATTGGAGTGTTCAGTTTGCATTCATTTCATTACAGAAACAAAAAATGCCATTGTATAATTCTAGCTGGTTCCACACGTTTGCCATCACTAAGACGATGACGATGTCCTTTTCCTATTAATGTCGCAACGACTAGTGAAAATGCGGAGTGCAGTCGAATCATCTAAGATGGGTGGACAGTGGTATACATGCCTTCCTCGCGCATTTCAGATTACTGACGTAATAACCTCGTTTTTACGGCAAAGCAGTAGGCAAGCATTATGGAACAGCTTCTGGATTCCAACATAGAGACGAGCGGTCACCAAGATTCCTGCTTACGTCACCCTGTGGACGCGGCGCACATGACAAGTCAGCGCTGGCCCAGTCCCGACTCGCTCTTAATTCATTTTCTCATAAGTCTTAATCAGGTTTCTGTGTAGCTTCCCTCGCTTACGCGCTTTCCCACGAATCCAAAAATTGTCACGTATTAGGGTATGGAAAAGCGTTCTAGCTAAAGCGTAAACTAGTTAGAATCCTTTCAAGAAAGTTGCCTTCACGGTTTACTTTGGTTGCGATCTTTCACTTTGCCGGGTTCGGGCAGGATCCAGCTCAGCCTCTCTGCTGCCGATCGTCAACGCCATAATACAATTGAAGCGGTGCAAATGCAGTTAGGGAAGACGTTCTGGCAGAAATTTGAGGCCTGGAGTGTGGCCAGCATTCTTTTATCGCGAACCTTTCATGGGCAATAAGCACACACATAAGGCTTCTTCATACCGTCCCTGTGAGGAAAGCTTTGGTTGGAAAAGATTGGGGAGAAAATCACTTCCATTCACTCCATCCGCCTGGCCTTGTCTCTATCGACGCGCTAAGTGTAGTCACAGCGGGCTTCGTTCAGAGGTGGAGGGGGAATAAATATTAGTCGACAGGAACCTGACAAACTGATAGGACAACCTCAGGCTGTTATGGCAGCGACTGCAGAAATGCCACTGGGGCTGTCGTAGACTCGTCTCTCATACTCTTTCCTTGCTCCATCCCTTCTTTTTTGGTATTCAAATAGTATTTCGATAATAAATACTACACAATAGCACATCGTACATAAATATCTTTAAAGTAACCCTTTTACGTTGAAGAGTGCTTTGAATTTCGAACGCGTTTTTCTAGTGTCAGATTCTCATATCTGATTCTTCGCCAAAGGCAGAAATGCAGTGCTAGCCATGTCTAGAATACAATGCAGTCCTAGCCGTGTCTAGAATACAATGCAGCGCTACCCGTGTCTAGAATACAATGCAGTGCTAGCCGTGTCTAGAATACAATTCAGTGCTAGCCATGTCTAGAATACAATGGGGTGCTGATCAGCGCGCCAAGAATACAATAAGGTACGGACCAGCGTAACCAGAATACAGTGCAGTACTGGACAGCGTGCCCACAATACATCTGTCCCCTCCCCATGCAAGACAACCAAATAGCTGACATTCCTCTAATGGCGGATGTTCTAGAATACGCTCATTGAATTTCAATGCTTATTCTTTACTCTTTATTTTGTAATAATTTAGTCGGTCGTCACAGGTGCGAATAGCTTATTTCAAGTTCACCGAAACAGGAGTTTTGGAGACAGAAAAAAATCCCTTGGACATACTTGATGATTTCAATATTTATCAAAAATATATCTTTCGAAGAGCTGACAAGTTGGACATTGCATATGAAGTTAATGCTGTCACAGAAGTTGTGAATCGGCAAGGAACTTCCAAAGGTCAAGGTCATGCCGACTGCTGACATGCAGTCTGCTTTTATACTGCAAGTTAAGGGTTTTGTTTTAAAAACGATTTTCCGGGTGAATGCAGCCAACGCTGCAGGTCCCTCGACTGCCTCGACTGTTCTTCAAAAAGAATGTCAGCCTCACTGCTGGTTGTGCTGGACCAATTTGGTTTGCGGATTCTTTTCTGCCAGCACAGTAGTTACAGAGAAGTGACCTGCTGACCATAACGCATGCGCCCTCAAGGAGTGTTCAAATAACTCATTGAATAGTTACTCTTTCCTGATCGGTGGATCGCACCCCCACTCACATTCTCTCCCTCTCTTCCCCAAACCCAGTTTCCTTTTCTTTCTGCTTTCCACCTGTCTTTCTATTCCTCTCTCTCTCTTTCTCCGCTCTCCTTCCCTGTCTTTCTGTCCCACCTTTCCCTCTCCCCACTCCCCACCCCCGACTCCCGCCTGTCAGGTGTCTCGTCATCGGAAGAAAATACCTCATGTGATCGACCATTCACTTCTCTCCCCTCTCCCTCTTCATTTCCCCCATCTTCTTCTCTTCTCCTTTGTCTGCGTCCCTCTCTCATCTTCTCTGGATTGAAAGAGGAAGATATTTCCACGATGGTCCGCGTTGTGCAGCGGTCACACCTACCCAGACAAGAGACCAGACAACGAACTATTCTGTCTGCTGAAGGAACAAACCACAAGCAGCAGAACACAAGACCAGTACGCGCCCCCACTAGGATAGGTAAGTCTCCAGCGACAGTGTTGAGACGTGGATTATTTTCATGACAAATTTACTTTTATTTACCCCATAGACCGAATACGAGAACATATAGGGTACTTGGTATTGGGGAAAAAAAAGTTTAGAAACTGGGGCTTTAGACGAATTTCTCAAGGGCATGATGCTGTCAGAACTGATTGAAAACGGCGAGAGATCAGATTCAAAGGAGGCTGTCATATAATGTCTAGACACATCTTTCGTTTTAGCATCCGAAGAATAATTTTACTGTATTGCATCTTCTCCATCTTTGTATGACATTTTTGCACTCAAATCTATATTTGTAGGCAACATGGTGTCTTAGAAGTCACCTGAAGAGACAGCTGATTATTTCTGTGTAAATACGACAACGAAAGGCCCGTCTTCATCGTGCTGTTAGTGTGGATCTAGACAAATATTTCGTTTATACACTATCATTATATTCATCTGAACACTTCAATAATGCTGCATGCGTAGTGTATAAAAATAAATGCCGTACCAGTGCACGTGTACATTTTACAACACAAATACCTGAATCTCTCCATGGTTTGGCTTCATGGTAAGAACAGATGAAAGATTTATTAAAATGAATAGATTGAGACAATGGGTTTTTATCACAGAACTGAAGACTAACAAAACGTGCACATATTTTACCCGAATGTGATAAAATGGGCCAAACGTGGCCTCTTCGAAAACTGACAGCGCGTCTCAGACCAGCGAGCGAGCGAGCATGTGGGTGGGTGTGAGTGGGTGAGTGATTGAGAAGTGAGCGGTCAAGCAAGCGAGCTAGCGAGCCACAGGTTTATAGCTTTCTGAAAGCCTTTTTCTTTTATTTTTTAAGCGGGGCACAGTTCAGACACCTGAGAACACGTCAATACCTGCCAACCCAACAACACCTATAAGCCGCAACCTAACAAACACGTAATAATTGACCAGCTCAGTGTTTATGTCAAGAGAAAAACAATCACGTCATATTTCTGATATAAGTCGATAGGTATGCTCGGGTGATAAAATTCACCTCCTTTCAGGGCTCAAGAGACTAACCTTTCCAGTTTTCTTACCTACTACAGAACTCGACACTGTGCTCAGCGAGACACGCAGGGACATCTTTTATAGTCAATGACGCAGGGATGTTAAGTGAAATAAGGCAACTGTAAACGTTGTCTCCTCACTTCCTTAGGTCACAGGGGAGTAAGGGGGTAAGACACCCCCCGCCCCCTTTTCTGTGGCCCAGCATCGCGGTTCACGATGTGTTCATTCTTCTCAGCAGAAGGTTCGTGTTATAATCCCAGAAATGAGCTTTACGGCCAATTTTACTTTGTGCCATGCTTTCTTTATATCAATTGCAAACTAACTGATTTGTCACAATCTCTACAACTCATCAAATGAGACAAATCTTTTTTTAACTCTTTGGCACCACGTGCGAAACTAATTTGAGATCGACAGCAAGTTCTAAATACCGTCAAATGTATTGCAGTGCTGTTTTATGTAAATCAATCAAACCCAAAGAAAATATATTAAAATCTAAATCTAATTTCTATGATAGATGTTTTCTGCATCTGGAACCACGCAATCAATCAGTTTATCGGCTCAGAACTGCTGCAGTTAAAGAGAGCAGGCGAAACCGCTAGAAACTAATAATTATTTGAGTTTTCATTTTAAACAAAACTCATTTTCCTGTTTCCTTAAAAAAAATCAGCGGGATAGAGCACAAGTATTTCTAAAATCGTGAAGCACTAGAACGAAATACATGTTTAAAAAAATTAAACCTGATAATATCTTTCTTCTCTCTCCCTCCATCTATCTCTCCATTTTATCCCCACTCCCGGCCTACCCAATCCCTTCTGACCAATGTTTTCTACGTGTGCGAGCTTGTGAGGGTTATTTTTGGAATATCAGTCAGGGCTTCTAGCTGGCTTTGTGTATACAACGTGCGGCAGCGATCACGGACAACAGGTACAGGATAAGTTATAAAAAAACCGGCCTCAATCGTTCTAAATATGTTGTCGTTTCTCTAAAGCTGTGGTCGTTTCCCTAAAGATATTAACGTTTCCCTTAAGATATTGTCGGCTCCCTAAAAATATGGTCTTTTCCTTAAAGTTATGGTCGCTTCCCCAAAGATATTGTCGTTTCCCTAAAAATATGGTCGTTTCCCTAAAGATCTGGTCGCTTCCCTAACAATGTGGTCATTTCCCTAAAAATGTGATCGTTTCCTTAAAGATATGGTCGCTTCCTTAAAGAGGTGGTCGCTTACCTGAAGATGTGGTCGCTTCCCTAAAGATGTGATCGTTTCCCTAAAGATATGGTCATTTTTCCCTAAAGATATGGTCGCTTGACCAAAGATGTTGTTGATTCCCTAAAGATGTGGTTGTTTCCCTAAAGATTTGGTTGTTTCCCTAAAGATGTGGTCGTTTCCCCCCAAAATGGTCATTTCCCTAAAGATATGGTCGCTTGACTAAAGATGTTGTTGATTCCCTAAAGATGTGGTTGTTTCCCTAAAGATTTGGTTGTTTCCCTAAAGATGTGGTCGTTTCCCCCCAAAATGATCGTTTCCCTAAGGATGTGGTCGTTTCCCTGAAGATGTGGTCGTTTCCCTGAAGATGTGGTCGTTTCCCTGAAGATGTGGTCGTTTCCCTAAAGATGCTAGCGTTTCCCTAAAGATGTTATGCTTCCCTAAAGAAATGGTCGTTTCCATAAAGACATGGTTGTATCCCTAAAGATGTGGTCGTTTTCTTCAAGATGTTACCGTTTCCCCAAAGAAATGGTCGTTTCCTTAAAGATGTGGTCGTTTTCCTAAAAATGTGATCGCTTCCGGACTGTTTTCAAATGATTTTACTAAACAAGAGGCTTCCAGGATTAATCAGCGTTTCATTTGATAAAAGGTAACTGAAAAAAACCCGAACCAGTCAGTTTATAAACTTTCTTAACATTTCCAGAAAACTAATGAATCTAATATTTTAAAATTATTGTTGTATTTGATTTCAAACGAAAGAATGGACATAAGTGCATTCTGTATTTGAGTCTAAGGCTGGAAGTACACTTCCAAATGCACTTTGAGAACATTTGCACGAGTTTGTACTGAAGCCACTCGCAGCGTGAAGATCGAAGTAAACCTTACCTTGACTCCAATTGTCGGCTTTACGCGAAATATGCGCGCGCATCTTGGGGTAAAAACACATTCATATTATGCGCTGTTACTTTCATGGAGTACTCCTGTGATATCTAGAGGAATAAGCAATAGAAAGTCTCTCGTTGTTGTGCTCGACTGTGTTCACTTTCAAATGGCATCAGTCATCAACTGAAAGGGGCGCTTTTCAGCACATGTTTGTGTTCCGCACACTGTTTGGGATAAAGGGTTAGTTCCAAACTTACTGAAATCGTTTTGACAAGATCAACAATATCCAGTGAAAACAGACTTCAACACTTAAAATTATAAATAGCCGCATTCCCACTTCTCACTGTTTTATTTTTACGAGTGCTGTGAGTGTTTACACGAAGCAAACAGGTACCTTTCCTTTGGGAATAATTTGTTAATTCTAAGATCTCCCTCTCTATCTCTAGTGCGAACCTGACTCATTGTCGCGAGTTGGGGTCTTTTGGGTCAAGGTGATTACACCATAGATTCGAGGTGTCCATGACACTCCGACCCTCATTAAACCCTTTATCCCCTTGTTCAAGCTGCCATCTAGCCGCTCAGTTCATCACCAGCCCAGGTTAGGTTCCTGTTCACACTTCTGATCAGGGGTGCTGGCTCTAAAAGCAAGGGCCAAGGTGTTACTTATCCTGAGACACACCTGGGAAGGGATCTCTAGAGCAGGTATCAGGTTGGCCAGGTGTGGGTTAGGTGGACGGTGGGGGGGAGGAGTTACGCATCAGGAGCAAGCCGGTGATGCGTGGCATCGAGCACAAGGAGCTTTGATGTAGCCGAGAGGTGTAGACCGCCAGGAAGGGTGGGAGTGGCTATGTCCACTCGAGGTCTCCACTTAGGGGCGCGTCCTTGTAGTTGACACGGGTGCAGTTTCTGCTGTCTCGGTCCTGATTGGTTGATGTATGTACCCGTCTTTATGTGATACACCACGGGTATGCGTGTATGTGAAGAAAAGAATTTATGGACGAAAGGTTAGAAGAAAAGGACTGCCTCCACCACCACCAGCTTGGCCGCCGAAGTCAGAGCACGCCCCCAGCCCCCAATCACCCCCTTCTCCTCACCGACAGGTGGAAGCACTTTCCCCTAAACAAACTCTCAACCGTCAATTCATCTTCAGCCCAAATCTCCTGTGTGGAGAACATCTTCGTCCTATTACTTCAGCCCAAATCTCCTGTGAGAGGGATCTTTAACCAAATCTCCTGTGTGGAGAGCATCTGTAGCCCAATCTCTAATAAAAAGATCATCAGCTGCTGTGAGGAGACGTACGTGTCGTGCGGTACAAGTCTGCTGAAGGCTGAAAGATTCAACTGCAGAAGGTGTCTCGTTCTACCGGACGTATGGGAAGTCTAGTACGGCACGTGTCTGGAGTAGACTGGCTGGTGCGAGGTATCTTCGGAGGGACTTGTGGTGTTCCCCCAAGACTGGTGTGTGACTCTGGCACATGTTCCCCTCCTGTGGGAAACCTCCACGCTAACCGGGCGAGGGGATAACTGCAGAACGCAAAGGAGGGAGACCAAAGACTGAAGCAGGGTGGTGGTGGTTATTTAGAGGGACAGTGCTTCCACCTCGTGGGGATTTCGCACTATGGGGGGATGGGGTCCTATTACTAATCTATGCACTAAAAAAACCACCAGACTGATGGCTGCAGTAAGATGGCCAGTGCGAGCAGGCAGTTTAATGTGCTGGGAAATGGCCGAATGGAGTTTGCACAATGCTTAACTCCAGGAAATAATCCTTGGCTATACCAGGGTTCGAACCAGCAACCTCCATCTGCTAGTCTGCAGCTCTCCCAACTGAAGCAGTGGGAGAAGGTCCAGTCTTATAAGGAGGCTGCCTGTAACCGAGCTCTAGGATTGAGCTGAAAGGGCTGCGCGTCGGCCTTGAGAAACGCCATATCCTCTGTGGCGTACGTGAACCTCAGCATTAGGTCTGCTGTTGTGTGGGAAGCGTTCAAGATGTCTTCATGGTACCTACTGGTGAACATATCCAAGGAATGAGCACTCCAACGTGTGCTTAATTGCGAGGCGAGTGATGTAGGGGGGGGGGGGGTTACGTGTTATTGCAGACCTAGAGAGAACAGAAGAAAATTGTGGGACATCTAGAGTTTAACGAGTTGTATCAGATATTTTCTTGGTTATAAATACTCGCTGTTTATTGTTGCGTTACGCAAGTTTTTTTTCTTCAGCGCGACTGTTCTAAGCACTGTATCATTTTTTTTTACAGAGTATTGCATCCTTTCATTTAAGATTGTTGACACGGTAATGACGCATAAATTTACGTAGCAATAGAAGGGAAAGGCTTCATGTGTTCTTTAATAAAATCGCGTAAGACTCAGGCTTCGGGAACCAATGGGAAAATGTTAATTTGGTCGTGCAGGGGAACGGGAGAAACATTGTGATGGCTCATTCGCTACGTGTATGGGAAATAAACGATACAGCATAGGTCACGCTTACTAGCGAATACGGGAAATAAGCGATGCAACTTTGAAAATTTCTTTACGGGGAATCGCTAATCGTCTAAGGTAAAGAACTCCTACATTAGAAAGCTGATTCATTTCTTCACGAGTTGCTTCCCTTATACTGTGTTTAAACCGACAATGAGAACGCTTTTCGGTAATAATTCGAAGAGAGTATCCACGTGTGTTCTGTCACTTGAGAAATGCTAGATTTACTCTTCAAATTACATGATAAAGCGGAAAATGACATTGTTTCGCAAATTTAATGTGATAAATTGGATGAAGACAAGAGTATTTGTGCCTAAAAACCCAAGAAAGTGATTACGAAGAGAAAAACGAGCGAGCAGTATCGTTTCAGTATGTGTATAAGTAATGGCGAGGACTTTTTGATTTCTTCAACTTCAGTTGTGTTTCCATCAAAGGATTTTACCAATTATGGAACAAAGTCCAAGAAACACAGTAAGAAATGAGTTTTCTTTATTTATTGTAGTTTTATATCATGTTTAAATAATTTGTGTATTGCTTTGGGGGATTTTTTAATGAATTTTTGAAAATAGGCTAAAAATGCCGCGTCCACGGGGATGCTCGAGGGTAGGATTCTACGTCACGATTGAGTTAAAAATTAACGTCTTTGAGGCAGTTTGGTCTGGAGATACGGAGGAGTCAGACGTGTTACTAGTCTTTGAGGCTTGTTAACGGTTATCCAACAGTACAAGACGCGCTGTTAATGTAGGAACATTGTTCAGCGGTCACTGGAAGGAATTAGACTTCATGTATAGACTTAACTCATTCAGAAATATAGCGTTGTGGAAAGAAAGTGTCGAGAAACGAAATAGTTGTCTCGTCGCCAATCCATCATCAACGGTTAGCCGTACGCTATACGTTCTACTATTAAGGTTGTATCCGCATAGCTACATAGCAAGCTATTGTGGGACAACCGTAGTAATTCATTACTTGCCGGGAGAAGTACTTTACGCTTCTGCAGCGAGTATGTGTCAACTTTTCTTTGTCTTATGAAGAAGCATAAGATAATGTTAAATCTTAAGTGGTGTAAGGTTTAACGGACGAGTTACTAGTATTCATCACCGTGAACCTGTCTCTCATGTAAACAGTCTAATAGTAGGCTGGGAGTGTACAGTCAAACGGACCCCTTCACTTGTGGAAGTGACTTTCCTCATAGATCAGAAATCTACGAGGAACCGAGGGTTAACTTGCGACAGTTGAGCAAGGACATTTCAAGGACTAACGGACTAACTGTACAATACATGGTTCGTAACCAGTGTTCCCGACACCTTTGGACAAGCCCATCTACTGAGTTCTTCTGGCACGGTACAACTGGATTCACAGATCACCTTTGACCCTGCTACAGACTTTCTCAGATCTACGCTCCTCAGTCAGGACATTTGCGTCTCTACGAACTGCATCTTACGTGTCAACCATCCCATCTTGTTCGGACTACTTCTGCGGGCCATTACCTAATGAGAACTATTTTGGATTAACTGTTCTGTTCCGGTTTTGGATTAATTCATTTCCCCGCAAGTAGTCTTTTGCGTTATCACGCTGTTTCATATGAATTTAATTAATTGTATGCTAGTTGCATTACACATTGTTCAGACAATTGTTTCGTGTCACAAACTGTTGCTATCACGCACATACACACACGCGCACTGTTACGTATTTGTTCAACTGCACCTTTCTTTCCTCAGCTTTCATTTCTAATGTTCATAGTTCAATAAATGTGTTAAGTTATCTGGACGTGTACCTTTTGATTGAAAAGGTGAGGGTCTGCACTAGGCGTATGCATTTCGTATTTCTTCCCTAGAATTCCAGCACACCCCACAAAACGTTACATTTATATCAACAATACATTCTTCTTTATTTGTGCTCACTATATTACAGTGTTTGTGGCTCTTTATTGGAGACTGTAGGTGGTGGGGGCTCGGCCATATGATTGAGAAGTCATATTCATTAGTTTTAGTAATACAGTGATATTTCCACCTACGCATATGTGACCCTCTTGACGGTGGTTGTGTGAGCGAGCAGAGGTGGCGACCCGTCAAGAGCAAAAGAAATTCTCCCAGTGGTGACACCTATAAACAGAAGAACTTTGATAACTATCTTATTAGAAAACTTGGTCAAATATGCAACGGTCAACACAATACAGCGGCACTGTAGGAACTGAAGACCATGGCTTAAACCGTATGTATTTATATCTACTCTGGGTAAGAGGATATGGAGAACGCTCACTTTTATGTCTGGAAGATCGATCATCTAACTGACCGCTGTCTTCCCCTGAAAACCGTTTCTCTCAACATGGGAACGGTAATGTCTCTTCTACTGAGCCCTTGAAGAGTCTACGTGCAAATTTGTAAGTAAAGTAAGTTAAGTAAGCTTGCTTATGAGGCGAAAACTAAATGTTCACCCCCCACCCTTGGGTGCTTGCGCGTGTGTGTGTGTGTGCGCCTGCGTGTGTGTGTGTGTGTGCTTGTGTTCTCTCTCGCGAGCGTGCATTTGTGTGCACACGCGTGTTTCTGTACGTAAAAGAGAGACTGAGGGGTGAGGTGAAGAGAGGGAGAGAACAGAAAAGGGCAAGAGAGCCTGTCAAGAGAACAAAGACAGAAACATATCACAAGCGAAAAAGTCACTACTGATCATTATTTCCCCCCCCCCCAAAAAAAAAACAACAAAAAACCCCAGGCAACAGATGTGTTCGTAAGGTTCTTTCCGTCTAAAACCTGGAGAATATCAGAAGATCGGCGGTTTTTTTTTCAAATCGAAAACTATCCATAATATAATGTCATTGCCTTTTAATGGTTTATTTAGCTTTTATTTAACGTCTTTTCATGCTGGGATGTTGAGAGATTTTCAATGCCATTTAATAGGCATCAGAAAGAAAACAACTGAAGGGATTTTACTGGAATGAGAATGTAAGAGAAATCGTAGCTTCTAGCAAATTAAAACTTGATATTGATACGCGTGCTTAGAAAGAAAGGAGAATCTTCCAGTCTAAGTCACATTTGTACACAATTACAAAATGCTGACTTTTTCCATTGAAAGAGGTTTTGTAGTCTCGAGGTACAAAATAAATGATTTTTTAGCTTCAACATGATACATTTTGCCCTTAATCTGTCAGAGACAGGAACATAAGCATTCATCGTGCCGTTACCAAGCCCAGTCGTGACAGGAAAGGTACAGCTGTGCACTTCACGCATACGCATTTACGAAACTAGGAAACACAATCCGGCATTGTATAGTTTGTGTGTAAGCTTACGTCTTAACAGTACACATACACGTGATTACTAAACTCTTGAATTTGCGAAGACTCTAAAAGTCAGTTATCTAAAAATCAACAAGATGCGCAGGGTGCAGAATAGTTCATAAAGTGGTGTTCCACATGTCATTTTCTGTCCAACGGCTGTGGTGGACTATCGTCTCTGTCAGCTAAGTAACCCGTTTTATTCGTTACCTGTTTGTGTCGTCCTGAAGAAGCGACAATGCCCAGAAACGCTGACTTTTTTGGAAGAGGTTATAGTTTTGTTTGGTTAAATTCTGTTTGTTGTCACCTTATTTCCGTAAGCAGCACTCGCGTGTTTCTTTTCTCTTTAATGTACTACTTGATACAAACGCCCTCCGAAGATGGCGGTTCTTACCCTGACAAGTGATGCTAGAAAAAAGGAAGAATTTATGGCCATTTTCAGCCATTATGATGGGCGCTCAGTGGGGCTACAGTAGATTCTAAATGACGCAGACAGAAATTACAGGAATCCTAGGAAATTCTGCAATTACCCTGGGGCAATATTGAACGAAGTAATCTAATACTTACGTATTGTGAACATATGAAAACGGATGTTGGTTTGGGGAATTCAAGAAACGAAATGCGGTTTTCTAGTTGAAATGATTTCAATATACGTTTTTTCATCCTAATATTTTATTCCACGACCGATATAAACTTATGAGTGACATGTCCGAATAATGATAATCAGCTTTTAGACGGCGACATACCTGATAACGTACATATGTCTATGACTCGTTCATCTGACTACTACAGTGGCGCACAATAAACTTCAGCTTAATGGCGACAAGACTAAAGCCATTCTCACCGGCACACGCCAAAAGCTCTCTGAACTTCGTCCCTCCTTTTCTCTCCATCCTGAAAACGTCACCATTTCTCCCCCAGTTATGGCCAACAACCTTGGTTTCAGTTTCGACAGCATTCTGTCCATGGACAACTGTTTCACTCACACTGCTAAGAATTGCTACCATTATCTCCGCTGCATTAGTTTGATCCGTAAATACCTCTCTACTGATGCCATTACTAAGCTCGTCCTGTCCGTCGTTATGTCTCGTATCGATTACTGAAACACTCTTTTCTCTGGCCTTCACGAATCCAGCATCTACGTTCAGAACAGCGCACCTCGCCTCAATCTAGAGAAAAAGAAACACGATTATATCGCCCCTCGTCTTGCTTCCCTCCACTGGCTTTCTGCCTCAAAGCGTATTCCATACAAAGCTGCTGCTCTCTGCTACAATATCTCACAAGCTTTGCTTTCATCTGTCTATCCAGTTCGCTTCCTGTCTATCCACCCTTACGCAGTCTCGTTATTCTCCAAACCTTCTCGTATTCCTCACACCAAGCACAGCACCTTTGGTCCACGACCGTTTCCCACTGTGATCTGGCTCGGCATTACATTCATGGCGAGCAATATGTACAAAACTACTAAAGATGTAACAATATTCTTGTTTTACCACTACATCTCAGACTGATTTTTAAAATGTATGCTTTGAAATTAATTTGGGAGTCTAGTTTGAATTAGTGAGTACAGCATTTCGTTGTGGTTTTTGCCCCAGCAGTACCATTTCTGTGTGCTGTATTTATTTCTAAACAGTGTTTCTACAATTTTATTTATACTATTCTGTCTCATTGTGAGATTATTTAGTGAAATGTTACTAAATCTGTCTCATTACTTTGAAATTTAAATTATTATGCCCACATTGCAGATGTGTCTCCATTGTTTTTCACTGGAAAAAAATGATGCCTGAAGAAAGAAAGACCATTGTAAAACAAGAAAATTCTCTTTTGACAACATGTTTTCAAGAAAACATTTATCAAACAAATTAAGGACACTGAACTTGTGAGCTTTCTTTGCTTCCAAAAAAGTTGGACTGTTCTTTACCAACAGTTTTCTTGAGCCTTTTGCATGCATACAGTTTACCGGTATATTTGCCAATGGCATTACCACACTGGATGATAGGTTGTTATAGCAGGGCAACCAGCTGTTCTCAAAGTATCCCAGCCTCTGAGCTACTTTAAACGTATTCATTAAGTAGTAATTTTGATGGCAGCTATAAAACCACGGCTGAAAATTACTTAAATCGTGCATGCACATCAAGTGGCCTCTCTACATCATGTATATTCTTTTTCTCGTGAACAACTGAACTTATGAAATGGAGCGGGGGAGGGGGTTATGAATGACAGCCCAAAAAGATTAGTGTGCGCCAATAACACTAAGTAGCAGTATTTGTACTGGAAATTGAATACAGCAGACGAAAATCTCGGAGTTTTCTAGGCTCAGCTTCTATTGCATGGACAAAACCCTCCACAAACCTCCCGTAACCTTTATCCTGCTTTCGTCGGGGTATTTTCCCAACTGAATCAGCCCACTTTTCGGCGGTTCCTTGAGAAAATTAAAGTACATGAAGCAAATTGCCTGTCCACGTCGGGGTCAGACTGCAACTAGCCATGATAATGACTGTTATGATTTTTTTGGCGTCTCGCTGCCTACCCAATCAGGAGGTAGAGCAACTTGTTACGGTCGACCTGATTGGCTCGCTAAAACAGCTAGTCGGGAGAGCGCGCGGTGAAGCGAGGGAGGTAGCCGCCGAAGGCAACCTACCCCTTTTCCCGGTTGACCCGTCACCCTGAGAGGGGGTCGGGTAGGAGGTGGGGGTGAACAACCCTCCGGGTTACAGCCACCCTCCCGAACGGGTAGTGCGTTCTTGTAAGTGTGCGTTCAGGGCTATAAAGGCAGCCGAATGCCGAATGCCGAACACATCCAACAGTTCTGGGGTAGTTACTACAGGAGAGTAAGAACATTATCCGCGACGCGGACACAAGAGAACCAGCAGGCATCTGCAACAGGGCGACTCTTGTCAGTCGGGAAAAGAACTCGTGCATTTCGGACGGGTGCTGAGACTGGAGAGTGAGACGTGGCGTCTGCGGCATTACTATCCCACATCGTGAAACTGAAAGTGAGTTTACTACAGTGTAGGAAGTAGGAAACGATCGTAACTCAAAGATAGTTTAAGACAAACGTCGGTATTGAACTGGCTTAGAAGAAAGTATACATCAAACTTGTTGATTTGCCGGTTGTCCAGCAGGACCAGTTATTTGTAGAATACTTACTGTTTTCTCTTGTGATCGTCGATCGATCTTGTTGTGTGTTAAGACGTCGGCGTGACGTCATCTTCTGAGTGGATTTAGTACGGAAAGGATACGGTTTCTTTGTGTTCACCGATGTGAATTATCGGTACGGTAAAATTCATAACCCGGAAAATAACGTGTGCGTGTAGATACGTATAGCGTCGCTGGGATGAATATATGAGAGTGCGAGTGATTGTTCCACATGTCAGTAGATGTATATTGGAGCATCATTCATGGTGTAGTGAAACATTCTGTGTTGTAGCTGTAAATAAATAGAATAGTGTATTATTGCTGCCCGCTTTTTATTAAGCTGTGCGCGTGACAAGTAAGAGGGTGGGGGCTTGAGCCGGTGTGGAAGCTGATGAAATTAGGCAGCGATCACATTGCTAGTTCCCCCTTCTCGACACATTTTTATGTTGTAAACAAACTAACAGGTAACTTTGTGGTGTCGCTGGATGAACGGACAAATGCACTGACGCATACACAACGCGAAGACTGATCGGTTATTCATTCATCCCGTGAGTGATAGCGCAGACAGTCTGTCACGCACTGCCCAGTAGCGCTCCCGCGGTTGTCTTGTGCACTTGAGAGAGAGAGAGTTGACGGCGTTGGCCTTCATAATAGGACAGCGTGTTTACTCCAGTTTACTCCAGTTTACACCAGTGGTAAGTTTGGCTTCGCCATTGTCCTAAACGCAGGAAAGCAGTGTCTCGAGACGGGGATGGGGGTGGGGTGGGGTGGTGGGGAGCATAATCTCTCACACGCTCTGATCACACGCGATTATCTTTCCCCAATTGAGAAGTAGTCCATCTTCATCGCCTGTAACAAATGGCGGGGACATACGATGCCTCTGCCATTTATCAACTGCTTGACTGTAGACAGTATGGCATCCTCATGATAAGTCGCTACATCTGTCGCAGTCGACAGAACAGAAGTGCAGAATATTCCTCCTCTTGTTTTGCAATAAGATGGGGGGGGGGGG
>SMGT01001530.1:1038241-1092412 GCA_004794575.1 Lanistes nyassanus | reverse complement strand
AAGCTCATTTACGCCGCCGCCGGTTAACCGGCGGTATAGGGGCCAAAGAGTTAACCTGTCAGTGAGCTGTGCGCACGGGGAGCTCAGCGTGTGCGCATGCGCGGAGGGGTCTTACCAGGGTTGCCTGGGTGGGTTTTTGTTTTTAGGGTGCGATTTGGGGATCGCCAAATGAGAATTTAGCACTTTGGGTCATGGTAAGTATTGTTAAAGAAACACAAATTTAGATAAGAAATTTGCATTTAAAGAGCGGTGGGCACGATTAAAATTATCAGGAATTTCAAGATTCTTATTCATGTTTTAATCATCCAGATAATTTTTTTCCAGACAAATTATTTGTGCTGCTGATGGAGCTTGCAACAGACAGTGCAAATGATATTGTGGTGGATGGGCAGGTATTGACCTCCTTGGCCTGCTCGGCGCTGATCAGTTTGACAATTGCCTTGGGGGACACAGGCAAGCTGCTGACAGCCATTAAAGCCCTGCTGATGTCCTCACCTGGGCTGGCATCACAGAACACACAGGTAGGGAGGATCAATGCTGTCCCTGGCAGAAGCTAAATCTTTACTTAGGCTTAGGAACTCGAAGGCCATGAAGAAACTCCTTTAAGAATGGTTCCATGGTTGGAAAAATTGCTTTGTATATATGACCTGTGCTGTTAAGAGTCCAGTGACAGTCACAATAAGGATATGCCCATGGATTTTGCTTGACATGGGAATAGCAAGCCCAGTGCTGCAGGCATAGCCTAACAGCAGCAGTAAGTGATTAATGTGCCGATAGTTGCAGTAAAGTGGAAAGGACAGTTGTGGTAACGAAAGACAAAACATATAATCATTGATAATGCAAGTGGCACCATGTGAACAATGGCAGTGGCTGTGATCCACCTGTTTCAGGTATGCAGAGTTATGATTGTAAATGTAAACTTTAGACTGAACGGTTCTGATTTTCAGGTGCGTATACACAGGATTGTAAGATCTTGACTGAAAGGGTCTGATTTTCAGGTGCCTGGAATTCTTTCATTGCTTCAAAAAAGTGTCCAGGCATTGCTGCTGGGAAGAGCACAGCTGCCTGACTGGTTCACATATGGAGTTAGGACTCAGAGTCAGACATCTTCATTTATGCTGGACTTTGCTGCAGGTAAGGCTTTGGCAGCTGTTTAAGCATGCCTTTTGCTGAAGATGGTATGTATATAGGTTCGGAGTTTTGGAAACTGTTTATCAAAATGTTTGTTTCTTGTCACAATACTATACCATGACCCAAAGTGCTATATTCTCAATTTAGCGACCCCTAAACGCACCTTACAAACAAAAATAACCCACATAGCAACCCTGGTAAGGCCCCTCCGCGCATGCGCACAGTGCATGCCACCCGTACGCACAACTCACTGACCAGTTCAAGCTGACTTTCTCAAGTGTTGTGCTGGTCGGGCGTGTCACCTTTGGTCCCCTACGTCCCTGCCTTCACTCTGACGTGGCTTTGGCCTGGCAGTCCCTGCGCCCCTTCTACTCTATGCTACTCAAGTTGAACAAAGGAAAGTGCACTTTGTGTTCTCTCCTTGTTGCTCTGTCTTTAGGTAACTCTGTTTTGTTCGACAGTTGTTTGACTTAGCGTAGTCTGTTTCGTCTTAGCCGGCTAACAGTAACTCCACAGGGAGTTTATACATCGCTGGGTTTTTTCCCAGCAAGTCGATTGCCCGCTCTCTCGCTTTCAGACCTCCTTTTGTGGGGTGTACTTCCTACACCTCCTACTAAAAGGTGAGGATGGCAGAACCCTCCTAGCATTTGTTTGCATACAGGAGGGTCGGGCGTGGACCACCCTCCTCCTGATGTGCATGCGCTCCAAGAAGCTCAGTGGGTGTTCTGCAGGCGCTGGGACAATCCTCCTTCAGGATCTTTCTTTGCGCCAGGAGGATGGATGTAGGGTGTAGGAGGCGGTTTTTTTCCCTGCACCTCTGTCGTCTCCATCCTCTTCACCCTGTTAAGTTTTTTAACTCAGTCTAATCATGCATCCTACACTGCGCGACTTCGCTGCAGTCACAGCATTATGGGGTGATTTGTTGTGATTTTACAGATTTTCGAAAAATTGTTAAACGAAAACTATGAAAGTTATAAACATACTTCAAACGTTGTTGGAAAGATAAATTTAAGTGGAAAAAGGATTTTCCTACCTGAAATCCATCTGTTGCTGATGGTGTGTGGAAGACTGTGTTGAATTACGTAACCGTAAAGTGTATGTGTTTATTGACATCAAACACTTGATCGCGTATTACAGCCGTCTGAAGCACTTGTAATCCACAGAAATGTAATCCACACACATTTATCGTTTTTCCCCTCCTCACTAAGGTTAGTGAGTATCATTTTTTGTTTTTGGACGATAAATTTTCGAACATTTGTGACCAGACATTGGAAAATGACGGCCGGTCATTTTTGCCCACTCACGAGGTAGCACATTGTAAAGAGCACAGAACTCTGAAAACTTGTCTAGTTTGTGGTCTAAGGGAAGGAACTCTGTAGAGAAATGATTCTAGAATAGGAAAACACAAGTGACATCCCTTTCCAGTGAACGACTTTCGTGTTTTTAGTCGGCACAAAATAGCATAGCGCCAAAATCCAAGCGCAACGATAACGCTACGGACATACACCAGCCGCCCTTTTTCCAGCGCAGTGATGGGTTTGGGTTGAGGTGGCATCACCCACCTCCTTTTTGTGCTGAATAAGCATTTTGGGTCATGGTACAGTATTGTGACAAAATGCAAATTTCTTTATCTAAATTTGTGTTTCTTTAGCAATACATACCATGACCCATCAAAGACCCACCCTCCTCCCCGCTGATGTGTTTTTCTGGCTTGAGAAAGTCAGCTTGACCTGGTCAGTGAGTTGTGCGCACGGGTGGCACGCACTGTGTGCATGCACGGAGGGGCCTTACCAAGGTTGCTATGTGGGTTGTTTTTGTTTGTAAGGTGCGTTTAGGGATCGCTAAATTGAGAATATAGCACTTTGGGTCATGGTACAGTATTGCTAAAGAAACACAAATTTAGATAAAGAAATTTGCATTTGTGTATTGTTTTAAATCGCCATTATCAGTAGAAAACTTTGACTCAAACATGTGAAGTGCTTTGGGTCTTTATCTTTTTTGACATTTTGTTATTTCAGGCTTTCCTGAAGACAGTGTGGAAAACTGTGCCATTGCCAGCGATGGGTGCTATTTGTATATTCTGAACAAAAAGGGACTGGTGAAGATAGGGTCTGGATACGGAGGAACCACCAAGGTAATTATGTTAGGGATGTGTAAGTGAAATGATAGATGATTTGGGGCCCAGGCTAACTACCTAGACAAACAAAGCCAATGTTTTGGAGTGTTATGCCTTCTTTGGAAAAATGTTCTGATAATTATAAAACACACTAAGACTTGAGGACTCTCAACATTTTATTGAATATGTTAAAAGTTTTTTCCCAGCTTGGTGATTAGTGCTTATGAATATGCTTTTTTTTTACAGGGAACTGTTGTCAGTCTCAAGAAAGATTTTCGCCGCAGCAAGAATCCATGGCTGGCTTATGCAGGGGTAAATATGGCTTTTTAAGAAAGATTTATGTTTTTGGGATATTGTTTGATCTACAGGCTGGCTTTCTGAAACAAAGCAAGCGACTGGTTTCATCTAGCAGCTGTTTGTTTTTGATGTTGTTCTTCCAGAATTCTTGTGTTTGTTTCAAAAGATGGCATACAAGCTTTGCATTATTTTGATGCTTAATTTATCACATACAAGGTATCACATACATATCACGTTTCCCAACTTTTTCTTCAGTGAGCTCTGTTCCTTCCCTCCCAAAGCATCTGGACGAAAAATGCTGAGACTAACACATACTTTTAAACATTATTTATATGTTCTGTGCTGCAGGGCAAACTTCTATGCAGGTGTGAGAAGGCAGGAGGGGGCACAGCTCTGTTACAGATAGACACAACAACTTTGGAACCCAGTACGCCCTACAATCTGGATGGTGTGTAGAGCCTCACAGCTTATGATCTTTTAGCAAATATGATTGTTTGTGCTTTTCTAAGATGTTGATGAAATATTTATGCTCCTAAGTGTGTTCAGTATACCAAAGGTGTTACACTACATGTAGATGGTTGTCTTTTTCATTGGGTTATATTGAAAAACTCTAACATGGCAAGGGAATCAACCATCTCCAGAGTAGTTGTGTCCCTTGGGGTCCACAGGATCTGGATGAAATAGGACTTGAGAAGTGTCTGTATGTGTAACTTAGTTATTAGTATTATATACAGCTATATAAAAGAGATGTTGATAAAAAGATTCAATTTTATGCTTTTCTTTATATTTATTTCCCTAATAAACTGTTCATAAGTACATTGCACATACACATTAACTTGAGACTAAAACTGAACTTTCTTGTCACAATACTGTTCCATGACCCAGAGTGCTAAATTCCCAAGTTAGTGATCCCTAACCACACCTTTCAAACAAAACTTTTGTACACAAACCCTGGTAAGGCCCCCTCCATCACCCTGCGCGATCCACTCAGTGGCCACTCACAAAGGACCTAACCTTAGTTCTTTTGTTGTCACCTTATGTTTCTTGTAACAATGCTGTACCATGACCCAAAGTGCTATATTCTCAATTAGCGATCCCTAAACACACCCTCCAAACAAAAATAACCCACCAATACAACCCTGGTAAGCCCCTTCCATGCATCCTTTATGTTTTATTTCAAGTGGCAGACATATATTTCTTTTCATTAAAAGTAAAACTGACACAAGGTAAATTAATCAAACTAGTTTAAGTCCATTTTTGCCAAATGCCAAGTATTTTTGAATTTCATGTTTGCAAAACAAAAGTAACTGATATAGCAACAGAGTGATCAAGAGCAATCAAAGCAATACACAGTAAAACAGTGTCATCAAGTTTATTTCTTATTCCATGAGCACACCAAAAGAGGTTTGCACCTTTATGCACCAAAATAAGATGAAAGCTTACAATACTTGGAGTTGTGACAACACAGTGCATGAGGATTGTGGAGTTGAACAGAATCATAATACAATGCACAAGAACTGTGGAGTCGAACAGACTGACAATTTTGGAAAGAAACTATAGGCTGTAAAACTGCAATATGTGATTCAAATTAGTCCAATGGACAGTCCTAAGGTTTCCTATGGTGAAAATTTTGTTTGTAGCTCATGCCAGGATATTTTCTCAGACCATTGATGTCATTTATGCAAAACAGCCCTGGGTGTTACTTAAAACTAATCCATAAGACAACTAAAACCGGTATAGTGACATGAATGTAACACATAAAAAGTAAATTTATCATTATTTCCATAGTAAATACATTATTTTCGTAGTAAGTGCAGTCGCATCCATGCAAATTTTGTCCTGTGTCCTCAGGTGAGGTAAGTAGCAGTTTTTGTAAAGCATCAGACCTTCTGTCTGTGATGCAAGCAGTATGTCACCACCTTATGAAAACCTTCAGAAATTTAGTTTACTTTGAAGAAACTACTTCCTTATTCTGTCCAAAGCCCACTATCCAAAATCTCCTTGGTGAAACGGGGTGCATTTATATTTATAAACAATCTTCCTCAGTTTTCTGTTCCTTTTAGTAAATTTCCCTTGAAAGTGAAAGACCTCTTCCAAATAATCAATACAAAATGCATTCTTACGTTTGCCAACAGTGCAATTTGTGCCTTCTTTGTTTTACATTTATATAAGGGGCATGCCAGTATATCAGCACTCTCTGGGCCCCTTCTCATATTGGCATAAAAGTTAATGAAGAAGTAGACAGACTAGCTAGACAAGGGATAAGGCCTAACCCTAACAGAAAGCCTATCCAAATAAACACACCTGTTTCAGCAGAAGAAAGGAGAACAGCTAGTAAACCAGCAATCAAACTAAGATTGGAAGAGACCTACAAAAAAGCTAAAGGAACAAGACAGGACATAGAACTACTAACAGTCTAATTGTATTGAAATCTACTAGAACAAACCAGGCAAGAATAACCAGAATGAGATTAAATGGTGAATACCACATGATGTACAAAAATCCACTAAGTTGTAGCTGTGTTGATAGGTTTAACACATCGCACATACTGTTAGAGTGCAACCTAAATAGCAAAGAAAGTGGAAACCTTAAAGAAAAACTCAACAAATATAAACTAGGACTAAATTTGAAATCAGCCCTTAACCCACCTAAAGATCTTTGACAGCACATACTTGAGCTTACAGTCCAGGTTGTAAATAGCCATCCCAAAGCCAGACGCATCTTTTAAAAAAATCTAAAATCAAACCGCCTTTTAAAAAGGGAGGGAAATTTAATCCTAAACAAAAAGTAGAATATAAGATGCAACGTCTAGTACTTAGGGATAGGTCAGTAGAAAGCAGCCAGCATGGACAGCAACAGCAGCAAACCACAGCAGCCAGGACACCATAGAACAACAACAGCCTCCACCACTGCCAGCTCAGCTGCCGCAATCAGACCCCCCCCCAGCCCCCAATCACCACCTTCCCTATGGTGCGAAATCACCGACAGTCTCCCCTTCACACCTCTCACGTAGGACCTGCACAAGACATTCCATGATACCTTTAACTTGGGTGGGGGCAGCTTCTCTAGTATAGATCTTGGGACTGCAACAGTGTAAGCCCAGCATCACTGCCTAGATGTGAGTACTATTTCTACTAGTAATATAATCAGCAATATATGTATATCTTCTGCTAAAATACAACATGGGTCTTTTTGAAAGGAAACAATTGTAGAATGCCAAGCATGGAATGATTTTTCTCTGCATTCTGGTTCACTTCTACTATTATTACAGTTTCCTCTGTAATGACTGTTTAATTTTCTGCATTTAGTGTCTGATGCTGATGCCACTAATGCTGGAAGAAGTTCCTACCCCCGGACGTGTAATTCTTGAGGAGTGGGAACTGACATAAACTTAATATTAGGGACTTTATTAGTGCAGAGGGACACTGCCGGACCTAATGGCGATTTGTGATGAAAAATTGGGGTTTATTGTTTGTGTTGTTGTTTTTGATGCTTTTGAAAACTGCGCATGAGTTAAAACATAACTTGGGAAAACCTGTGTTCCATCTTGAGAGTAGTTCGAGAG
Organism: Lanistes nyassanus; assembly: GCA_004794575.1. Classification (NCBI taxonomy): domain Eukaryota; kingdom Metazoa; phylum Mollusca; class Gastropoda; order Architaenioglossa; family Ampullariidae; genus Lanistes; species Lanistes nyassanus. Next base: position 1,085,303 of record SMGT01001530.1, on the reverse strand, counting down.
GAAAAGCTAACCCTAATTGATAGTAGCCCCAAAGTCAACTTTGGCAGTTGATCTAAAGTACAGATGTTTCCGAGTATTGTTGAGGGTTTTGTGATCCGTCATATGCCTAGGTGGATATATTTTCTGTTCTGCTGGTATGAAGACCAGGATGTGAAAGTTGTAGGGAGAAGTTAGGGAGAGTTAGCAGGGAGAATTAGTGTTGGATGATTGGGTTTTGATCTGGAATAGGATGACTGAATTTTTTTTATTGTTGAGGTAGCTGTGTGAAATCGTGAGGAATTAGTGTGAACAAGATTGAAAGTGAACTTTTCTGGTTGTTGAAACTTGAAGTGAAGTGAAGTGGTTAAAGGCATAAAGCTACGTCTAGTGCTCCTGGGTGATAATAAATAGTGGTGGGTCCTATTTATGTTACCCGGAGTTGAGTTTTGTCTGAGTGACAGGAAAGTGAAAGAACACGAAACACGTGCTCCCACTAGGTCGTCTGACATGGACGGGGGTGGGGGTCGTGACAGTTTCCTTGTTTCTCTGTCTTTATGTAACACTGTTTCGTTAGACAGTTTTTGACTTAGCGATGTATATTTCATCTTAGCTGGCTAGCCTACCTGTGGGGTATACAGATTGCTGGGTTGTTACCGGCGTGTTTAACCTGTACTTATGCTTTGCATTGTTTGTTTTTTGTGGGACTGTGATTCGGTGCTTTCGTCACTCCCCTATTTTTGTGCTAGGTGTTTTGTTTTACTTAGCCATGCTGCGTGCTTACTTCCCAGTACTCACGTTTTGCATTGTTTGTTATTGCGGGACTGCGACTCAGTGCTTTTGTCACTTCCCTGTTTTTGTGCTAGGTGTTTTGTTTCACTTAGCCCCTGCGTCAGATTCTCCCTGCTTCCGGCTTGAACAGGATTACCGCCAGAATCTTCAGACAAGCATCAATCTGACAGTTGTCGCCACTTCCTGTTGCCTCTGTCACTTCTGTCGATGTTGCTTCTTTGCCACCACACACCGTGGCTTACGCTACCATCATCTCAATGCCATTTCTGCTTCTTGACACAGCATCTTTGGCGTCAGTTTCTCCTACTTCCATGCACTCCGCGGTCCTGCTGGTTACTGGCGTGCCCACCCGCCAGGGTGGCAGAGTAGTGCGGTGGCTACTCGAGCGGGACCCTGGGGAGGGATGGCCACTGGTTCCCCTGGTTCCATGTGGCATCCCTATGCTCTCGCGCTGTTGGGGATGGATTCGCTTTGGCCTTCCCCACCCCCAGGGCAAACAGGTGTCTCATGCATCAGTTTGAAACACAACCATACCGTCAAGTCACTGTCAGTTGTACATGCAGGTGACCATGTCTCAGGCGTGTCTGCTGGGATTCTCTCTGAATCTCAGCACGTCACACCTCATGCCGTAATCTGTTTTAACGTTCCTCGACACAGTTGCCTAGACGGTCCTTTTTTGGTTCCAGACACATCAACTGTCTCCAGCAGTTCGTTGGGGCCCTGTTCGTGGGTGGTTTCTTCACTGCATGACAACTGGCATCGTTGCTGGGAATGATGGTGTCGATTGCTCCACTTCCGTGTGCTGTTCCTGCATCCCATCCTGAACCAGCAGGCATGCATTGGTTCCAGCACCAGATGCATTGCCCCCATTCCAGCCATGGACCAACCTGGCATGGCTGTCATCAGGCTTCCCATCATGCTCCCTCTCTCGAGTTGGAGTGCCCACCTTTTGCATCATGTCGCCTCTTGCACTTGGTCAGAAGTGGAGGCGAACTTCCCATCAGCCATTGGGCTTTGCATGCAGTTCCCCTCACTCGGGGATTTTCCCCTGCAGTGTGCTTCCCACAGCACACATGGGCAGTGCACCTCGCCATCCACTTTCAGTCTCAGCTGGGTGGGTGTGCAGGATGGTGGCCTTTGCCAATTTGCCAATATGCTCAATTGTATCGTGTTGTCCCAGGTTCGCGTTCCCCATTGGGTTCCGACCTGGGACCTTTTCTTCTGGTGGCTGTCCACTCTCCTCCCTGAGTTCTGCGTGCAGCTTCCCTCGTGGTCCTGACTTGAAAACGGTTTTTTTTTTCTAGTCATGATTGGCGCCTGGCCGTTGCACCAGCACGGCTCACGCTTTCTGGGGTGGAGACGGACGTCCACCATGAGCGCGATGGCTCTTGGTCTCTGTTTTCCCGGCCAGCTTTCTGGTCACGAATCCGAGCCCTGGTGACCGGTCCCTGACAGTCACTTTCCTGCCCTGGTCCACAATCCTGACTCCGTCAACACCTGACCTAGTCAGTTGGCTGCACCAAGTTTGGGTGCATACAGACGTTGTACGCCTTTGCCGCTCAGAGACACTTTTTCCTCTCCCTGCAGTCTGGCCGACCGCTAGAGATTCTTAGCCTGTGTCTCTCGCTGGGTCTCGCCTTTTTTTGTGCAGACATGCTTTTCACGCTGACTGCAACAGGGGGCAGACAGAACCCTCCCTGCTTTGGCTGCTGCTGGCATGCTTGAGGTTCGGGTGTGGGTTAACTCACTCACTTCGTAAGCGCACACGCTCAGAGAAGTTCTGTGGGTGGCCTACGGGCGCTTACAGGATCATTCTCTCTCCGAGGGTTCTTTCTTGCCACCAGGAGGACAGATTTTTTTGGGGTGGCGGCTGCTGGTTTGGTTCTCCGGCTTGAGAAAGTCAGGGTGACCTGGTCAGTAAGTTTTGCGCACGGGGGGCATGTTGTGTGCGCGTGCGCAGAGGGGCCTTACCAGGGTTGTATTGGTGTTTTTTGGAGGGCGCATTTAGGGATCGCTAATTGACAATATAGCACTTTGGGTCGTGGTAAGTATTGCTAAAGAAATGCAAATTTAGATAAAGAAATTTGCATTTAACTTTTACCCCCCCCCCAATTTTTTTTTTTTTTAAAAAAACACTAACCGTAACCTTTCAGCATTACTTTAGCATCATGGTGAGGAGAAAAATTGGCATTTGTTTCACAGGGCATGGGACTGGACCTTCCATCTTGTTTAGTGATGGAGAGAACATTGGCCAGATAGCTCCTTCCAAAGAGGTAATTTGTGGCTATAAGCAGTTTCTGAGGTCCTCAGTTATTGATTGTAATGCTGTTGAAAGTCACTCGTGGTTTATCACCACAAACTGTTAAAAAAAAACTTTTTTTTTTGATAGATGTTTTGAGAACAAGTCTTATTGACTCCAATACTTATCATGGGTTAGTAGATGTTACCTTGTTGAGGAAACTGAAAGCTTCCTGCTTCGAGCTAATCATATCTAGTTAATTTCACACCATTTTTTTAGCTTTAAAAATAAGACCCACTGCAGGGCACAAACTGTCAGACTGCACTGATATGCAGAAAGTACTTCTGTGAATATTAGAGTGAAATATTAAATGGGAACATAACATGATCTGATTGAAGAAGCACGTCTTAGGCTAGAGAAGGAACATTCAGATTAGACTGGGCTTTAAAATTCTGTACTTTTCAGGGGGTGTCCGTGGTTTAATTAACCACACAGATATAGACTGAGCGGAGTAACTTCTAGCATCTGGAGATCAGTCGTATTATAATTCTTGTTGGAAAACTACGTTGTGAACATCATATTGCTTATGACAGAATTAAAGCATGTGAAAAAAGGATACACACCAAAAATAAAGTTCACAGAAATAGAAGTAGCAAAAGTTGGCACAGCAGAAAATGCATAGAAAGAAGAGAAAAACCATTGCATAATTATCATCATCACCATCATCAACGTCTATTTTACAGAAAACTAGGATCCTTTTTCTCAGTAGCTTATTGTCAGGTGTTCTTAAATTCCTTCCTTTTCAAAAGTGAAATTAAATTTCTGTTTTACATGGTCATGTGTTGTGAATTCAGATGGTGCATGGGAGTGTTCTCAGTTCTCATTTATCCATCTGATGTGCTTATGCACTTCCCTGTCAGCAGGACAGCTTTGTAGTGTGTACCTTCAGCCCACAGACATCAACCATGAAACTGATCAATGAGATCCCTTTAAAACTAACACGCAAGTGTTTGGACATGTTTGGCTCCAGCCCTTTTGACTCCGAAGTTGTACGCAGAACCATAAGTAAGTTGCTGGATTGTATTGCTAGTCATCATATTTTGTCAGACTGGAAAAAAGTTACTGTCCTTTCTTCTGTTATGACTTGTTCTAAATCTGCACTTGTGCGACTCTCAAATTATTTGGAAAAAATATTTTGAGGTCATATTTGGTAAGATTGCCTCTATATAGATTTAGAGAAATGTTGGGTTCCTATTTATAAGATTCTTCTACCAAAATCTTTTATAGCCACTGGCTTTGATGAAGATTCTGCTTGCATCATCTCAGCAAAGGAGTTTTCTCTGATAAGAACAATTGGAGGCAAGGTAGGTGCCATTTATTTCCTCTTACAGATTTCCTTATTTTCTTTCCATATTCATTTGGACAGCATGACACCAGAAAATATTTTTTTAGTCTTGCACTGGCCCATGGGATACACTGACTTAACTGTCCGGCATGCATCAGAGGTCTTATAAGTTTCCTCAACAAAAATATTTTCTCCAGTTTAACAAAAAAAAAAAAACATCACATACTGACGCTGTGTTGAAGAACATGGCATCTATTGATTACTTTTGATAAAATGTTGGCAAATGTGGAAATAGTCTGCATGTATTTGCTACTACAAGTGATTTGAATTCATTTTTCTTTGGTTTTATCCTTGATTTTCTACAATGCTTTTACTTAGGTGCTATTCACGGGCAAATCTTCAGCTGTGGGAATCAAACAAGGTGGTCCAGGTCCAGGGAAGTGGGCGGAGCTGCCCATCACCAAGTCTCCCAAAATTGTCCACATTGCCACAGGACATGAGAGCATGCATGCCTTGCTGGTGGCTGATGATGGAAGCGTTTTCTTTGTGGGAACGGCCAAACGTGGAGAGGATGGAGATTCAGGTTCAGGTACGTGTCCAAAGGCTTGGCAAGAATGAGATAATGTGTTTGATGCCACGCAGCATATACAAAGATATGTATTATTTATTGTATTTATTTGCTGGAGAATGAATCTCTCTTTCTTACAGTACCCTTAGCATGCTGTAATTTCATTAACGTGACCAGTCAATTCCTTCCCAGGTCTCTGTAGACACATTGCGGCAGAGCAAGGTACTTATGTTACCTGTTGATGAAAGTAATGACAGTGGGGCATCACTTTCAGTATTGCTTCCTGTCAGGTGGAAATGTCTGCTTCACTCCATGTGTTTCTTTGTCTGTTTTTGTCAAAATTTACAGAGTTGAGATTTTTTTTCCTGAGAAGTATTTTAGTGATTTAAGCAACTTTAGCAGACAAAAATCTTGTGCAGGAAATTTCTGTAGATTTAGATGACTGAATTGTCTTATAGCATCTTTACATTAAAATATTCTCAGTAAAAACTAGAAACTGGTGTAAGATGACCATGTTCTTGTTTGATTATATTGTGCACCCTGAGGATTCCATGTAATTGTCCTATGTTGTGTTTGTGTCGAATCCCAATTGTTAGTTTACGCTTAGTGAGCGAGCTGACGATAAAAATTAGGGATTCGCTGTATGCACACGTGGTACACCAGGGGCTAGCCGTGTGAAGACTAGGGTCGTTTAAAAGAAAGGGATGGCCGATCTTTTTAGATCTGCCACGTTCCTTACTTTCGACTCTCTCTTTGCTACGTGTATGGGTACGGTAGGCTCCCCTGATTGCATACGTCAGCATACGGTTGTGTCTAGCGCTGCCAGTACTTTGTTGGGGTTGTCATTTGACCATGATGGTAAATTATAAAGAACGAAATGAGAATTCTGAGGAAGAGGTTTAAACTTAAGTTCCTCTAAAGTACCTACTGGATACTGAAGCTTGTAGGGTAAAGTGCATAAAAATCATTTCCAATGAGGTAAGCAAATAAGAATGTTTCAGTTTGTTTTTCAATGAAGAGCTGTTGATGCCAGGGACAGAAAGTGAAATTGAGAAACTGAAATACAGGCAACTTGAAGCAGAAACTCCTGATGTCTTTAAAAGCCACATGTTTCTATCTTTGAAATAAAAATCTATTATTTCTTAATAAAATCTTAGAAGATTTTTTTAAAATCAGCCTTTTAAATAAAACTGGCTGGCCGATATTTATTAAGTTATGTGCTTTACCATTGTCCATGAAAACAGTTACCAGTTAAAAGTACCAAACCATCCTCTCCCAATTTATGTGGTGTTTTTCTAATTCATTATAATTCTGCCACCCCAAAATGCTCGAATGTTATCCATTTTCTTTGCATGAAAAATGATCGCATACATTTAATTTTATTGCAGAGGTAAAGATTTGGGAATGAGTTGTTCCCCCGGAGTATTAAATAGCTGGGGTTACAAGCCTAAGAAAAAATTCACCATGTTTAGGGTTTTGTTTACTTAAGAAAAAAGACTTGGGGTGGGAGGTACATTGAAACCTGTCTGTATCGGACACCCTTAAGATGGCCTTATCTCAGAGGGAGGGCTTTGGCTGCAGGAATAAACTTGAACATCTTCACATTTATTGTTTCATACAAGGTCTTTTTTCTTTTCACAGTCTTCTTTGTTGATTGGCTGCCACTGTCTCAGTTTCAGATTATGGTTTCGTATTTAGTTTTCAAATGTGCAGTCCGAGTCTTTCCATGCCAAGATCAATAGTAATTGGCATGTTGTCGACATGAAACACCACTTTTGAGTTTTTGAATACATGGACTCAATCTTCTAGAGTAAAATCCTTTCTTTTCTGTGATGAAGAGTGGAGATCACTGCCTCACATTACAACTACAAGCACAAGTAGAAGAAAAGGGTCTTCACACCCTGCTATAGGGATATCGAGAAATCTCATCTTGCATGCTTGTGATGTGACCAGGGAAACAAAATTGCTATGCACCAGACAATATTTGTTTGCAATAAAACTTGCCGCAGATGAAGTGCATCCACTATTGACAGGTAGAAATTGCAATTGTGACCAGAAATTGTTGTTGCATTAGACTGTGTGACCACCTATTTAAGGTGGGTTTGTGTTGAAAATCAATCAGTGAGGTGGGCACTGGTTAAAGGGGCTTATGCTGACAGATTTCACTGTACATACATTTGTACAACTATGTATGTGTGTGGTTGTATGTGTTTGTGACCTTTCTATCCATGGCCACTCTTGGTGCTTGGAGCGATCTTTAAGATCTGTTAAGTGCATATCTTCAATTTTGCAAACATCTGGTTTTGAAGCCAAAGTACGCCGCCAACCCAAGCCAGTCAAACCAAAGAAGATGATCCGTCTGGAGAACAAGTTTGTGGTGTATGCTGGATGCAACAGTGGCACCAGTGCTGTCGTTACCAAAAATGGCGAGGTCTACATGTTTGGCAAAGACACATCCCACTGTGATCACGCCAGTGGTGAGTACACAGATTCTGTGCACTAATACCAGCATCAGTCAGGAGGACAGAATTAGTTTTGGGTCAAAGATGTGACTCTACTAATAAGTATACATGCTGGCTTTTATAAGAGGGACTTTGTATTTTTCATATCAGAAGGTTAAAAAAATGTGTGCTTTCATCTCCTGGCAGGTCATGTCACCGACCTGAAGGATGTTTCCGTTGCCTGCATTGCCCTTGGTAAAGCACATGCTGTGGCTTTGACCTCCAAAGGTCAGGTCTTCACCTTTGGCATTAACAACAAGGGTCAGTGTGGACGAGACTTTACACATGCAGGCAGCAGAGAAGGTGAGTGTTGTAGACAGCGCTTTGTTTTTGCTGATCGTGAACATTAACAGACTTTATGATGATTTTGACATGACGACAACATTCATTCATCACCAAGTTGAGCAAACAGTCCTGATCTTGTTATTTTGTCTTAAACTGTTAGAATGGGAGACAGGAGGAGTAGGGTACAATATCATGATCCACCTACTGCTGTTAAGATCTGAGGGGTTTTCCTGTTGAAATACGAACCTCCTAAAGCTGAAACTGCGAAATGCCAAGTACAGATTAATAGCTTGGAGTAGAGTAAGCCATTGGGAAGTATGATTGGTGTGCCAGGATGCATTCTGCTCATTGCACATTGAAAATTTCCTGCTCAAGTCTTGTAAGGAACTGGCAGTTCCGAGTAAATATATAGAAATACTTTGTACCAGACATTATTCAACCATTCTTTAGCAGTTGTCTTCAATTTCTTTATGACCAGCCAACAATGTCACAATGACAGAGGAGGAGGAGGAGAATGAAGGCGAGGACAGCATGTGCCCACCAGGTGATAAAATCTTTCTCTGTATCGCATTTCCTATGGAAAGTCTCAGAATCGGGTGTTTGATATTACCAGATTTTTGTTCTTTCTTTACCTACCAAAAGAAAGGAATAAGTTGGAGACTTAGAGAGTTTGTTTCCAAACAAAGCTTGGCTACTCTTGCTGATAACATTTTGCATAGTGCTGCAGCATTTTCTGATCCCACAAGAACCTAACATGCCATTTCGTCTAATTCATGTCTGTATGTCAACAGGAAAACACAAGTGGCATCATAACAAGTGCATGATCTGCACAGTGTGTCGAGAATGCACTGGGTATGGAGTGAGCTGCATCAATAGTGGTCGTGCTGATCGCAACCCTGGCATGTGAGTAGTAATACGTACCTTCCTCATTGTTCATAAGCCATGTCAATTTGCACAGCCACTTGTTTGCTGTCAAACTTTATTTTTTTGTAGAGGTGATGGTGGTGAAAATAGTTAATTTTACTCTTGCATCTTTCTGAATAGGGGTTAATTAGGTACGTGACAAAAAAAATTCAAAATTTTTTTTTCAAAAGTAATATAAATCACTATAAAGAGCTTAAAATACAAGCAAAATGACATAAAATTTATTAAAATAGGCCAAAAATTAAGGGAGTTATGAATTTTTCTTTGATTTAATTTTGTGACTTTTTTTTACATGAGGATCTTAAGGGAAATTGTCCAGCAAACTGAGTTTGTGAGCGTTAAACGTTCATAACTTCCACAGATCTTCACCAATATTTAAAAATAAGATGTCAGTGGAAAGCTTAAGCTCTCAGCAATACAATGGAACTAATACTAACTGATTTTAATGATTTATTGTTTTTAATAACTAAATTTACACACTTAAGTGTCCATGAAAAATAAGATAAATTGTACACAGAGTACTAGAAGACTAAATATTTAAAAGAGTTTGCCGCAGTCAGATTTTCAACTAGGTCTTCTTCAGTTAGACATGCTGGGATTTGCTTAACACTTACAAAATCATTTTTCAAAGTGCAGACAGGACTGTTGAAGAAATTGAATTTAAAAAAAAGGCAGAATTAGGAACCACATAAAATTAAGAAGATGCAATCAAAAATGCTTAATTAGCTAAGTTATTCAATAGTTTATATTCTGGTTACTTAGCTTCTGTTTCGCAAGGCTGTTTTGGAGGGCATCTTTTTTGGCCTGCTCCAAGTGGGCTTACAAACAAGCATCACTGGAAAGAGACGTTTTAACGATAAGAACAATTATTGATCATCATCCTTTGGGGGTTTTTTTTTTAAGTAAATATTTCACATATAATTAAAATCACTGATATACTAAAGCACTTTGAGAAAAAACTTGGCTTCAAATTCTCACACGAGTTTCCCATGCTGCACACCCCCTCTGACCTAGATTTCAAGTACCTATAGCGCTGTTAATTTAATGAACCTTGTCATCTTGCTGGAGGCCTGCCTAGGTTGATACTGGCATATACATGTATGTGGTGGAGACTTGAGCCCTGGTTCTGTGCAGTCAGAGGATTCAAGTGTACACACTGGCTTTTGACTAACTGGGTGTGACTCAGGCTGTGTTTTTGCAGGCCCTGTGGCTGTGGTGCTGGGGATGCGGGCTGCAGTGAGTGTGGTGCCTGCCGTGTATGCACAGGCGAGAGGCTTGGTGTCGATGACCTGGATGAGCGAGGGCTCCTGGAGATCATCAAGAGCAAGAATGACATGGACATGCTTCTAGGTGGGTATAAGGTCTTTTTAAAAAAATCTTTTAAAATGTTTTTGTAAAGCACTGTTCTTCTAGTGTAGCTGTCAAGAATGGTGTTGAGCTGTTGCATTACTTATTTTGGAGAAGTTCATGTTGTTGAATGACCAGAGGAAATCATTTATAAGAAACATTTCTCTCCTGTCTTCTCCTGGCCTTGAAGTCTCCTGTATCAGTATCATTGTAACCACGGTCACATTATTGTGACAGTGAAGTAGGAAAATGAAGCCTTCGTGCGAGGCTCTCCCTTCTCCCAACACTGTCTCAAAGGTTATGAGCAGTAGCAGAAAAGCTAGAGGTACGTCAAGCTCTCAGAGAAAGACACCATGTCCATCAGCACAGTGGGGTCCCCTTACAGTGTACGAAACTCCCATTCACGAAATCACACAAGTTTAGATATTTTATTAACAATTATGGTGTTAACCCTCTACAATGATATCACTGAATTCAGATCTGTCGATACTTTATTAATAAGCAGATTTTGCATTTACAATTAAACTTTGAAACTATTGCCAAAAAATTAAAATCATCGGTAAAAGTTGGAGAACATGATATAGTGTCAAGAATGAACCCAAGTCAGGCTAGAAGATGGTACATTGGTGTGTTGTATAGAAGCTGCAGTAACATTAAAAGCTTAAAAGGTGGCACTTCATCAGTGTCCACCTATTCCACATTTCTCACACCAAACCAGTGATGCAATGTTTGTGACGACTTTATAATCGGAGTATAATCTTGAAAAGCTCAGTGTTCTCTATATATGCATGCATACAATGTGTACCCCAAGTACCTGCATCATGGCAAAATCTTCCAGGAACAGGATGACGCATGAATAATAAGGACTGCGATCTTAGCCAGCATGGAACCAGTTTGTGCGATGTGTGAACTAGAACATGTTCAGAGCGTCTTAGTGAACTGGTTCAGAGCGTCTTACTGAGGAGGACAACCATCGAGTCCTTCCTTGTCTCACTCATGCATATTTACAAATATTCTGCTCTTTGGAAGTTTTGTGCAGCTTGCATGCACATCTGTTGTGGATTTATATTTTAAAACGCTGCACTTTGGTCTAGCCTAAACAGTGGTATGTGTTGCTTGCAGCTTCTCGATAATACATCACTTGTGCTTGTATGGTCCCTGCTAAAGATTTTGGCAGTCCGCAGCATGGGAACTGTCCGAAAGCCTCACTGTAAGTGTCCTCACAGCACAGTGGGCCCCCTTGTGAAGTGTCCTCACAATACTATGGTCCCCTCTCTGCAAGTTATTTCAAGAAGGTGGGTGGTACCATAGCTAAAGGAAACATGCCCATATGTGGTAGGGAATTACAAGATGGAAATTTACTCGAAGAAAATCATTTCTTTGCTTTGTTTGTAGGCTCTGGGCGTGGGAAGATGTCAGAAATAGCTGTTCGCAAAGTAGGCCAGCTCAGGCTGAAGCATGCACAGAACCTGGTGAAGGAGAAACGGCAGAGAGGTAAGGACAGAAAATATAATAATAATAATAATAATAAATGTGGATTTTTAACACGCGAGAACACATTTCATGCACACTTCGCACGGACGAGGCACACAGACACTCTAGTGAAAACAACGAGCACACACACACACAGAGAGGGAGAGATGAACGCAACACTGACCAACAGGTTGGGATACAGATCGTCCGTCATTCACAGATGGGTGGAAAAGTATCATAAGAGAGGATGAACAGAGAAAGTTGTAAGTTAATGCAGACAGGCAGTCGCAACGTCAGTCAAGATATTTGCGGAAAAGATAAGTTTTAAAGTTTCGTTTGAAAGTCTGTAGTGATGGGGAGTGGCGAATGTTGTGGGGAAGTGCGTTCCATTGGGTGGATGCCGAGAAGGTGAACATGCGCTGTCCGTATGATTTTGTCCTGCTGCGGGGTACTGAGAGAATGCGATCGTCTGAAGAGGAGCGGAGCTGTCTCGCTGGAGTGTAGACTGTAAGAAGTTCTGAAAAGTTCCGAAAATATGATGAGAGAATCCATGGGTGAAACTCTTCTTTTGGGGCAGCAGAAATCTTTCTGTTGGAAATCTTGCCAAATGTTGTCCTCCCCTCCCCCTCCCTTTTTTAAGCTTTCAGTGGGTAACTGACAGATTGTGTACTGTCAGTGTTACAGCTACCATGGAGAACAGGTGGGAGGGTGTTGGGAGGGAGGAACTGTTTAATGTTGTCAAGAACAAAGACTATATCAGTGCAGGAGGGGGGAGGGAGGAAGAAGGTGTTGGACGAGGGGAAAGCAGGAGGAAACCGCAGCACAGAGAGACCCCCCCCACCCACCCACCCAGTAACTGTCCCCACGACCAGATGCCACATGCTGAGAATGTGTGCTATGCATGGGTTCCAACCCACTGCCCTCCGTATCAGTGGCAACCATGCCTTACCCCTGTGTATGGGCTGGTGCTGGTGCTGGTGTGGGTGGGTGTGGGGTCTCACTGGACAGTACGTGGAAGAAAAGGTTTTGTGCTTTGAGTGTAGATAAAAAATTTGTTGTTTAAGCTGCTACGGTGCGAGTTGGTGGGTTGCGCATCTGGTGGCCAAGGACAGGTTTGCCTACACCTTCGCTCCAAATTTTCTATCCTTTTGGAGTTTTCAGTTGCTTCTTGCTCATCTGAAATTTTTGAGGCTATTCACATCTTGGCATCACTGCACTTCTTGAAGAAGAAATACTGCATACAAAGAAACCAGATTTGTTTTTAAAGTTTGAGACCATGGGAGTGTTTTCCAACAGGCATTCTTAAAATTCCTTCAGCTCACTGCTGGACGTTTTCTTCTTTTCCATCATCTAGAGGGTGCAGGGGAGGCTGAGGCAGACTACACAAAGCTGGTGTCTCTGCCACCTGCTGAGGTGGTTGTTGGACCTGGAGACATCCCTGTGACACAGATTGCCTGTGGTGTACACCATTCAGTTGTCCTCCTGCAGAATGGGGATGTTTACACGTTTGGCAGCAACAGTTACGGGCAGCTTGGCTTAGGCGACACCAGTGCAAGGTGAAACATAATTTGGTTTTTATTTGAATGAAGTTAGAGAACCAAATATATTTTGCTAGAATAGAAATAAAAACCTTTTGACTGAGTAGAGATTTCAGAGAATCCTGTCTTCATGCCAGGAAAATCTGGAAGCATAGACTGCCAAGTTGTTTTTGTCATGCAATGTTCTCTCCTTGTAGGGGGGTTCCCACCAAGGTTCCTTTGCCACTGGCAGCAGTGCAGATTGCTGCAGGAAGCCATCACACAGTCATTCTGTTGACCAGTGGTCAAGTCTACACATGCGGGGACTATCAGGTGAAACTTTAAAATTTCACTTTCGGGCGTGGTTCATGAAGACATTCTTGTACTTATGGTATAAGCTACAGAAAGAGCTGGCGAGTCAGTACTGTCATAGCTTTGTGATAGCCTGCTTCTTTCCATTTTCTCACATCAGAGTTTACTTTTGCAGTGTCTATGAATGTGCTGGAAAATTGCATAAGTATTTGATGCACTGCACAATAGGCAGGTTGCTAGTATGTGGTTTTAGCCAAAAGAGACAGTTGGTACCAAGCTGATTCCTTATCAAAGACAACTGGCATCAGCATTGCTTACTGTCAGAGACACCGTACCACAGAAGCAAATTATTAGATGCAACTGGGAAGAAGTTTTTTTAATGTCACATACTGTTACCCTGACTCAAAGTGCTTTAACACAACAGAATTGTGCGTTCTACAATGTGCTTTGTTGCTGAAATCGCAGCGGCTGGGACGATTTTTACTGATTTTTGAAAAATTGTAAAAAAAATACTATTAAAGTTAAGAGTATCATTTAAACGTTGTTAGAAAGATAAATTTAAGTAAAATAAGATTTTTCCTACCCGAAATCCGTCCGTTTGTGGAAGACCGTGTTGAATTACGTAACCAAAATGATGTAAACACAGTCTTGAAACAGTTCCACTCAGTGGACCACTGACACGAAACACTCGCGTATTACAGCCGTTTGCAGCACTTGTAATCCATAATACGTTGTGGAAATTATCCATAAATGCCAGGAGTTTATCCAGGATGCAAGGCATCAACAAGCACACAAAGAAACAGTTGTAATCCAGTGCTTGTGTGGCGGAGAAATGCCAAAGTCTACTATGGGGGCCGGCCTTTGTCTCACGACTGAACAGTTGGTGCCAAACTGGCGGTACAGATTTGAAAATGTGATCTACTTCATGGTCTAAGGGAGGAAACTAGATAGAAAAATGATTGGACTATTGGAAACGCCAGTTACTTCCCTTGTCCGCAAATCTCTTTTGATGTAAAAATTCATTAAAAAAATAAAATCATGTGAACCCCCTGACCGTTATGCTTTAGCACATTTCTAACGGAGCATTCTGCCCACCCCGATTCCAGGGTGTTAATTCCTGTAAAGCAATGCGATCTCAAAACAAAAACACACACCCATCCCTGATGAGACACCCCGCTTCCCCTTTGTATACGCCCAACCCATGACTGTCATGTTCCGGCATGGGACCTGTTATTTCATGCCTCTCCTGATGAGCATTTTTGTGAGTCTTCCTGAGAGGATTTGACGTTGAGGATGGCTTTTCTGGCTTTATTGGCTTCCGGCAGATGCACCAGTGAGGGGCATGCATTGTCGGGCCTGGATACTGATGTCCAGAGGGAACATGATGGGAATATGAACATGATGAGAGTCTCATTCCAGTGCCTTCCTGCCTGATTTTCTTGCCAAAAAACAGCATCCCAGGGACCCTTGGTTTAGAGTCTGGATGTAACCTCTTACCTCATTACTTACTCCCACATCTTCTGACCATCTCATCTGTCTGATAGGTGTGCTTGAGGTGTGGTAGGAGTGTCGCTTATAGAAAATAAAGCAATTTGAGTCAAGGTAACAGTATTTTGAGTCAGGATAAGTACATTAACAACAAATTTAGAGCCATGTTTGGCTTTTATGACTATTTATAAAGATATCTCATAAAGTAGAAGTCATGGGTACAGGTTTAGATGATGGAACCTAATAGTAGAATTCACATGTATCAGTTCAGATAATGACATCAAACATTAGAATCCATATGTATAATTTCAGATGATGACACCAGTTTGTAGAATCTATGTGTATAGAATTAGATGATGAAATCAAACAGTAGAAACTATGTGGATGGATGAAGGTGATGGTTCATCAACTGCCACCTGCATGTTGGTATTTGCACAGAAAGGAGCACTTGGTCGTGTTGGCCCAGAGGATACTGTGGTCAAGAGCAAGAAGGGGGCCTGGAACTGTGTGCCTGGTGCTGTGCCTGGAGTTGGTCAGTATCATGTCCGCCTTATGTTTGTTTGGGCAAAGTAATTTTCTAAGGCAGATATAACAAAATGAGAGCTGGCACATGTGAAACCAGCATTGTTTGTTTAGTTATTAAAACTGTGGGTGACTCATGGACCGTAGGGTGGCCTAGTCAGGATACATATACTGGGGGTTAACCAATCTTCCCGCAGGCTTGCAGAGCCCAGGTGCCAGTGATGACAGTCCCATTAGGTAGACAGCATGATGTCAGCTAAGCAGGGCTGTGTCACCAAACAAACGGTCCATGAACTTGGAAACTCAGGAAACTTGACGTGTTGCTATGTAATGTTCAGGTGCCAGGTTTGGACGCAGAGCCACTTGGATTGGGGCTAGTTCCGACCAGACCTTCATGAGGATTGACGAGTCCCTCATCAATGCGCTAACCCTTCAGCGATCAAACATCTTTGCCAGTCAGAACTGTATTGGTACGCTTACTATGGTTTTCTTATTCCTTTTAACTCAAAAGATCAATTTTTTACATCAAAATAATTATAGACTTTTACTGAAAAACTTTTAAATAGTGCTTACTATTTGGTGTTTGGTGTAGTCACTCTATGTACTGTGCCCGCCTATGTGATTTTGTCGCATGTTGTGAGTTAATGTTCTCTTGTTTTAATGACAACAAACAGTAATTGGCTTAGTTGAATCGCATAGGATCTTTGAGAAGGTAAGACAGATTCCACCCAGACAGGATCTGTTAAAATAGTCACCAAATAGACAAAGAATTCTGGAGATCCTGCATTCTTCCTTTCATTCCAGTGAACCCATGTCCTTTGTCCGTCAGATATTGTCAAGATTCTGATCATCTTAACAATTTATTACATAGAATGCTGTTAAGTAAAACAAGAATTGTAGTGCTCCCCCAAATTCATTTTTATTGTTATAATGTGTTTGGTGTGAATCCAGGTTTGATCCCACGTGGTGAAGACAATGCTGGCATCATGAAATGCCTTATGATCAGCAAGACCGATGGCAGCTGCAAAAGGTTAGCTGCTTGTTTCTTGTCACAATGCTGTACCCTTATCCAGAGTGCTAAATTCTCAAGTTAGCGATCCCTTACCATGACCTACAAACAAAATTTTGTAAATCTGTGTATGTAGCAGTTGTGATGGCCAAGCAGAATGCCTTTCTGGCTACTGCCCCTGATTTGCTGCGGCAGATGCCCAACAACTTGCTGGTGGGGCCTCTTTGTTTGGACCGTATGTTTTTATTTCTATCTACCTTTCTGTGGCTGTTGTGTGAGTGCATCGGGCTGCAATCTTCACCACTCTGCAGCAGCTTGCCATGTCACTTGTGGCATTGCCTTAACCTAGGCCCATTCACCCCTTTTTGTGCTCGTTTGGGACCTTTTCTTGGTCCTCACCACTCTCTTGGAGTCACCGCTTGAACCTACGGGTTATACCTTCATAACAGACTTAATGTTGAAAACTGTTTTTCTCGTCATTCTCGCTTCTGGCCACAGAGCCAGTGAACTGTATGCTTTTTTGAGCCTGGCTTCTAACATACGACGAGAACTCGACAGTGCTTATTCTTCCTGAGTTTTTGACCAAGAATTAACAGTTGAGGGATCTGTCCCCATGCATCTTGCTGGTTACTTTTTCCATGGTTCTGGCTCTGTCTGATCCCGACTGGTTGAATTGTCAGGTTCGTGCATTCCATGAGTCCAGGTGCCACACTCACCCATTACTTGGCCTAACTCAGAGAAGACTGTTCTTTCTTCTGCATGGTGGCAGGACTCAAGAAATCTTGAAAGCTAGCATTTCTGACATTACTGCTGTTATCCGGTGGGCTTTCGCAAGTCGGCTTGAGTTGCCAGTAGTGTGCATGGAGTCACGCATGGGTGCCCATATGTGGAGGGGCCTTACCAGGGTTATGTTACAAAATTTTGTTTGTAGAGTGTGGTTAGGGATCGCTAACTTGAGAATTTATCACTGTGGGTTAGGGTAAGTATTGTTAAAGAAACACAAATTTAGCTAAGAAATTTGGATATTGCCGTACCACATGTGCTGACATTATTTTATTGGATTTACACTGCACATCCAGATTGGTGTCATTCTTCAACGGTGTTGGCTCCCTACTCCCTCCTTCCACAAAAAAGCTAGCAATTCAAGATCTGATTAGCAGTTTAGCAGATGAAAGGATATACAGTAGTCCCTCCCCATTACAAACCCCCACCCCCCAAATGCAGCAAAAAAAAGAGTCTTAACTGGTATGCACTATGACCATGTCAGCACTTGTTATTGTAAACTTGTACATGCATGCACATACCTGTATTTTGTTCCCTGTATTTTTATACCGTAAAGTGCAGAAATTTATTAAAAATTAAAATTATAAAGTTAAAACTACAGTACATGCAGTTTTAGTAACTTTAGACATCGATGATGGAGTACAGTTTTCACACTTTAGAAAGTTTCCTGTGCCCATTTTCACTTTTCTCCCACCTATCCACGATCAACTTCTCATGAGTAATTGTTTGAATTTGCGTTTTTCCAACATTCAGTGATATTGCAGTGCTGATTGCCGTTTCTTCACAGTCGTAATAGCCGTCTCCGATGCCAGTCGTTAGACAGAACTGGGGATAAACTGTTATACAGATGTCTTTTATATAGCAAATACTGTCGGTCACAGATTTTTCGGTTGCGTCAAGGAGAAGGTCATACTACAGGGGGTCGTACTAGGGAGGGACTACCGAGTTACTGCACTTACAAGCCACCAGTTCAGTCTTTCCTCCAATCCTGCTCATAAAAGCCGGACATTAATGAATGGCAGTGTTAGGCCAAAGAGCTGAAGCAGCAACATTTTCGTGGTCAGTTTCAGTGGCGAAGACCAGGTCGACCTCAGTGACCAGGTGGTGTGCCTTGATCCAGTCTATGAAGTCCTCTGGGGGTGAGTTTCTCGTATGGAGTTGTTGTCGTTGTGGTAGCTGCTGCTGCTGCTGTTGTTACAAGTGTGCCTGCTGTCCAAAACTAACATCATGTGACAGTGTACATGCACAGTTTGTTTGCCTGCTTTGCCAGATACTGCCCCCAGACACAAGAGATGCGCAGCTACAATGTGCTTGTGCCAGAAGCCCGCCATCTGCCCAGCATCCAGCCTGGGTACCCTAACATCCTCAGCCCTGAAATGGCTGTGCCTACGCGCATAGGATGTACAACAACCAGGTCTCACTGTGCCCTTCACATGCTAGGTACTGTAAAAACTTCATCTTTGTCTTGAAGCAGTCTCTTGGCTTCCATTTATGTGCTTACATGATAGGTAAAAGGGTTGAACATTACTCTTGAAATACAAAATGGTCTCATTTGGGGTGGTGGTGGGGGGTGGCTTGGTAAGTCTTTTGTTTTAGAAATATGGGTGTTAAGGGTTTTAAGGATATATTTGTTGCAAACTATTATAAAGGGATTTTGAAACCTTGATAAATACAGGGTGTGTAAATGCTGAGCTTTCAATCTACAACCACAGATTTAGAGTCACAACAGACTACTGTTTAGCACTAAGGATCAGAAATGCTTTCGTTTTCTGAAATTTTCCTAGCCATCTGGAATCTGCTGTGTAAGGTTAGCCATAAAGGTCACAGAACATGTAAATTACAGAGGTTGATGGTCCTTATTTTCAGGATGCCTAGACACACTGACAATTGGGAGGCAGTTAAAACTTGAGGTAATGGAAGAAGCAATGGAGAGAGCAGCGCAATCAAAAGTTTACACCAAAGAAGACTACTCAATCGTCAACAGGTTTGAAAGTGAGTTCGAAAGAATTCTCCTTGAAATAGAGATTAGTGGTACAGAATAAAAACTATAGCTGACAAAGGGGTGGGTTGTGGCTTACCTTGGGAAGAGTGTGCGTCAGTGTGGAGCTTATTTCCAGAAATTGGAATTCTCATGAGAATGTTGATCTGTATTGTTGGAGTTGGAGGCCAGGGTAATGAGAGCATTTCTGTGCAGGCCATGGAGGGGGCTGGGGCTACTCTGGCCATTCAGTGGAGGCCATTCGTTTCATGTGTGATACCGACATCCTCCTTGGGGGGTTCGGGCTGTTTGGTGGTCGTGGGGAGTACTTTGGCCGAATCAAGGTGAGTGCACAAGTGTGTCATTGCTGCTTTGTCAAAAAAAAAAAAAATTATAGAAACAGGTGTCTTGAGAACATTGAAGAAATGTAAAAGTTTGGAAAGCAGGCTTATGTGCAGCAACCATCAGATAGAAAATGGTGAACATAGACATACCTTTCATATGTTGCTTAATGTTTGTCTTTTGTCTTTCAGCTGTTCGAACTTGGGGTTGATGGTGGAGAGAATGAAGGTGATGGTGAACTCTTGGCAGAGACAGATGAGATTCCTTTTGAGTGTGGAGCCAGGTCTGTTTTCTGTCTGAGAGAGAGAAAGAGAATTTTGTGAAGATGATCACTGATTACAGCTCACAAACGCACATTGATAAAGCTGTCACAAGCTGTAAAGCACGGTACATCTAGGCATTGCTGTTTTACAACTGGGAAGCGGAAGTTAAAAGCAGACCAAGCTTGAAGCAGCTCGGTCTGTGTGGTCTTTGTGTTGATGAAAATCAGCAGGACTTGGAGCCATGGCAATCAGGAGACATAAAAGATATTAGGAGTGTTTGAGTGCATGTACATCATTTATTAGTAATCATTCATTGGCTTTGCTTGTCTGGCGAAACTGTTTAACTTACCTAGCTAAACTGATGACTTTTCTGCCTAAACTGTGTGAGTTTTTGGCAAAACTGTTTGACTTGTTCACCTGTTGTGTTTGACTTGTTCACCTGAACTGTTTGTCTGCCTGAGTTTGACTTGTCTGCCTTTAATGTGTGGCAGAGAGAAGTTTTGCATGCTCTTTGATGAGCCTGTGCCGTTGATGGCAAACTGCTGGTATGTTGCCTGGGCTCGCATTGCTGGACCATCCAGTGACTGTGGATCAAGCGGACAGCCTTCAGTCATTACAGAAGACCAGTAAGTTGACCTTATCTGCCTGCGTGCCCATGGAGCATTTGTTGTGGGTGTTTGAGAACCAGGTTCTACACCCATTTACAGGCTCAGACCGTTAGCAGTCGGCATGCTAGAAGACTGTTACCTTCCTGTTTGTGAGTCTTCTTTGTTGAAAAGTAGATATTTGGCATCTGTTTTCCAAAAGTCAAAGCAGAGCAGCTTTTGTTCTCGATGCTTGTTAGCTCTACGTTGACAAGGAAAATAGGATGTGACAAGGTTAGCAAATTGTCGTGAGCTTGCTGTAGACTGACATCAGCATGATAGCTGAGTGCATAATTCACAGCTGAAATGTTTGCAGCAGCCAGCTAAGCACAGAAGGAACAGGCATTGGCTGCTGCATCTCAAAGTTCTTGTTAAAATGTTGCACACACTCTCTCCAGCTTGCTGTCATACTGGCTCTGAACATTGTCTTCATCCATGTGTTGCTCTACTTACGTGGTCTAAGCTTTTTTAAGGGAAAAAACTTTAGTCATTCTGAATTGTCCACCAAAAAAGTTTTGTGTGGTTCATAGGGTGGTGTTCAAGTTCAAGAGTTCCAAGAAGTCTAATAATGGAACAGACGTCAATGCCGGGCAGATCCCACAACTACTGTACAGGTGGGTGGCTCAGTAAGGTACAGTCAATTTGAAATTTTTGCTGGCTGTCTCTGTTGAAAGACTGATGACATTTATACTGTGATTTGCTGCAGACTACCCTCAAGAGATAGTCCAAGTGTCGTGCGCAGGAACGAACATGTGGATCCAGCACATATTCTCAGCCAGGAGTTTTCTCACACGGTTTCTGAGGTCAGTCTTGCTCTCTTGCTAAGTGCTGTTGTTTTGCACACATGCAGACATGTCAGGCTTTAAATATGTTGTCTGAGATGGCTTCTGTCATCAAGAGTAACCAGTGCTTGTCACAGAGACAGAGTTTTCTCACGCTGTTTCTGAGGTCAGTCAGACCTCATCTCCCTTCATAACCTTCCACAGCATATTTCATCTTTCCTCCTTAAGCCAGCGCTTGATTGTTGGATGCTATTCAATGCTCTTGCACTCCATTCGTGCACTGCATCAGCTTTTAAAGGTCGTTTCTGGCACCTCCATGGCATGACAGCGGCAAGCAAAACCAAGACTCCAGCTATCAACTCTTCATCCCTTGAATCGATTTCAATTTTATAATTAAGCACTGTCCTTGACTTTACTGACCTACAGCATCCAGTGCTTTGTAATAATCTTCACCATGTCCCACAACATTGCTGTTTATGGACCATGTTTTCAGCAATGCTTTGAGGCACTGCTGCAGCTGCTGCGCTGGAGCTGGACGGCTTTGTACCATGCCATGGAGGAGGTGGAGGGGGCCAAGGGGGACAGTTACCAGGCAGCGCTGTCCGACATGAGTCGTCTGGTCTACATCTCACGAGCATGTCTTCGCCTGCTCACCATTTATGTCAACGAGATTTATCCTGATGGAGGTGATGAAAATGTTGTTGAAGACTTAGTGGATGATGTTTTCACACATATGTCTGTTACGTTCAGATATCTGAAAGGATGCAGGTATGATCTAATCAGTGTGTCTGAAGTAGAGACTTTAAACTTAAAGTCAGAAACACATGGGGTCGTGGACTCTAGTTCATTTGTGAATGAACCCTCAGTTTCCAAGCAGTGGTATTCCTACCACATTGGCAAATTGCTTGTTTTGGTCCATCTACCACTACTACATAAAAGTGATTGTCATCTGCAGAGAGTTTTAACACTGTTGCATCAGTAGGAAGAGATTGAATATGATACATGATCCCCAGGGTAAAAAGGTCCCGTTTTGGAAGACCTATTTTCTGATTTTGATTCTTTGTGGATGTGCCTGTTCTAGGGGGCATAGTATAAAAAATTCACTATTGCCTGCCAATAAGAATTGAAATAAAGCACCATCATGTTCTTAAAACAATGAAATACAGGAACAATATGCAGTAATTTAGGGAGAGAATGAGTTTGACAACAATCTGGGAGAAAAAACAACAAAAAGCAGGAATAGGAGAGGAATAGGAATATTTAAGTTGACAATTTTATAATTGAGAACTGTCTGTAGTTAGGACAGTGTGCTTACAAGGGTGGGTGGGGGTGGGTATTTGTTGCTTAAGGTCCAGCCATAAACTATGTGCATATCAGGACGGTGTTGCTTAGACAAAGTTTACGTGCTGCCACACGTGGGACTGCTGTCAAACACAGGCTTCAGTCCCACCCAGTCACATTATACTGACAAAGGGCCAACCAGTCCTAGTGCTGTTCCCTATGGTGCCAGGCATCTGGCAGGCCAGCTACCAGATTACCAATTTTGAAGTCTTAGGTATGACTCGACTGGGGTGCGAACCACTGACCTCTCGCATTAGAAGTGGATGCCTTAACCTCCAGACCACAGAGGTGGTTGCTTATAAGGGAGCCAACACGCTAACAAGGATGACTGTTGTGGCAAGATACAAAAGCAGGGTACTGCTTACTGGCAAATCTGGTTTTCAAAAGAAATCTAGACTTAGATTTCTTTATTAAGAAGCAATGGTGTTAGGTATTCATGCTTGCCCTAAAAATGCTTTGATCTTTTTCTAAATAGTGACCAAGAAGAAAGTCCCAGCAGAGTCTAGTGGCCTGGCAGGCAAAATCGGGGATGCTCGTGATCTGCTGAGGTGCATCCTAGCTGAAGCTGTTCCAGCTTCAACGTTTAAAGTCTTTCTCGGTGAGCTGTCATCCAGTCAGGACTTTCGTGACAGGAGGGAGGAGATTCTGATGGAGTGCCACAACACCTTTAGCACCTGCTTCCATGCCTTCTACCCCACTGGCCAGCTCAAGTGGTGGTGCCTCTGTGACCTGTTGTGTCAGACTGAACCGGTAGGGTCTGAGTTCTTCTCATGTGAGACTAGCATGTTTTCCACCCTGGTATGAGTCTTCATTTTGATGACATGAGACATAAGGGAAGAATTTCCATGATGTGGACTGAACAGTATTACCACTAGTCATAATGTGGAAAATGCATGCCTAAAGTAATTCAGCACCAAGTTCGTTTTGATTAAAAATGTTCACTGTACCCCCTGCATGCATGGTCCAAAGACCAACTGGACGTGCATGCACACCCATGCACCATGCGCTTGCTCATACAAGCACTTCTTGCATTTCATTCAGTCATGCTGTATTTGTTGATTAGATGGTACCAGTTGAAGTATTAGCTTTTTTTTTAATTGTTGCATTATCCCAAGCTCCTCCCACTGCGATAAAATGAAATCTTTAGAACTGAATTTCCACCTAACCCATGTTTCATCCAATCCTCCCCCCCCCCCACCCCACCAACATTATTTATGCATTACCGTACACAAGGTGGATAATAAATGCGTACTTTATGGACTTTTTAATCAAGTAACAAGAAAGGAGCTGAACTAAGCTAGAAATGAAGTAGTGTATTTGGATATTGCACGTTTGTCAGGACAACACAAACATATAAAGACTTAAAATAGGCACTTAACTTGTGGAGAGTGTAGGAAGAGTTTGTTGTCTTGACGAAGGGGTAATGCCCTCAAAAGTTGACTTTGTCTAGCTTGCTTCAGTTCTTTTGTTGTTACCTTATGATTTTTTTTCCAAGCAGCAATCACGTTTCATTTTATTTTTAATCAGCCTTTATGTGATAATGTGACAGTATGTGTTGGAAGCATTCACTAATTCAGTTGTTGCTCTTTAACTATAAGTTAACAAGTGTAATCATATAAGTAAAAAAAAAGTTATATTTTAAGCTTGCTTTATAGTGTTGAAAATTTGGTTTTAGTAGAAATAGAATATAACATTAGCACAAGTCATTTGTGCAAAGCTTCCCTGGGTTTTATTTTCAAGAGCATATTTGCAAGCACTGACAATCCTTTATTATTTTACTTCCTTCAGATTTTTGAGAAAAAAGAAAATATGAAAAACGAGAAAGACAAGGTTTGTATTTGCCAGCACCCATAGCTGAAAATTATTTGCTGATCCTGTGTATTATACGGCACCCATTGCCACAGATATTCTGCTGATGCACTACAACATAGTTTCCGTTCAGCTTGACGTTATAAGCTTGTCCTGCTTCTGAATGCTTTCTATTGTATCTTGACCCTTGGAAGCAGATTCCCCTCAAACAGGACAGCCAGGTATATTTTAGTGTGGCTTGGGGCAGGGGAAGAAAGTGAGCTGAGTTGCATAAATTAATGGCTGTGCAGTTTTTCACAGATTTCACTGGTGCTGAGGGGTAGACATTGCCAACTTTATGGACAAGGCACTGTGCGTGCATTGGCATGAGACAACCGTAACAGCAACTATGAGCCATAAAGTTTATGAAGCTAAAGAATTGTATATTTGAACTGATCAACAGTTTGTGGAGTAGCTGGTGCCATTATTGTCCACTAAGACAGCACATTCTGAATGTATTGTCTGTTGGCAGTGCACCTGGAGTGCATTGTCCAGAAAAGTTGATGACATTGATCCATTGGAGCTTCACTAGCAGCATGCATAAATCTGTGTGGCTGTTTGTGCTTGCATGCAGGCTCATGCATTTGCATGTGCATGGCCAGGTGTGTATATATGAGAGCAGGCACATGTGGATTGGTGTGTGTGTGTGTGTGCATTTGATGGTGGTGGGGAGCGGAAGTATAAGTTTTCAGACCATGGTATGTCTGCATTTTCAAGCATTTGACAGGTGCTAGCCTTTTAGGCTGTTTTCAGACTTTAATCCTTAGTTGCCCCTTATGCTACCCAGGCATAGTTGAAAGTTCATTAACATTTATTAGTCTATTTTAAATCTTTAGAAAGATTCATCCAATTTTGGACTTCATTAAATCACTCTGATTAACATTGAATGGCGAGAAAAAATGATTTGATTGTATTGCTAATGAAGTCTTACTGGTAAACCTTGAGTTTTGGCAAGGAGGCCTCATA
Organism: Lanistes nyassanus; assembly: GCA_004794575.1. NCBI lineage: Eukaryota > Metazoa > Mollusca > Gastropoda > Architaenioglossa > Ampullariidae > Lanistes > Lanistes nyassanus. Next base: position 1,060,058 of record SMGT01001530.1, on the reverse strand, counting down.
TTTTGGAGCAACTTGTGGGCTGAGCTTTTCAATCTTTCAATTGCTTGGTTACTTTTTCTTTGGCATTCACACACACACACGTGCAAACACTGGCACTTGCACACACAACACACATACACATATACAAAAATGAAGCAAAAGTCAATACATATTATGTTGCTAAGTAAACCAAAGACAGCCATGAGTAGAATAATCTTCTGTTCCTTTCCTTGTCTCCTTTGCCTTGTACATAACAGACATCCTCTTTGCTGTGTTTCTGTATTTCTGCTTGCTGCATGCAACTGCATGAGCTTTTGGGAAAGGGTAAAATATGCATAAAGTCCTGCACTTGTACCACTGCTTCCAACGCCTGGGCAACAAGAGGGGACACACATGACTACATTTCTGGGCTGAGTTGGAGATTTCGTTATGCTGTCAGTTCTATGATTGGCAGAAAAAAAAATTACTGCTGCCATTTGTGCTCAACTCTTTTAGTAGTTCTTAGAACAGTCATAGTATTCCAGTATTTCATGGTTTTTAAAAAACTAAAATGGGGTGTTTCTGGAACAGTAGTCCTCTTTAATTGCCAAGGAAGCCTGTAGCATAGTGGCAACATATGCTTGACTCCAGCACAGAGGGTCATGGTTTGTTCCATGCCCTGCACATCTACTTTTCTCTGCACGTGGCAGTCGTTCACAGGACTGTCTATCAGGTTTTCTTTTTTTTTTCTCCAGGTAATCTGGTTTCCTGTCTCTTCCTCTCCCCTGAACACCCCACCCTAATATATCATCCTCTCCCCTCCTACCCTTCTGATCAGATGGTTATCTTTGTGGACATGAAGCAGTAAACATCAGATTTAATTGCTGGAGCTAAAAGTTAAAAAATTGGTGGGGTTGGGTGAACCAATAAGGGCACCAATAAGAAAAGTGGATCCTAACAGTGCCTTGACCTTTGATCTTCCCAGATTTCATACAGGAGGTGATTTTGAGTGTTTTTAAATAAGTGGTACTTTTGTCTCTGTCCTTACCCCACCCCTAGGCCTTTTATTTTCATTCCTTGAGGGGCAATCACATGGTGCATCTTTAAATTCCTTGTCACCAAATTACTGAACATCATGGGGTTTTGTGTTTAGATCTTATGTCTGGCACACCACTTCGAGTGTAGCAGGTCTCTGGCTGCTACACTATGATGTAGCCTTAGCTACTAACAGTATAATACCAATCACAAGTCAGTCAGTCTTTCTTTCTTTCTATTCAGAGTTCTGCAGTTCTGTTTACCTGGATGTTCATTTGCTGAAAAAGATGGTCAATGTTTCAGGGGGTGCCAAATGTAGCTGGCATCGGCCGCCTATTGGCAGCTGTCATGGAGGCACTCTGTCACCCAGCAATCAAACTAACAGCAATCATGCCAATCAACTGTGAACCAGAAACTGAGGCAGTTCTTCGGCGACAATCTCTGTGCATGGACGATAACACCAACAGCGTTGCACGACTTGCTGAAGGCCACCGCTACCCTGTCCTGGCCTCACACATGAGCTACAGAATGGAGGTTAGCAAGTGTTGCTGGTATTTCTTCATTTAGTGTGGTTGTATCATGCACTTGTAAACCGCTTGTCACCCAGACAGCCAGCATCATAGATTGTGAATGTCGATCATTGGCACATATTTTCCATGAATATGGCATGTACCTACAAGGCTGGCCTTTATCCCATGATAGAGCACTAGTTGCTAGGTTCGCAAAACCATCGTCAGTCAACACTGTGATTAGCTGCGTCTAAACGGAGTTGTGTACAAATGCAGATTTTTTTGTGACACCTACTTGCACTATGGACTGCTTGTTGACGCCTGTGTTTAAACACCTAGGGAAAATGATCTGGGTTGTACAGGTTTTTCAGGTTTTGATGTTTAGGGAGAGCAGCTTGACCTAGCTCTTTAGCAGGGGTAGACTGTAAGCACACTTTGAAAGTCGTTGTTGCACAGGTTGACACTGTGGGAGGCGTGGGAACCCATGTGTCATTCAAGGAAGTGTTGGACCGCCTTCTCATGCTGGTTGCCCTGCCAGTGAGGCAGGCACTGGCGCAAGAACCAGAGTCATTTCCATCAAGTCTGGTCGCAAATACCTGCTCACTTCTGGCCACCATAATCAGTGAGCTGGCAGCCTCTGCCATGGGGCTTGAGGTGAGTTCGAGAGCAAGGTGGAGGGTCACCACTGGGTCAAGGCAGGAGCATTTTGCTGATGGGTCGATGCCACCTTGATCCATTCTCTTTCCTTTCTGCATGACTGCTTTCACCTGTATTTCCAAGTACAAATGTGTGAATACCACACCAGTGAACTGTAACAACAACAATCTGTCTTTAGAGTGCATCTACTGCAAGGTTGCATGTCACATTGTGACTTTTAACAACACATGGTATTGTCACAAGAAGACCTGGATACCTCCTGTATTGTTACATTCTATGATTTGTCATATCATTGCTCTTAACAGGTTTCCTGGATACACCCTTTGTGTTGTTGCATTTAGCATTTATCATATCATTAGAGGTTGACATAGATGCAGCCTGCATATTACATTGAGACATTTAAAACAGATGGTATTGTTACAGGTTGGCATGGATACAGTCTGCATGTTACATTGTTATTGTGACATTTAAAACACATGGTATCATTACAGGTTGACCTGGATACTAGTTCAAGGCCGTTGCTGGTGACTCCAAGCCGCTTCACACGCATGAGCCAGAGTGCATTCTGGAACACAAGCAGTGGGAGTCCAGATGCTTTGGCCTTCTCTGTTGATCGACCAGGCATAGTTATTGCTGGAATCTGTGTCTATGGTGGCGCTGGCACATACGAATATGAAGCAGAACTTCTGGAGGAAAAATGTGGAGAGGTGAGACTTTAACCAAAGCTGCTTTTTTTTTTGTGAACTCTTCTGTACAGGCTGAGAGTTGTTGGAACTTCCAATCACACCTTAACCTGCCGTTAGCTGAATGGTGCCATGGTGTTTGTCAACAGTTCTTTTGAAACGGCTTATGTTTTCATTCATATCTTGTTTATGTAGCTATGGATCACATTCACTCGTATGCTCTCTCTCTCTCTATTGTGGGGGGTTGAATGTGGGTGGGAGTTGATAGAATGCACTTGTTTCTACACGTTTGACCTTACATGGCGATGTTTATCTTACAGCAAGTGCCAGAAGGTCAGGCAGAGACAGTTATTGCTCAGCGCTGGAATAGCCTGGAGATCACCAAGGGCACTTTTGGTCCGGAGGACACAGTCAATGATATTGCAGAAATCAAGTTTGAGCGCCCAGTCCCCATCAGGGTGTGCTTCTTTTTTTCTGGGGGAAGGGGGTTCAGAGGTCATAGGGAGTCATAGAGGGACCCTTCGGACTATGTTCAAACCCAGATAGCATCCTACCATGACAGTTTTAACTGTAACCGTCAGTAGATCCATTTAATGTTTTCACACCCATGCCTAAAATTGATGAAATCACCATGGTAAATTGAACAGAGGTGTCTAAAGTTGATCCATTTTCCAAAAATTAGTAACAAGAAGATGGGATCATCTTCATCTGTAGCTTCTCTTTTTGAGTTTTATTTGACACTTTTGTGTAACTTTTTTAACAGGAGGGAGTCAGATATGCTGTAAAGTTGTGCAACACTGGTCAGCGCTCATACAATGGAGATGGGGGTCTGGCAAAAGTCAAGTGTTCAGATAGCACCACTTTCACCTTTTCTGCATGCTCGCTAAGCATGAATGGCACCAATCACATTCGAGGACAGATACCACAAATCCTGTATTACAGGTGAATGCTATTCTTTTTCCTATTTTACTTTGCTGTTGGATCTTTCACTTTCAATCCCCCCCCCACCCCCATATGCTGTAACTTTGTATTTGACTTAAGTCTCGTGATTATTTGTAAAGTTCCAAGCAGTTTGAAAACTTTTCGTTTCACTTCTTTGTACAGTGCCCCACAAGAAGGTGACCAGCAATCCCAGCATGCCAAGACACTGGCAGAACTGCAGGCTCGTAAAAATGCCATTGACATGACTGGTGCTGTTTGTCGAATTGCCACTGACCTTCTTCATCGTGCTTCCTGCCTGCCAGGTAGAAAAATGTCCCTGCAGTTACACTATTGTTTTAACTAAAACATTATTTCCCAGGAGAAAAGCAGAGGTGTAAATTGCATATATCTTTATGTATGTATTGTTGATAATGAATTTTAAGAATATTTACCAATCTAAAAGAGTAATTTCTTGTCACAATACTGTACCATGACTAAGAGTGATATATTCTCAAGTTTGCAATTCCTAACCACATCCTACAAACAAAATTTTGTAAGAACATAACCCTGGTAAGCCCCCTCTGCATATGCATACCACCTGTGCTTAACCCCTCGCGCTGTGCTTGCTGACAACTCAAGCTGACTTTCTCAAGTGCCGTGGACCAGGTCGGTCGTGTTGTCATCATTCCTTCCACACCGTGGCGGTTGGCCTGGGCGTCCCTGCCTTTCCTCAGTGCTGCTCTGCACTACAGTTTACAAGAAAGTGAACTGAATCGCCGTGGTGGGTGCCCTCATGGGATGTGGTGCCTCACTCCATCTGGCTGCTGCGAGAGCGCATGAGATGAGGGTGTGGGCCCCATCACTGGCAGCATCGCAGTCTGTGGCGCTCGCTGACATTGTGGCCGTGGCCTGCCGGTGGCCGGAGGACCCCTTTGTCAATTTTTATTTGGAGGGCATCTCTGACCACTGGGAGGATGGTTTCTATGGTGTGGCAATGTCTGTGGCTGTGCAGCACTTGTTGCAAGGCCCATCCTGGTAAGGTTTTTGGCTGTGGTATCATCACCCACCTCCTCTTTCTGCTACTCAGCCCTCTGGGTCATGGTACAGTATTGCGACCAGAAAATCCAAATTTCTTGGCTAAATTTGTGTTTCTTTAGTAGTACCTACCATAATCCATCTTATGTCCACCCTCCTCCCTGCTGATAAGGGCAGCTTTTGAAAATCAGCTTGAGTTGTCAGTGAGTACAGCGCATGGGGTCCCGCACAGGTGGTGTGCATGCCCGGAGGGACCTTACCAGGGTTATGTTAATGTAGGATGCGGTTAGGGATCGCTAACTTGAGAAGTTAGCACACTGGGTCATGGTAAGTATTGCCAAAGAAACACAAATTTAGCTAAGAGATTTGGATTTTGTAAATTGTCGTAGTCGTCCAACTTTTAAATATGTCTGCATGGTAACTCAGTGAAGGTGATAACCAGTACATTATCTGCATGAAGGCCTTAACACGCAACAACTTTTGTACTGAGCAGTGAAGTCTTCTCCCCTCTCCTACCCCCACCCCTCTGATTTTGATATTCAGTGGAAACTGCAGCAGAATGTCTGGGCAGCTCCCACTTGTTTTCTTCACTGCTGCCCATGTCTCTGGCCTATGCTGGACCGGTTGCTGCGCAAGATCCTCGGGTGAGTGCATTATTTATGCAGCTTTGTGGGTGGGTGGGTGAGTGGCAGGGGAGGAAGTGTCAAGGGGTGCCTGTGCGCATGTAAATGTAATCTTGTGTAGGGATTCTGGTTTGATGTAGGTTTTCCTGATGTAGCAACCAAGCAAGCGACAGAATTTTTAAGTGTACCAAGAGCGATGTGAATCTTTGCCTAAGGATGGCGACTGACATGTCAAGATTATTGTTATATTTAATTCTGTTTACGTGTGCACTGTATATGACAATCGGAAGAAAAAAAATTTCAATTCATACCAGTCGTCTTGGCAACAGGGCGTAAACACGCTTCCTGAGTGGCTCAGGCACAGACGACGGTTCACACAGGCTTGTCTTGAACGTCCTTCCTCGGCTACCCTTTTCACTTCTAGGTATCCACTGATCGTGTCACACACACAAGAAGGAACACTGTGGGCTGCTACCTGTCTGCTGTCGCTGTGTAATCACTCAAACTGATGTCGCTTGTCATAGTACTCAGTCGCTATGCACAGCTAACACCGTTGTTCAATTTGTCACTCATTAACTGTCGAGGTCACTTTTCAGTGCTCACAGCATCGTACATGTCACTGGTCCATGACACTGATAGTTGTTCTCCCTACATTTTTATAAAATACATGGCGACTACAGGCGAAGTCGTGGCCTTCTACATGGTGATGGGAATGAGTGAAGGGTGTATTTTGTGTGTGCTTATTTGAGCATGTGTGAGTATGTGTGAGCGTGTGTGAGCATGTGTGAGCGTGCATGAGATACACAGTTTTGATGAGTGCACATGTAAATCCTCAACTGGGAGCTGGGACAGTGCAATCTCTCTGCAGGGAGCAGTTCAGGTTCTGTACCTGATCCAGGAGATCCTGCCAGCCGTGATCAACTTGACCAAACAGATGGTGCCGCTCATTCTGTCGCTTCACCTCGACTCCTCTCTGTCGGACCTCACCATACCCACCACCTCCCAGCACTACGCTATGGTTGAGAGTGACCATCCTTACAAACCAGCATCTGTTGCCAATTACAAGGCGGGTTGGATTTTCCTCTTCTTTTCAAAACAAGAAAGTAACATGGAGAAGATGTCTTATGGTTGTTTAAAATGTCCAGAAATAGTCATCAGTTAGCAACAACTTTTTTGGCAGAGCCTGGATAAGTGAATAGAAATGAAAATCTCATGCCAAGGACTCTGTTACCATCTTCTTTTCTCCTTATTGCCTGTAATACCCATTGAGCAGCAGCTGAGTTCTTCCACCAGTCTGTCTTTCTGCAGTTTATTGTCTTTTAGTCTGTTGCTTGTTCTTGACTGCATGGTGCCATGTTGTTTTTGGAAGTCCTTTCTTTTGCCTTCTTGCAACCAAAATGTCAAGCTGTTCTGGTGATCCACTAACCATAAATTCCATTTTTTATTTTGAAAGAATTTTTTTTTAAATTTTTGGACACATGAGAAGTTTTTATCTGGTTAAATGATTTTCTTTGTTCTTTGTTCTGTAGGTGGAGTTCCCTGCCTCCGTGCGTTGGATGGTCATTGAATTCGACCCTCAGTGTGCCACAGCTCAGGCAGAAGACTCCCTGCAGCTGTACATCCCTGGCTGGCGGCCCAAGATTGATTCAAGCATGGACTCTGAGGGGGCTCACAGCGCGCTGGAGACACCACCAGAACTGGGCACGACGCACTGGCCTGTCCTGCACAAGTTTCACGGAGCATACAACTGGCCAAAACAGGCTGTCCTGCTTCCTGGTGAGCAAAGCATGCCAGCAAAGACAAGTCATTTTGCAGTCCTTTACCAAAATCTGGAAGAATACAGACTTTGTAGAAAAATTCTAACATTGCTTATTTTCACACCTGGTTCTTCTTACAGGCAATGAGGTGATGTTCTCGCTGGAGACGGCTTCAGACTATGTGAAGGATGAGAAAGCCAGTTTCTATGGCTTTAAATGCACTGTCATTGGTTATGACTGGAGCCCCAGGATGGAAGAAGTGAGCTGCCAGCGTCTCATTAGACACTGCTTTTAGAAGCTATAGAGCTCATGGAATCTTGCATACAATTAAATCCCAAAGTATCTGCATAAGATTTGTATCTAATTCATAAAACTATCAGGTAAAGCTACAATAAAACCTGGTTTCTCCAAACACCAGGTTATGGATTACTGCAAAGCAAATTTGAACACATCAGTTTACTCTCTGCAAAAGCAGAAACTCACCTCTGCCCTTTAACTTCAAAAGGTTAACTGAAACTGTTATGTTAAGCTATCCATAAAACTACATGTAAAATATGCTGCTAGACTGTGCATGAAATCTAGGCTGCCTATCCATCTCACTCCAAATCTATACACCCTCTCGCAGTATTCGTTCTTCTTCAAACCCCATCTGTCTTTGCATTCCTTGCACCAAACTCAGCACTTTTGGTCCGCAATCTTTTTCTGTCTTTTGTCTGACCTGGGACTTCCTGTCTCCATCCCCAAGCTGCCCATACTGTCTTTTTTTAAAGTTCTCTGAAAACCTATCTTTTCTTTTCCCATAATACATTTATTTTTAATCCTGTCCTGTATGGCCTTACTTGAGGGGAGCTTAGATGTACCAGGGGTTGCATGTGAATCAGCTTGTGCATGTTTATGTTTTGCATTGTGTGCCCCTTGAATTAATTTATAGGATTTGATGCCTGATAAATGCTCTTATTAAACTGAAGTGACGACCGAGAATTTTTTTTTAAAGAGTGTTCTAAATCTGGAGAAAGAGCTGAGCTACCTGGGAGGAATGTGTTCAGCTGCCTTAATGAGAAGAGACATCCCTCTGCCACCAGGTGAATGTAACAGCATTTGCTTTATTGTGATTTGATCAGAAGATTAGGACTCTAGAAGGCTGAAGGCTAACACAGCAGTTTAAGTAGAAGATATTGTAGATTAAAGAAAATGCCACTTACAAAACGTGCTTCCCCTTCCCCCCATCAGCCCTTCATTTCTGATGCTTTAGGCTTAGTGGGTTTTGCTGGGAGCCTGTTTCCTAATATGTTATTTTGCAATGATAGTGACAATGGAAGAGGTGGATGAGGACATGGATGTCATTGAGGAGGGAGCCCAGATGGTGTTTGAGGCCCACTCCCAACTGCTGAGCAAGGGCTTTGCACTCTCGCAGCCCCCGACTATTATGCAGGCCCTTGAGGGCAACCTCCCTTTCTGCTGGCAGTCCAACGAGCGTTCATTTCTGAAAGACTTTGTCGCCTGCACAGCTGGAACAAGTGGTGGCCGGCTAGCAAGGTACACCAGTCAGCTGTGAGATTAGGTTAGCGAAAAGAGTATCAGCATAATTTACACGAAGCTGATATCCTGAAAACAAACATTAAGGAAATGCTAAAGTATGATTCTAGTAATATAACCTGTTTTTTAAGAATGGGTCCAACCAGCATGTGGTTGTTGAAGGGATGGTGACTGTTCCAATTAAATTTGTTCCTCATTTGTGATCTGAAATGCCTGTCAGCGCTACGATGCCTGTTTGGACAGCTGTGTCTGTTGGCAGGTGGCTGCAGCCAGATTCTTACCTTGACCCACGACAGTGCGAGGTACTGTGCAATGCAGAAGAGTTGAAATGTAGCTGGCCCACTGTCATCACCATAGTAACCAGAGACCAGTACAGTGAAGTGGTCAATGTACCAAACTTGAAGGTAAGACTGGACAAGTAGCTGCTGTCACACAGGGGCTGGACAAGTGATCCCTTTATCGTATGGGGACTGGACTAGTGGATATTGTGTTGTACAGGAACTGGACTTGTTATCATAGAAGAAAATGTTGCAGCTGGGGTTTTTTTTCCCTTGTGAAATGATGACTTTAAGTGCAGAAATGTCTGAGCAGGTAAAGTGTGCATGAGGATGTGTCAGGTGATTGTTTTCCTACTTCTTATCTGGAAGTCTTGTGCTTCCAGGTGGAGGTGAAAGCACTGCCCATAGATCGCAAGGACAACTGTGGTGATGACCTGAAGAGGATCCGGCGCCTCAGCCGTCCTGATGATGGGGACATGACATTTGGTGGCCTGCCGCACCCACAGCTGGACATACCCTATGAGGTTACGGTCAAAGACAGGAAGGACGTGTTCCATGCAATCACAGTCATGAAGGTGAGGTGCTAATGTTTAAGTTTATGTTTGTTTACTGCTATCTCTTCTATGAGGACACATATCTTCATGGCTGCTGGTTTTTCTGCAGGCATACGAGAACTACTCATTTGAGGAGCTGCGGTTTGCAGCACCCACCATGCCAAGACCAAGTGAGAACATGCTGGTGCGTGCCAACAACGATGGGACGTTCACGGCCAACTGGACCCCGGGCTGTGTTGGCCACTACAATATCCACGTCATTATTGATGGAATCGATGCTTGTGAGTAGGATCAAGTTGTTGACTGTCAAGCATTAACGTATCGGCCTGTAATAAGGGATTTTCTGGTTACTGCAGTACATAGCAAACAGTCTGTTGCACAGCATTACAAATTTAAATAGTGATGGGCTGGGGGTAGTGGTGGAAAGAATTTCTCTTTTATTAAAGGAAAGGTCAGATACATGCTGCAGTTGACTGTTTAGAATTAACGGATAATATCTTGATTGGAAATGTTTCAAACGACAACCCCAACAAAGTACTGGCAGCGCTAGACACAACCGTATGCTGACGTATGCAATCAAGGGAGCCTATCGTACCCAAACACGTAGCAAAGAGACAGTCGAAAGTAAGGAACGTGGCAGATCTTCAGATTCATTCTAATCTCTTGATCACGTTTCTAGCCCAGAGCAACATTTCTTTCTCTAACCTATTAGCAGCCTTTAGTGGACAGTGGACAGTATGTCTGTCACCGAGCGTCATCGTTTGAGATCCAGTGTCTGGCAGACGTATTTTGTCTGCATGTGACTCCTGTTTACAGGGCTTTGAGTGTTCTTCTGTACTCTCCCTTCTTCTTCCCCACCACCCTTCATCACCCCGTCTGCCTCCCCTCCTGAGAATGAAATAGCCTTTTCTGCTGACTTGACATTAAGCAGTCAACAACCAAGCCTGCAGTGGAGCAGATAGTGTCACTTTTCACCGAGATGATGAGGATCAGGAGCTCAGGTCTCGTGTTCCATGCATATAAGTTCATTCTGGATGTGACGCTTGCTCACAGGACCAGCCACTGGGTCAGGAGGAAAGGTTCATCTGAATACAACTTACACTATTTCCATTAGAAACAGAGTGTTATCGCTGTTTCACCTCCAACTGCTGCTGTGAGATAGACTTTACTGAGTGAGCAGATAGAAAGCTTTTTTGTCATTTTGTCTCGTTCTGCCTCATTCATGTACAACAGCGTGTGTGTTCTGCCTCATTCATGTACAACAGTGTGTTCTGCCTCATTCATGTACAACAGCACATGTGTTCTTCCTCATTCATGTACATGTGTTCTGCCTCATTCATGTACAACAGCGCGTGTGTTCTTATCACAAGAGCCTGACATGTTTCTTTGGACATCCTAAATGCTGCCTATTTTGCTTTATCCTCAAGGATTGAAATCAGACTGTGAATGACTGCCACTGACTCTGTTGCACTGAACAGGTGATCCATACAAAGTGGAAGTGAAAGAACCACCCCAGGGTGCCCCACCCCCAGCACAGGGGATCAGAAAGAGCCATCCGCACAACAAGGTGAGAAGAGGGATGCTTTTATGTTACTTCTTGCTCATGACTGTTGCCATTGAGCAGTGAAAGCAGGACTTTAAATGGACGTATTTTTAACACACTCCAGTTCTTGTTGCTGCTGAGTTACTGTTAGGCTGTAAGCTGTTTAAGTTTTGAATTTCTTGTCACAATACTGTACTATGACCCAGAGTGCTAAATTCTCAAGTTAGCGAACTCAAACCGCACCGTCCAAACAAATATTTTGTATGCAAACCCTAGTAAGGCCCAGGACGCTCCCAGGATGCCATATCCGCTGCTCTTGGAGTGGAAGGGGTGAAGGACGTGGGTGTCGGACATCTTTCTGGTGAGACAGTCGGATGTGGTGGAGGGGGTGTTGGAGTGCATGTTTCTCTGCTCCCAAGCATGAAACTTCCCATTCCGCTCCTGCAGCTGGGGGGGGGAGGGGGTGCAGGCGGAAGCGCTTCTCACCTCTGGCCACCCACCAGAAGTACTCCTTACTTTCTGGTGTGGGTCATGCAAACACACCCATGCAGTTTCCGCACCAGTTCATGAGCCTCGCGCGTCTGACTAGGTGCATTCTGCTGGGGATTGCGATTACCCTCCTATCCTGTCGCCGGTAGTGCTGGCTAGCTATGTACTTCCGGTTGAGGCCATACCTCACTGTTTCCAGCTGTGCCAACCGGATTTTGCAAAGGGTAACTTCTGCTGCTTCCGGCTTCTCGCCTGTGGGTGCGGTTACCGCTGCTTGCAGTATAACAAGAAAGAGGCACGCCCCTCGCCGTGGCCCATGACGTTTCCGCCTCCCATCGGAAGTTTTAAATCCCCCTACCCATGCCATCCCTATGGCAACTTCTGGTTCCTGCTGAGCCCCCACCCCTCTCCATGCCTTCCTGTCTTCCAGGATGTCCTGGTTACTAGGTTACTAGTCAACCAGGTTCCTTCCTCTAGTGCCTTCAGTTGGCCACTTGTGGCCCATCTGGTTTTGGCATGGTGGGTTGTCTGGGGCATGTCTGGGGTGGTGGACTTTGCCCTCCCCTGGCGGCAATCCAGCTACTTTCAGTTTGCACGGCCTTCCACCCAGATGCGGACTTGCATTCTAGCATGTTCGCTCATGCGCGTGACAGAAGCTGGGCGTGCCTCTGTCTAGACTGCTGCTTATGCATCCATCTAGGTGTTTGCTAGTAGGTGGGAGGTGCTCCCTTACGTACCTCCCTCTGGCCTCCATTGGGTGGATGGGACCGCTGACTTTCTCTGCCTTGTTTGGACTTTTTTCCCCAACAGGCAGCGTGGAAGCAAGCTGCTGCAAATTGGCAGCTTCAGATTATGTCCTTGCTTGCCTTTCCAGGCCATGCCAGCGCTCAGCTGCCAGTCCATGACCAGTGGCTTCCTCGAAGCCTATGCCTGGCCCCTCTTCCTGTCCCAAAGGCACCCCCGGCCCCACCTTCCCTGCCGGCTGGTGGGCTGGGATGGCTGTGGTGAGGTACAGATGGTCCCCTGGGGGGAGTGAGGCTCTGCACTGGACTCCCCTGCTAGCACCCCACAGGTCAGTGGCCTGTTTTTTGCTCCCCGTTGACTTGCCGGCTGTCCGAGAGCTGTGCCTGGGGTAGTCAATCAAGACCCCTCCACCGCTAACTTGTGCATCAGGCAGGTCCTGCTCCATGCCGGACACCCCCCGCTCTCTTGCATATGGCAGAAGGCCACTTCCAGAGGATGGCTCCGTCTGCCTTGAGACCCAGGCTGCATGCCACACACATCCGTTCTCCTGAGCTTTCCATCACGAACTTCCCGTCCATGTCCTTCCCATTCACATACTTCCGGGTACTTTTTTGTGTACTGCTCCAGACGTGGCTGTTCCCCCTGTCTTCCATTTTGAGCGTTGGCTGTTGGCCTCTTGCTGGCTCCTTGGGTCTTCACCCTTGTGACCACAACGTTGTGCTCTGTTGGGGACTTTGCTGACATGCATGCCTGGATGACTGGGGGATCCTTGCATTCCTGTGCTCCAAGCACATACTGCAGATCTATGCCAGACAAGTGGGTAGGGGTTTTTCCCCTTCACCTCCCGTCTTCACTCCTGCCATTAGCACCATGTTTGTGCTTCGGCTTGCCTTTAGCATGTTTGCCTGGTCGAGGCACTTTGCACCCCACCTTCGACTGCCTCCGCAGCAGGTGTCTTCACCTACTGGATGGTTTCTTCCACACTGCCCAGCTACTTAGACCTCTCTTTTGGGGACAGGTGTGGCTGGTGCCTCTGGTTTCCCCCCCCCTCTTGATGGGGTTTCCAGCTTCCCATCCTCCTGGCTTGGTGGCATGCTTGTTACAGACCTCTTGCACCTGTGGTGCCCTGGTACTGGAACCAGAAGCATTCACTTTTTTCCATCAGTCCTGGGCTTTTCTGGCCCTGCTGACTTCAGAGCAATCCCTTCGTTCACTTCACTGCCTCATTCCTGCAGGGATGGGGTGCAGGTTCCTGACCCCCTTTTTTGTCCTTGGTACTAACCTTGGGTCAGATGTACAGGTGCCACGGCACATAGATCAACCCCACCCCCCACCCCCCCACAAGGGGTACGCACACGAGGTTTTCTAAAAGTGTCAGTACCACTAACCTTGGGTCAGATGTACAGGTGCCACGGCACATAGATCAACCCCACCCCCCACCCCCCCCACAAGGGGTACGCACACGAGGTTTTCTAAAAGTGTCAGTACCTCACACTCATTTATGGAGATAGGGGAGTTAACTCATTTGCATCTCACAAAATGGCTGTCAGTCTTCAGTTGTATGATTGTAGGTGCTTTTGAAAAAATAATAATCAAACCTCAGACAACACAAGCTGCATTCATACATCATTTGAACTAACAATTTTAAAAAGCATGCAAGTGTGACTGTTCTGCACCTAAATATTCTATAAAGGTAATTTCTGATGTTCCTGAAAAATTTATATAAAGCATAAGGAACGAAAAGATTCTTAATCATGTTATCAGCAGAAATATCATAGGAAGTGGAAAGTCAGAAATTGTTCTATTTATATTCACGAGAATTATCTGGTGTGCTTTTAAACTCGGGAAAAACTGCAGAGAGAATTGGCTGTTTGAATTCATCAGTTCCTTCCCTTTCTGTATTGTAGTTTTGGGTACACGTGACTGACTTGCTGTGGCTGATACGATCAGTGTATCTAACCTACAGGCTAACCAAACAGAGCATGATGTTTTTATGTTAAGATCATTTTAGTAGCTGTGTGTGTAAATCCTAAATTTTGGCATTTTGTATGCACACATTAACATTTCTGGGTTAGTTGTAATCTAATGTATCACATAAAGTAGGGTTTACAATTCATGGTATATAAAATGCTATCATAATTTTTGCTGCTGTAACTGTTATTGATGGTGTTAGTTGTGGGAGGAGATGTAAATTCTCACAGGCATTGGTCGTTTTAACTTGGAAGAGTACACGTTTGCCATATTTCTGTCCTGTTCCATGTGTTACAACAACAGATGCGTCGATTTATTGCCAAGAACAGTGCTGGTCTGCGCATAAGAGCCCATCCCACACTGCAGAGCGAACAGATTGGAGTCATAAAACCTGATGGAATTATTTCTTTTATCGAGGAGGTTAGTGTTGTTGATGTATACGTCTCCCTGGTAGGCCAGCTAAAATCCCTGCATTCAGTAATGATCTCTGACCTTAATTCCTGACCTTGCTTTAGATGCACGGTTTCTGGAGAGTAGGAGAAAGAGCACTGTGCTCACATCTCTTCAACTGGTCCCATGAGAGTTAATTCCCTTGGCAGGTGCACAATGATGATGGAGTGTGGGTGCGCCTGAGCCCAGATAGCATGCGTGAGTGGTGCAGCAGTCACGTCGGAGCAGCCGCTGGTGCTATGGGGTCTGTGGGCCTGCCTGAGGCCTGGTGTCTGCAGTACAACCAACATCTGGGCAAGACCCTGCTGGCCCCTGTGGAAGAACCCAAGTCCATCGTGGACGAGATGGTGAAGGAGGCCATTGCTAGGAAACTGCCAGAATACATACGTGGAGCTGTTGGCATGCCGAAAGGTAGGCTGGTTTCCTTTATTTTATGCATACGTTATTTACTAAAATTGTGTTTGAATTTATTCGTGGCTGTGGCAACATTGTGCATTGAGAATGTGCCAGTACAAGTGGTCTACAAAGTGTCAGTTTTCAACTGGCAGTAAGTTACTGCAAATAAACTGTTTCAGGACCTGGAATCTATCAAGTTGTAAACTGTGGAAACTTCGGGCACAATGTCAGATCTCGCCCGAGCCTCAAAGCACCTCCTATTGGCATCTTAACTCGAGGGAAAAAGATTGTTGCTACAGAAAGTGTGAGTGTTCTGATTTGAAAGGCTACTTTGTTTATAATTTTCAACTCACTGTTAATCTTCCAGTATGCATGCACACACTCATGCACTCATTTGCGTAATCATGCACTTCCTCCCTTGTTCTTTCTTCTTCCAGCAGTCTAATGTTATACATTAGAACCTCTGTTTTATGAACCTCCCTTTTAGGACTACTCCTCTTTCCCAAGCCTGAGGTCTTGTGACAGAAACATTCTACAATATAAACGTCATCCCATTTATGACTCCTTCCCTTACCCAGTGTTGCTGAATTTTATGACCTGAGCTTCTTTGTTTGCTGAAGTTTGCTTTTCATGGCTTGACTCAATTTTAAAAGATTTTGTTGCTAAGTGTGTGGCAGATTTTACGACTTATGGTGGTGGTCTTTTTTATGATTCAAAAAACGTTATCGCCACCATTTTTGTATTCTTGTCCGTCTTGCAACTGCCACCGATCGTTGTCAGACTTCATAATCATTCCATAAGCAAATTCAAGAAAAATAAAAGCCGCTGTCCTTAGAGGACAGAATGAAAGCCATTCAAAGAAGCCTTGACAGGAGTTAACAGATGCCATGTGAGCTTCGGCCCTTACGTGCTGGCATATTTGGTACATGCTTAAAAAAATTGCAAGTAAATAACCATAAGCGTGACTGACAAGAAACAAACTGATGTTGAAATTTACACATATGCTGAATAAAATCTTTATTACCTTAATCTTTGCTGTACGAAGTTAGTCAAAACCCAGCAGCAATGGGCTAACCAAGATCTGCTTTGCACAAGCCCACCTTATGTATTGCTACGTGTTCTCCCTTTTGAAACCTAAGGCTGCATGCAAAAACCCATACATTTCTCTAGGCCAGCTGTTATTCATGGTCAAAGGGAAACAACCTCATAAACACAATGCCTAACCTGCGTATTAAACACAGTTTCTTTAACAAATCTATGGGAAGAATTGGGAATTCCCACAAGTCGTCGCTTAAATGTGTGCTACTGGCTTGCAGGTGATCAACAGCGAAGGGGTGTGGGTGAAACTGGACCCAGACAGCTGTGAGCAGTACTGTGACACGAAGGACACGGAGGCCTGGTCCCTAGCAACAGACCAAAACCTGGCAGTCTACCTGCAGCATGAAAGCGAGCTTGGGTTTGCTTTCAAGGATCCATTCTTCTTCAACAGCCTTCCACGGGTTGGCAGTCAGCCTGGCTTTGACTTCAGCAGCACAAACTATGCGGCCACTTTCCCTTCGTTTGGTCACAGGAGTGGTGAAGGTACCGTCATGCAGAGGTTTTTCAGCTGCTTGTGACCTACAATATTTTCAGTATACATTTGGTCATTTTAAAGTAACTCCTTTTAATTCTATGGTTAGTATTTTGCTGCAAGTACTGTACATAAAGTTTGTGAAAAAGAAATTTACAAAGGACCATAAGTAGTGATAAAAATGACAAGCTTAAATCAATAATGAAATTGTAAAATATCCAGTTAATGGCATAAAACACATATTTCAAGTCTTCCTTCAAATTTCTTTGCAGGACTTGGTCGAAGCAGAAGTGTACCTGTGTCTGCATTTGCTTTCACAGGTAAACAGATAACCGACTTTTCCTCATTTTCAAACCTAGCTTGTCAAGGTTGAAGTTGACAGCCTATATGTTTGAGCAGGCTAGGTGGGTTGATTGGTGGGTAAGAGAGTGGGTGTGTGCAAGCATGCACATGTGCATGTGCATATATATATATATACATGGATGCTCATTTGTGTGGTTTAACTATAATGTTTGTTTTTCCTTTCGTATTATCACTTAGCTTCTTAATCTTATTTTTTTAAACCATTCAGAAATGCTGTGTTTCATTGCTGTTATGGCTGATAAACAAATAAGGGAAAAAACTAAATAACTGCGGCTGTCAGGGAGACATTACAAACAGGAAAGTTTGTTGAGGTGATATAACAAATACGAAAGCATTGCAAGGTGGTAGTACAAGACGTCGAAGTAATATTGCAAATAGGACAGCGTGTCCTATGGCAACCTACAAATAAGAAGTCATGTAAGGGTGAAATTGCAAATAAGAAAGCATGTCAAGGTGATATTACAAAAAAGAAAGCTTGTAAAGGCAACATCACAAATAAGAAGGCTTGTGAAGGTGACATTACAAAAAAATATTTGTCAAGATGACATTTAAATAAAGTTTGTTAAAGTGAGATTGCAAATAAGAAAGTTTGTCAAGGTGAGATTACAAATAAGAAAGTTTTTCAAGGTGACATTACAAATAATAAAGTTTGTTCAGGTGATATAAATAAGAAAGTTTGTCCAGGTGATATTACAAGTAATAAAAGTTGTCAAGGTGATATTACAAATAAGAAACTATGTCAGGGTGACATTACAAATGAAGTTTGTGAAGGTGACATTACCAGTAAGAAAGTTTGTGAAGGTGACATTACAAATAAGAAGGCATGTCAGAGTGGTACTATAAATAAGAAAACAAACCTAGGTGACATTGTTAAGTAGAAAAGCATGTGACGTTGACAAATTAGAAAACTTGTCAAGTTGACACTACAAATTAGCAAACTTGTCAAGTTGACACCACAAATTCAAAAGCAACTGTAGACAACACAGATGTCTGTGACTGGGTGTGCCAGGTCATTCCGGTGCCTCCATGGGTATCATACCCACATTTGGACCCATAGAGGGTGCCGCAGCAGGCCCATCATTCCCTCATGCCCTGGGTATGGCTAATGGATGGATGGAGCCCTCTGCAGAGGATGCAAGCGCTGGAGGAGCCATCCGTCCTCGTCCTGACTCAGCCTTGTTCTGCGTAAATGGGGAACTGATGCCACCTATCCGCACATTTTCAAAACCCGTCATTCGGCGCAAAGTGGCTGACAGCAGCTTTGCGCGTCTCACTGTGCAGGATCCACAGAGAGACGTTCCCCCAGAACTGCAGGGCGTGTCTGTAAAGGACCTTGTGAAAGCACTTGGTGAGTCATGTGATATGCATGATATCATTACTTTAGAAGTTACTTTTTACCGTTATTTAGTGCAGTTTTCTCCCCTGTTCACTATTTTATAGTGGTCCTTATCTGTGATGCACCACAATTTGTCTTTTGCTGCCTGTTTTGAGTGCAAGGGCTGTTCTCTGTGTGCATGTTATATTTTTGTAATTTTGATTCCTGTTCAAGCCAGAATAAAATTTTTGTGCATGCAGGGCTTGATTGCAGTATTTGCTGAGCAGTGCCATAGCGTTTGTTGAACCTCCACCCCCACCCCCAACACACTTTCACAAGCACATACATGCAAGCCACATGCACATACCTACAAAACACCCACATGCAAGCCCCTTCATCCATAACATAATCATTGTCTTGTGCACCATGTTTCTGGAATTGCTTTTTGCTAGATGTCTGTCAGCACTAACACTTGATTCTGAATTGGCCATTCTCTTTCATATGGTTCATCCTTGGCATTCATTGCCGTTGCACAGACAAGGCTAAGTATAAGGGAAATGTTGAAAGGTTGGTCTGTGTGTACTGTGAAAACCCATGTGAAGGCTCTCCAGTGAGATCCGGACCCTTTAATCTGAGTTGCTGTTTCCCAGTTGCTGGTTCAAAGAAACTGGAAACACTTGCTGGTGAGGTAGCAGAATGTGTCTCTGGAGCTGTTAGAAGTGTTGTCTAATGGTTGTTAAAAAGAAACAGATCTGTAGTTTGTATGCTTTTAGAGCTTCCCTAGCCCTTGCCTTGGCGCCAGAGTGCTGTTCACTGTCATTAAGCCTGGCATCATTGTTCTTTAAAAAAAAAAAAGTATGCTCCTTCCCCCTACATTTTCCGTCTGATGATATTTAGGGTGGAATTCGAGCTGCATTCTCAACTGGTCCTTTCATTCCATGAGCTTGTTGGCATGATAGATGTGATTATGCTGTTTTTCATATTGATGTCACCGCCATCTTGCCTGGGTGTCTAATTAACGTGTCAGTACTTTTTGGCATACATTGATCTTTCACTTAGTGAAACCTCTGCTTTTCCATGGCTTAACATAAAACAAGTCGTTAGATTGCTTTCTATGTGCATAGCCCATAGCTATGTGATTTTTTAATCTACATATCTATATGGCTGTGACAGTCAGATATGATTCTGACTGTTTTACAAAGTTCAGTCCTTTAATATTTCCAAGAAAATGAAGCAGCTTCATTATTGTGTTGTAATTTGGTATGAAAGGAGGTTAGTAAGAAGATTTAGAATTCACAATGTAGGTCCCAGAAAATGGTCATAGTTTTGAACCCACTTGTAGACAGTTTATTTCACATTTTCTACAGATGATATAAGCACAATAAATAGTTTATAAGAAAAAACTGTAAATGAATTTTTTTCTGCATCCATGCAATTTCCATCTGATATGCACGTGCACATGCACAAAATGCAGCGTACGCAAAATAAAATGACAATGATAAAAATATTTTATTATCCAAGAAATTAATAAAAAAAATGCACAGCACCTTATTATCAGCAACATGTCGAGTAAATTTTTAAAGGTAATCTATCAGAAATAGTTTTTCATGCATTAAAGAAATCATAGAACTTATATTACAAATATTATAAAATATTTTCAGTTCTCCTGTTTCATTTTCACATTCATTTGAGATCGTGTAAATGAATTGCACAGAGAATGCATCTTTAGCTGCAATAATCAAGTGGTTTTATTTGGCACAGATTTTGTCCTGGAAGTTAGATGCAGGAAGAACAGGAACAGAAACAATAGTTGGTTGTATCTGTGTTTCTTAGAAGTCATGATAGAACAAGAAGTTTAAGAAGTTAAATAAGCGTAGGCCATTATATAAAAAAAATTTCTAAAATTAAAATGCTAGATCAGAAGATCGGATACAGTGTCATCATATATTTAAAAGGTACAAAACCTTTTATTAAGAAATCTCTCTCTCTCTCAGTCATGTTTGATGAGAAGCCTGGCTTGTTTCCTGTATAACGCATTACAACGAGAGAGGCAGATATACTGAGACGACCACCTCGGCAAGCTCCTTAAGTTGCAAGGATGCATGCTCGCACGCGTGTATGTGCATGCGCATGTGTGTGCACACGTGTGTACCTGAGTATTCTTGTTTCTCGATAGGCATGTATCACTTTGGTAAAATTGTGTATGGTATTTTCACCCTCTTGATATGGGCCGAAGGCCTAACCAACAAAATCGTTCATTCATTCCTGTTTTATGATGTTTGCAGAGACTTTTTTGCTTGAAAGTTATATTGAAGATATAGGCTTTCAGTTGAGATTCAAATATTTTAACCATCATATCATACCATAACCATGCTACAAAATTATATGCATGGATGCATATTAATTTTGTCATTAATTCTTTCCTAAGTACTTCCTTTAGACCCTGTGGGATGGCTGAGGGGATTTGGCAGAGGGGAGGAAGCAAAGACAAAATCTCTGAGAGTATTTTTCTGTTGGAGGAAGAGGGTTAGAAGTGACAAGGGACAAGTTTTATATTTGGTTGGGGTGGGGGGGGGGAGTTTAGAATTTATTGAACATAGGCTGGTTCTACCTTGTCTTTTTAAGTCCCTTTTTTCTGATTGATAAGATAAAGTCACTGATTTTATTCTCAAAGATACAAGCATACAGGACAGATTTTTATGCATGATCTTTTGTCTTGCATCTTTCTAGAATATTTTATGTTCATCACCAATGATATTAAATCTCACACCATCTATGTCGATGCACATAACTGTTTTGAAGTTGCTTACGATCAGAAACTTGTGTGACAGGAGAAAGCAGAGCCAATGGGAATGGACCCACACCGCAACCTTCCCCTCCAGGTTCACCAAAAAAGTCTTCCCGTAGTTCGAGCCCCAAAGCCACCGGTGAGTAGTAGTGAGGTTTGTCTAGGCGTGGACGCATGCATGCAGGTCTTTGTATGTGCATGGGAATATACCATGTGCTAATGGTGTTTCTTCATTTGTATCTAGTTGAACATGTTGAATTCATTTCTGTGGAAATGCTCTATGTATCATCACTGTTGTCACCACCACCACCACCACCACCACCACCACCATCATCATCATCATCATCATCATCACCACCATCATCATCATCGCCATCACCACCATCATCACCACCACCATCATCATCATCATCACCACCACCATCATCATCATCATCATCATCATCACCACCACCACCATCATCATCATCACCACCACCATCATCACCATCATCATCATCACCACCACCGCCATCACCATCATCATCACCACTGTTGCGAGTTTCAGGCGTCTAGTTGCCCTAACCAATCAGGGGGTAGAACAAACTGTTACGGGCGACCCGATTGGCTCGCCAAAACAGCTGGAGAACGCGGTGTAGGGGG